>VZSE01000407.1:9591-124893 GCA_013398275.1 Promerops cafer
GTCCCGCGGTGTGTGTGTGTGTGTGGCGGGGTGCGGGCTGCGGACCCCGGCCCGCCCCGGGCCCAGCGGACCCCGGCACAGGGCGGGGAGAGCCCCCCAGGGCGGCGCAGTGGCCCCCGGCACGGGCAAGGGGCGAGAGCCCGGCCGGTGGGGGCTCTGGAGAGAGCCCGGGTCCCGCACGGCTTCCCCAGGCCTCGTACTCCTCATCCACCTCACTGAGCACCAGGGGAAGAGTCTAGGGACGAAGCGGGATCCGAGGGGACACGGGGTGAGAGGGGACAGATGGTCCGCCAAGAAAGGACACGACGGAACCGCTGGAGCTGTGTCAGGGCAGGCTCAGGCTGAGAGCAGGGAAAGGTTCTTCCCCCAGAGGGTGCTGGCACTGCCCAGGCTCCCCAGGGAATGGGCACGGCCCCGAGGCTGCCAGAGCTCCAGGAGCCTTTGGACAGCGCTGCCAGGGGTGCCCAGGGTGTCTGTGCAGGGCCAGGGGCTGGGCTGGGTGATCCTTGTTGGTTTCTTCCATCTCAGATTGGTCTGTGATTCCATGATTGTCCAAATGGCTTGGGCACCATCATCCCTGCCTCCTCTCCCCCAACTCTTTCTTCCCACAGCACACCCAGGACTGCCCTTTTAGACCCCTGCCCTTTTAGCCTCGAAGCTCCCAGCTCTTGGTCCCCCATGTTTGAGAGTTGTTTTGCCACAACACAAAACAGGGAAAAGCCTTTCTCTACCCTCACACAAAACTCATCCAAACACCCTGTCCCTCCACAAAGAGCTTTTCCTCACCACGTGCTCACAACGCTGATTGCTGCTCAGCAAACTTTGTTAATTTCCTCCAAAGAAAGGGAAAAAAAATCAATGCTTTTCTTCCCCTGGAAAGCACACAGTATTAACTTTAAACATAATTACATCTCATGCATACCTGGTGTTTTCTCCCTTGTGAAGCAGTGCCAAAAATAGTTATTGATAGTATTAATAAAATAATCTGAACTTGTGAATTTTCCTGCCCCAGCCCATGAAACCCTCTGTCCCAAGAGCTCTGCAAAACCAAGGATTTGTGGAGAGCCAAATGCTGATTTTGCTCTTGTTGCCCAGCCTAAAGATAACTTCAAAGATATTGCAAAACACAGATTTATTTTTCTTAATATCTTTTATGCAGATTTCATTCCAAATCGCTGTACGGTCAGATAATGTAATTACAGAGCTAAATAAAAACAAAGGGGCAGGGGAATTGGTGGGGACATTGGGCAAGGGAAGATGTTTTCCGAATGAGCTTAGAAGGGATGTGGGAAGTCAAGAAGCAGAAACCACTCACGAGGCTTTCAGCCTCAGCGATGGCATGAAGTGCAGCCAGAAGGAATCCCTCGTGGAGCAGACCGAAGCAAAATTCGGTGTTTAACAAATAATGTTTGAGGAGGGTTTGGGGGAAAATGCCATTTTGACACGGAGTTTTCAGGATGAGGAGGAGCATGGAGATACCCTCAGCATCCCTTTGTCTTTGGAAACCTGCTCCCTGACCTCCAAAAGCCAAAGCCTGGAGGTAAAAGATGCCCGCCCCACTGTGTCCCATGATGTCTGAGGGCACATTTCAAGCCATCTCTGGGTGCTTTGAAGCATCTTCAGCACTGGAGAACCTATCACAGCTCATGGTGACTTGGCCAATCATTCATCACCTTCCCACTTCGAGCCTGACCCTGTTCTGCTTCTACTTGATCCATTTGTAACATGGAAAAGCCTCCTGCCTCCCATGTCCACGAACCACGTGGATAAATCATACCTTCAGCTTCACCTTCTTTTGGGGACTCTCTTCCCTCTGGAAGGACAATGTTTGAGCTCTCCAAGCTTCCTCAGCCCAAACCTCTCATTTCTTCTGGGCATGGAGACAGAATAGATGCAGAAAAGGAGTGGCAGCTGTGAAACTCACGGAGACCCCAACCAGATCTTCTCTGTCATGTGTGTTTTCTCAATGGCTTTGCAGTCTGCTTTGGCTGCCCAGCAAACACAGACGTCACTCTGGGTGGAGGGGTTGGGGGTCCACAGAGGGGAGTTCCCAGTCCGAGGTCAGATCTCAGAGCTCAAAGCCTCCCTCCTGAGGGATTGGCTGCTGGCCCGTCTTGGCTTTGTACAACTGGCCCTTAAAACCCACCTGTGTTCCTGCTGCCAATTTCGTGCTGTTTACACATAACAAACACCATCACCTGTGACTCCTCCTGCCTGAGGGACAGCTCCTTCTCCTCTGATGGGGTGAGGTCTAATTCTACAAGTCAAGACACCCTTGATTAGGAAACTTCTATGGATTAGGTCTAGGAAATTCCGAGCATGTTTTATTCCTGGCAGAGGAGATACCCATCAGGCTGAAGTCCCTTCTGATGAGGTGACCTGTTTGGGACAGATGTCTTAGCCGTGCCAGTCTTGCCACTCCGATAGCATCCAATGGGCTCTTCTGTCCTGACTGGTACCAAATTCTGTCTTTGTCTCTCAAAACTTCCTCATTTTCAGTGACCAAAGGCTGAAAACCCACATGCTTATTTTGAAGTGCCCTCAGACCTTCCCTGGGTAACAGCTGCTGACAGGCCCATTGCAGCCAGGAGCTCTCCACACCACATTTCAGAACACGCTTTCCAATAAGGGTCAATCACTTTTCTTATTCCAGTTTCTGGTGTCTGCAGGCAGAGAGGACAGTGGTGCTCACACCTCTGTGGGATTCCCAGTCTGAAAAGTTTGAATTCCTCCCGAGACATCAGCATCTGCATGGCACTGGGCTTGCCAGAGGTAACTCAGTGACTTCTCCCTCCTTTCCTACCCTTAAGATGAAGCAGCAGCAATGCTTTCACCTTCTCAGGGAAGCTCTGTAGTCATCTCAGACTGGGAATGCCATCCTGGTAGGAGCCAGGAGTGGGTTCCTGGTAGGACACCCTCCCCATGAGCTGGTAAGGGTGTCCTGGTTGCAGTAATCCTAAGTGATAATATGATTAAAGACTGTGACAATGCACATACATGCAGGGACTGGTTCTGCAGGCTTGAGAATCTTTTACTGTGCTGTATTCTCGTGTATTCCCCATAGGTTGTTTGTAAGGCAGGCAGCACTAGCAGTTGCTACTCTGTGTGAATGTCAAAGCAGAGCATCCATCACGAGGTGATGGAGTGTCCTGGAGTTTGCTTGCTGCAGCCTGGACTTCTGCTTGAGCTGTGGGGTCATGGATGTTGGTAGCAGGGACAGGCTGCTGGACAAATGAGTAAGGGGGAGATGTCACTTAGCCCCTGGAAGGGTGTTACAGTTCACAGCTAACTCCATTTTGGAAAGGTGGGGAGGTTTAGGTTGGAGAGCAGGGAAAGGCTCTTCCCCAGAGGGTGCTGGCACTGCCCAGGCTCCCCAGGGAATGGGCACGGCCCCGAGGCTGCCAGAGCTCCAGGAGCCTTTGGACAGCGCTGCCAGGGGTGCCCAGGGTGGGGTTGTTGGGGTGTCTGGGCAGAGCCAGGACTTGGATTGATGATCCTTGATCCCTTCCAGCTCAGGAGATTCTGTGATTCTAGGAAAGCTCACCTGAGGATGAAGATACAACACAGTGGAGGTGAAGCCCAGCGAGGTGATGGGGATTCTGCATAAGGCACTTGTGCTGATTCCAGCGAGGAGCCTCTTTGTGGGACATGTGCTCAATAGTCTGGAGGAGGAAATTATTGATAGCAGTCTGCCTAAGTAAATCTAGAGCTCACGATCCCCTTCATCCCATCACAGCTATTCAGTCATCTGGGCTAAAGGTTATCTCTGAGGGATGCGGGGTTCCCTCTGTTCCAGTGCCCACTCTGAAGTTCAGATGAGGCTGAGGTTGAGCCTCGTGCTGGGGCAAAACCCTGAGCACTCCTCATCACTGCCATAAATAAGGAAGAGTCGGCAAACCACAGTCAGGAAATGGCCAAAGGACTATTTATAATCACTGCTATCTGCAAAGACATTTGTGAGACCAGCAGAAAAAAATAAATCCCCACTTCACTCTTCCTGACCCCGTCGCCGTCTGTTTGCTTCGCTCTGAGGCATTAAAGCTCACCAGAAATGTTTGCCAACGGTTATAGAGAAAGGAAGTGTTGGATTGTATTTGTTCTTGTCAGCACGGAGCTGCTCCTTCCTTTTCCAGCTGTGGTTGCTTTCGTCCCCTCCTTTGCCGGGACCGTGTGCGCCCTGAGCGCTCGAAAGGCTCTGCACTGGTGTGAGCTGCAGCACAGACTGGGGATTTCTGCAGTGGACTGAATGCACTGACAACCAGCTGTGGCCAACAGGAGCTCCAAAAACGTCCAGATTCAGGTACAAAACTTTTCCCTGCACAATGATTAACGAGTCCTTCAACTGCATCTAAGCCTTGTCAGAAATCGCAGTGGCGGAGTCGTTGGCATGGGCTCTGTTTGGGCGATGCCAGTAAAGCCATGTCCTGGAGAAATTCCAGTGAGAGCCCCTGCCTCTGACTGTGGAGCTGATGGTGTGAGCTGGGATGCAGGCAGGGCTTTGCTCCTCCTGCTCCAGGTGCTTGGTGAAGAGGCTGGAGCTGTGCAGGGCTCAGGATACAGCTGAATTTCAGGAGCAAATGCCAGGGTGTGGGAGCATTTACAAGCATGTGAGCGTGTATTTTACCTATATAAAACAAGAAACCTTTTAAAAGCATTAGGATTGTATAAACATGACACTCTCCAGAGCAAACTACAAAGCAATAAAATCCCAAACCATGGGGCACCTATTACCCACTCTTTAATGACCACACATTTCTGCTGACAGGGAGGGGGTTATTGCTACAGCAAAGAGCTTCCTTCTACCTCCAACAAATAATGAAATGGCCACCTCCCAGTGTTGGAATCTAACCTGACTTTACCTTAGATCATCTTCCAGTGCCTAAAGGGGCTCTAGGAGAGCTGGAGAGGGACTGGGGACAAGGCATGGAGGGACAGGACCCAGGGAATGGCTCCCACTGCCAGAGGGCAGGGCTGGATGGGATATTGGGAATTAGGAATTGTTCCCTGGCAGGGTGGGCAGGCCCTGGCACAGGGTGCCCAGAGCAGCTGGGGCTGCCCCTGGATCCCTGGCAGTGCCCAAGGCCAGGCTGGACACTGGGGCTGGAGCAGCCTGGGGCAGTGGGAGGTGTCCCTGCCATGGCAGGGGTGGGACAGGATGACCTTTCAGGTCCTTTCCAAGCCAAACCATTCTGGGATTCTACCCGGAGGTGCAAGGCAGCAGATCCCCACCTGTGAGTCCACCAGGTGGGGTTGCAGCTGCAATTGTTTGGCCAGCTGCCTTTATGGCAGGAGGATGCTCGTGGCTCCTCTGCCCTCCCAGAGGCTGCACTGGAGGCAATATTGGGATGCTGGAGCTGCTAGCAGAGCTTGTGCAGCTCTGCTCTCATGTACCTGAGAAACACATGCTGGACTGAGGGAGAACACTGGGAGGAAGAAGCCCCTGAGTGCTGTCCCGGGCTGGCTGAGAACCCACGGGGATGTTCCAGGCTGGCACGTGGCCACCAGCTGCACATGAGGCAGGGCTGTGTGCTTGGGTACAGCTCAGGTTGTGCATCATGCCCATGATTGTGTTTGCCAGGAAAAAGGTGTCCAAGAAAATTCCGACACGGAAGCAAAGAACCTTAATAAATGGGATTTAAATAATAGATTTAGCTGAAAATCCCCAGAAGACAGATTTTTTTATCCACATATCAGGTGCTGTAAGCTTAGAAAAAGATAACAAAGCATTCCTCAGACAGAAAAGATTGAGTTTTTGCTTTAATTGAAAAATCATATGTGGTTTTGATACTCTTAGAGAGATGTTATATTGAGAAGTAGTTTATACAGAGAGATGTATCATCACTATTTTGGGGTAAATTAGATTAAAGTGATTTGCAGTTATCCCCATGCTAAGCAGTATAAAGGGAAGAAATGGGAAGTTAAAATTGTACTTAGGAGAAGTGCAGGCAGTTTGCTGAGTAAATCCTGACTCGGCTCTGCCTTAACAGGCAACTGTCAGCTCAGAATTAGAGAGGAATTGTAGCTTTCTGGACCCATAATCAGATTCATCTGTCTCTTCTTTACAGTGGCATGGCAGAGCAGAATTAAGAATATTTGCATGCCTTAAACTGAGTCTTTAATTGTGTAATTATGGAAATCACTATTTAGGGATCCATACTCTGGCTCTGCTGAATTCTGCACTTCAGGCAGGCACACAATCCCTTCGTTAAAGAGCATTCCCTGCAAAATCCCAGCATCCAGTGTGGAGTGTGGAATACATGTCCTGGGTACGTATTTGCAAATTCATTAATTAACTTATCAGTTCAAACTAATTAAAAATTGGTCCTTTAACAAATCTAATACATTGTGGAAGACCTGTCTTTTTTTTTCTTGAAGATCCTATTAGCGGAGTAATGCAGACCCTGCAACCTTCCTGTGTAATTAATACTCACGGAAATCTTGCGTATAAATTTCACTGGCAGAATTTATTTGACAATGGTCTCTTACGAGATTACACTTCATAACTGAACGTTTATTAAGCAAGGCTCGTTTGCAGGTTTTCCTTCTGTTTCCCATAAGGATTTGCCTCCCTTCCAGCCCTCATGGTCCCGTGTCACCGGGGCTCTCACACTGCTCTGCTGGGGTGAAGCCTCGTGGAGCAGGGAGCTTGGGAGGGTTGTGGCTGCTCTGGAGCTGGTCCACGAGCCATGGGTTGACTAACGAGCATAAACTGTCTTTTAAATTCATTATAACCCCTTTAGTTCATCCCATGTGGGCCATGGGGCGGGAGGTGGAAGAAGAGAAAGATTTCCTGGCTGTTTGTTACCATCACAAATAGAATATACTAAATAATACATGACTGAGTGGTGTGATTAATTTCATTTGCACTCACAAACCATGCACTCCCAGCTTCCCTGCGTGTGAGTAATGTGTCCCTGCCAGACACACGCCAGGAAAGCCCTTTGAGCCGCCCCACCGCAGACAGCGTCACCCCAAAAACACCCCACAAACTTCCCCGGGCTCAGGCAAGACAAAGAGCCTGACCAAAATGTAACACACTGTCATTTGTAATCCTGCCACAGCTGCTGGCCCACCTCGGGTAAGTCTGAGCCGTGCCCAGTCCAGTTGTGCAACTGGCAGGGAACCTCACGGAATGGCACTCAGTAAGACTGGGGATTTCTTTGGCAGTGGTAATTCCAAACAGTAGCTAACACAGCTCTCCCTCAACGTCAGCAGAGCCCAGCTCTCACTGAGCTTTGCTCCCCCTCACAGATGAACTCAGAATAAAAAAAGGTAAAATTGAGTAAGTGGGAAAGGGCACATTGAAAAATGTGTTTTAAAACTGAGGTGGCGGGGTGTAGCTGTGCTGTGCTGGCTTCCCCAGCACCAGCTCTGGCAAAGAGTGTCCCGTTCCCTCCCCAGGGAGCAGATCTGGTGGCCCCATCCTGGCACAGGACAGAGCAGCTCCTTGGCCACCCAGGAGCCCCTCGCTGCCAGCCCCTCTCGCAGCCCCCGGCGCTCTCCTCCCGCTGCGCTGCTGAGTCTCTGCTCATAAATTAACAAATTGCAAATACAACATTAAATAATAGCAAATGCATCCTTACAAACAAACAAATAAATATTTCCAGTGCTTTATTAATAGAATTTTGACAGCTTCATTAGGTTGGTGAAATTTCAAGATACTTAATGAAATAATGCTTCATCCCTTGGCTTGTGATATAAATTCTAATGAAATGCGCAATTCCAATTCATCCCCAACAAACTGTGATGCTCTGCTCACAAGGCACTATCATACTGCCAAGGTTTTTATTTCCCTGACATTATGATCTTAACAATTTTATTTTAACAGTTGGAATGGTAGTGCCTAATAAGTTAAACAGCAGAATAAAAGATCCCTCTAGAAGGAGAAAAAAAAAAGTATATGTTTAGGTGGAAGAGACTTCAGAACAGATTATGGGTTGTTTTATATTCTAAATATGACACATTAATATCTACTCATTTAATACTGTAATTTTTTTAAAGTTCTTTTCACTGAAAGATGATCTTTATTTCTCTGAAAATTGCCTGGTGGAATCCCCACTTGTGCAAATGATAAGTGACTGCTACACACCACGAGCTAAATGCTCCAGAGCTCAGTGGAGCTGCCCTTATATGAACAAAGTAAATGTAAAAAAAATTAAGTAGAATTAATATTATTAAAGATAATAATATAAATTATTAGTAGTATTCTATTAAGGTCAGATTAATCCCACTACAATTCAATTGGAATAATACGTGCAATTTATGCAATCACAAATGTTTTAACATTTAAATTACCTTTCTGGCATTCTGGAAANCGGCCCCCTCTAGGGGCTGCAGCCCGAATCGAGGGCTGCGGCTCGGCTCCAGCCGCTCGTCCCGCTCGGGCTGCTCCGCCGGCAGGAGAGACGGTGCTGGGAGAGCTCAGAGCCCCTGCCAGGGCCTAAAGGGGCTCCGGGAGAGCTGGAGAGGGACTGGGGACAAGGCCTGGAGGGACAGGACCCAGGGAATGGCTCCCACTGCCAGAGGGCAGGGCTGGATGGGATATTGGGAATTGGGAATTGTTCCCTGGCAGGGTGGGCAGGCCCTGGCACAGGGTGCCCAGAGCAGCTGGGGCTGCCCCTGGATCCCTGGCAGTGCCCAAGGCCAGGCTGGACACTGGGGCTGGAGCAGCCTGGGACAGTGGGAGGTGTCCCTGCCATGGGAGGAGGGTAGAACAAGACGTCTTTCAGGTCCCTTCTCACCCAAACCATTCCATGATTCTGTGATTCTGTCATCTTCTGGCTGCTGAGTTTGGCACCCCTTGGCTCTGGGCCTGGGACACCTGAGGGATGGGGCCTTTCCCCCCTCTGCAGCACTGTGAGGGATCTGGACAGGCTGGATGGGTGGGATGAGACCAGTTGCAGGAGGTTCAACAAGGCAAAGTCCCAGGTTCTGCACGTGGATCACAACAACCCCAGTGGAAGGCTCCCGGCTGGGGCAGAGGGGCCTTTCCTCCTTTTCCACTTGCTGGAGACACTGGAAGCTCTTTGAGACCTGGAGCGTCTAATTTGTGCCAAGGCTGGCAAGGTCCCCAAGGGGACCTCCTGATACTGTGGAAATGCAAATAAATAAGACAGGAGTAAAGTTCTAACTCAAAGGGGATTTTGTGGCTGGCTGTGGGTACAGGATCCACCCTCACCCATTTTGCAGCGCCATGGTGGGACAATGACACAGTTGTGGGCTTACAATACAATTCCAAGCACTTTGCAAGCTCCAGGGGCTGTTGGGCCAGGTCTAGGTAGGAACAGCATTCCATCACCTGGAGAGGCTCTGAGCCCTGTCACTGTCCCACCTGAGTGCTGACCCATCCTCTCCTGGGGCTTGCAGCTCAGGGACGAGGCCGCTGTCCATGGCTGCAGCATCCTGGGGGCAAGTACAAGGTGGAAAACCTCCTCCCAAGCTCAGGTGACACTTGGACATGGCCACAGAGGTGCTGGTGACACAGCTGTGGCACCACCGGCAGCAGGACCATCCTCCTTCGAGACAAACCCTGCATTCCACCCACGTGAGCTGATCCCGCTCTCTCCTTCATTGCTGCCTGCAAGATAAATGTGTCAGAGGCTGCCAGGGGTCCAGCTCTTCTCATAATGGTGGTTATACAAATAATCTCAGGTTTCGATTAAAAATAATCATGGTTTTGACTGCTTTTGCCCCAGTGTTCTGCAGCAGCAGGCCGTGAGCCAGCAGCTGTCCCCAGATAAGATCTACACAGAGTGAGGGAGGGCAATTGGCCATCATTTTTAAAGACATTCTTTTTAAACACTGTGAGCACAGTGACAGAGGAGAGGCTCAGAACAAGGGCAGTCTGTGGCCTGGGTCAGCCCCGTGCCCAAAGGGGGGAAATGCTGGATTTCAGCAAGCCCTTGCAGTATGCAATGGACCATTTGCTGCAGAGCCCCAAAGCCCTCAGAGGAAAAAGTCTCTTGTAGATTCTCTAAATTTAAGCTTCCTCCAATGCCCCGAGGAGTTTATGAGCTGCTTGACCAAGATAATGACACTCTGACATTTTTGGATCCTCTCGGTGACACTGTTATTAATTTTACCATCTAATTTTATCATTTTTATAATCTTTTTCATGTAGAAGCAGGGATCACAATTAGGGTTCTTTTTCTTGTTGATAATAACAGCTCTTAGTACCTATAAGTCATCAGCCAGAGTTTTCTTTAATACATTTGGCTTCCCTTATCAATTTCCTACCACTCAGAAATGTTAAATTATCCTGATTACTAGTTTTTCCCTTTTTCACCCCCTATTCTTTATGTACTGCTTCTTTTTCTAATTGCTACTTTCATTTTCACCTAGAGAGATCTCAAAATCAAATACCATTCTTCAAAAATTATGGCACAAATAGAACTTTTTAGCCAGGTTGTAACTCTTAGTGGGAACTTTTTATTTTTCACTCATTTACGTACATGTTTATTTTTCTTCCCAGCGAGTTTCCCTCACCTCATTTTTCAGCCTCACAGATCCAGGGAGAAGCACCAGGTATATGTTACTGGTTGGGACTGTCTTTTATTATCCCATAATTAATGCAATCAGGTCATGATCACCGGTCTCCAGGCAACCACCGATTTCTAGTTCAGTGATCAATTCATCTTTATCCATCATAATAAGATCTAAAATAGAATTACCTCACGTTAGGTGCCATCTCTTTTGTGTTAGAAAATTATCATAGATAATTTTTAGAGATGCCACAGATGTTTTATTACTGCCTGCAGGAGGTCTCCAGTGTTCACCTCCCACAGCAATGTCCTGCAGAAAAGGAGTTTTTTGGGCACCCTACGGGCAGTGCCCCCAGCTCGGGGTGTGGTGGCACAAAGAGCCTCTCCCCACCGTGCCAGCTGCCATCCTGCAGTGAGGAAATGCAGGAAACAGAGAGAATTGCCACTTCATCTCTGTTCATGGGATGCTTGGGGATGGAAGGGACTGGAGAGCTCATCCCATGGGCAGGAACAACTTCCACCAGACCAGGCTGCTCCAGCCCCAGTGTCCAGCCTGGCCTTGGGCACTGCCAGGGATCCAGGAGCAGCCCCAGCTGCTCTGGGCACCCTGTGCCAGGGCCTGCCCACCCTCCCAGGGAACAATTCCCAATTCCCAATATCCCATCCAGCCCTGCCCTCTGGCAGTGGGAAGCCATTGCCTGGGTCCTGTCCCTCCATCCCTTGTCCCCAGTCCCTCTCCAGCTCTCCTGGAGCCCCTTCAGGCCCTGGCAGGGGCTCTGAGCTTTCCCTGGAGCCTTCTCCTCTCCAGGTGAGCACCCCCAGCTCTCCCAGCCTGGCTCCAGAGCAGAGGGCTCCAGCCCTGGAGCATCTCTGGGGCCTCCTCTGGATCTCTCCAGCAGCTCCAGGTCCTCGCTGCACTGGGACCCAGGGCTGGGGCAGCTCTGCAGCTGGGGTCTCACCTGAGCACAGGGGCAGAATCTGGGGGATCAGCCCAGCATGGGTTTGGCCTTCTGGGTGCCAGCACACAGGTCCAGCTTTCCCCCACAAGAACCCCCAGGTCCTTCTCCCAGAGCTGTTCCCAGGGAGTTCTGGCTGTGCTCATGTCTGGGGTTGCCCTGACCCAGGTGCAGCATCTGCCCTTGGTTTCATCAGACCTCATGACGTTCCCTTGGGCAACTTCTTGAGCTTGGCCAGGTCCCTCTGTGTGATGTCCCATTCTTCAGGAGTGTCACTGCACCCTCAGCTTGGTGTCATCTGCCAGCCTGCTCAGGCTCCCTTCATCTCAGTGTCTGTCCTCCTGTCCTTTATGGCCAGATGAGATATCCCAGCTATTCCTTCTCTTTATGTCCCTCCCTATCTTGCTTCACACACTCATGAGCTCCTGAATTTCTTTTTACAAAGAAGATCCTCCAGCCCCTCCTAAGGCTGTCCAGCTTATCCATCCCCTCCCTGTGCAATTCCAGGTGAGCAGACACTGTGCTCCCACTGGAGTAATGTAGGGAATCCCATCCAGCCCATATGCAATTTTTAAAGTTATAAAGATATTTTGAAATATTTTTGATCAATTAGAGTAATTCAGAATTTTGAGGAGTGTAATGAAAACTGGTGATTTAAAAAGTCAAGTTTATTGAATTCAACTGACTCTTAAATCAACATTGTCATTATATTTCTGTCCTATTTTATTTCCTCTTGGTTGGTTTTAGGCTGAAAATAGATTGAATTCAGTCTTTTCAGATTGCATCTTCTATCTGTGCAGATCCTGGGAAAGAACTCCTGGTCCTGTTTGGCACATTTAAATGGCATTGCAAGGGAAATGGTGAATAAATGTGTAGCACTCAGTTCCACAGGGAGTCCTTCAGTGTCAGCAGCAGGGCTGGAGCAGAGCTGCTGCCTCCTGCCGTGCTGAAGGCTGGGATTCACCTGGAGCTTTCTGTGCCAGCGTGGACAAGGACACAGGAACCCTGAGGAGCAGCTGAGCTCTTTTGGGCTCTCCAGATTCCAGAAGGTTCCTCCCAAGGCTGGTGGAGACCAGCCTGCAGAGCTGTCATGAACTGTCACCCCTGGCATTGCTGGCAACCTGCAGAGTGCCCTGGCAGCCCTGGGGCAGGGGCTGGACATCGTGGAGGGTCCCATGTCCCTCCCAGGGGCAGAGGATGAGGCAGGGTCTCCTCCAGCCTTGTGCTGCCTCAGTTCCCCATCTTCTGATGGAAACACTAAAAATCAGCCTCTTGTGTGGGACTCTGCAAGGAAATGTTTTCAGACTGCCTGGGGAAAGGGAGAGAAAGCTAGCTGGATGGCAAATAATTAGAATAATTATTTGAAAATCAATAGCTGTCTGAAATAGCAATCAATTAACCTGGAGACATTTCAAAATGAGATCTATACTGACTGGGCAACTGAAGCCCGAATAATGACTTGGAATTTGCTCTGGATAACCTTAAATTATCTTTTGCCTTAGGTCCACTGCAGTCAGCAGCCAGCCCTGAATCACCCACAGCCCTGGTCTCTGAGGTGGCCAGCTCTGGGATGAAGGGAGCTTCCTCCTCCTCAGGGCTCTCCCAGATCTGTCACTGCACACAAGGGATTGGAGACACCCCGACATGGAGAGAAGCACTTAATGCAAGGTGAGGATTTGCCTCCCTGTTCAACAGAAAAACCCTGGAAAGAGATTTTAGGCATCTGTCTTTGAAGCCCCAGAACAGGGGCAGGCTGGATCATGTTTACTGCAAAACAGAGTTGTTTGGGGGGCTCCTGGAGGCAGATCACTTCCACAGAGCCCTGGAGAATCATCTGGTTTATTTTTGAACTGTAGCAGCTTTCTAGGAAGGGATGACTATCACTGTGGGCTGTTTTCTCAGATTAAAAAACCAGTAATAATTAAAGATTTCACAAGTGTGACTTTCTGTGGAGTGCCTGCATGAAAACTGCAGCCCCAGCCTTTAAAATGTTTGGCAAAGCCTTTTCCAGAGCTCGCCTCTGGACCTGAGTGGCCACCAAAGGCACTGAAAAGGCAGAAGCAGCCCAGCAGCCTCAGGCAGGGGCGGGTTTGGGCTGTCCCTGGGGCTGCTGCAGCTCCTTTTCCCCTTTGCTCAGTCCCTCGGGTGCTCCTGCCTGCGGGAGGAGGAGGTTGGCTCAGGCTCAGCAGAAGACAAAGCTCAGCACAGCTCCAGGTGCCACCTTGTGTGACACCCTCCAGCCTGTGCCCTCCAGGGGAAGGGATCCCAGCTCCTGCTTCGTGCTGAGCTCCTGAATGCTTCAGGACCCGGTGTTGGATGTTTAGAGCAGGGAAGGGGGAGGAGGAGCAGGTAGGTGCCAACTGCTCTGCAGGCAGCTGGTGGCTCCCAGCACAAGGAGCCCCCATGCTCCTCACCCCTTTCACATCCAGCTGGGCCTTTTCTTTTTCGTTTGACTCCAGCAAAGAAAACATGGGGATGGACCAGAAGGAATGTTGCAGAGAGTATCATGTCCCCTCTAATCCAGCAAGCGAAATAAAATGAAGCGTTTTAACCCTTTTCTGGGGGGGTAGATAGTCCCTGGTTAGTCCCTTAGCATGTCCTCACAGCATGAATTATGGTGCAATAATTCACACTGAACTGCATGGACAGCCCTCAGCTCCCAGCCTCGTGCCTGACACTGCTCCAGGCATGAATTATTGTCCTATAATTCACACCTTGTCATATCTTATTGCCGGAACATCCCCGAAATGACAAAGCTGGAGTCATTAAGGAGAAATTCAGTCAAAACTTGGCGAAGGCAATTGATGGCAGGAAGGACCATGTACTTAAGGCTGATGAGGAACAGCTGAGGGAGGTGGGGGGCTCAGCCTGGAGAAAAAGGGAACTTTCTCACTCCCCACAGCTCTCTGACAGAGGGGGCAGCCGGGGGAAGTCAGGCTCTTCTCCCAAGTAACCTGTGACAGGACAAGGGGAAACGGCCTCAGGTTGTACCAGGGGATGCTTAGGTTGGAAATCAGGGAAAATTTCTTCACTAATGGGTGGTCAGGTACTGACACAGGCTGCTCAGGGCAGTGCTGGAGTCATCATCCCTGGATGTGTTCAGAAAATGTGTGGATGTGACACCTGGGGACATGGGTTAGTGGTGGCCGTGGCAGTGCTGGGATGACAGCTGGATTTGATGCCTTAAAGCTCCCTTCCAACCTATTCTGTGATTTACCTGTGTCATTCAGGCTAGACAGGAGGCACCCCAAAGAATAAACACAGGGAAAGAGCTGTGTGCATTCACTGCTATGTGTGTGTAACTGTCTTGGGTGGAATTTCTCCAAGCAGAGAGCTGACTTTTCCAAACTGGATGCCTGTTGTCCAGAGGTAGTGACCAGCAGGTCCATAAAAGGCTTTCCAGCTCTCTGGGTTCCCATGCAGACAAACAGTTTGCTTCAAGGGGATATTTGCAGGTAAAAGGTGCTCACCAGGTGAGCAGAAGTCAGAAAAGCCCTTCACAGACCCAGCACACATGCACTCCTGGGTACTGTGTTCTGCATCTCCTCCTCCTCCTCCTCCTCCTCTTCCTCCTCCTTTACCTGGCCTTGGTCCCCAGAGGAGCCTTGATGTGTCCCAGGGCTCACCCCCAGGCCAGCAGCACAGGTGCCATGTGAAGAGGGAGGTGCAGCTTTGCCATCGCTGTGTGCTGAGCCTCCTTCCCTCCCTCCCTCCCTGCAGCCCAGCTCCATCTCACCTGGATGGGGACACGTGTCTGGTGCCACACAGCCACCCCTGGTGGGACACACAGACAGCTCCTGCCTTCCTGGGGAGCCTTGGGAAGGCACAGACCAGCCTGGTCCCGGACCAGGAGCTCCTTGGAAGGCATCCCTTGAGATAAAAATCAGATCTGGGGGGAAATGGCTGGGTTTGACAAGCAGTGGTGGGCAGGTGGAGAGCCAGCCTGGCCTGGGGATGGCCTGAGGAGGTGACTCAGCCCATGGCACACACTGTGCCCGTGTCCCTGCACAGGCTGTGCCAAAGGCAGCTGCTCACAGGAGCCTTGCTGCTGTTGGGGTGCTGGGGGGGAACCCCCGCCAAACATCCAGGTGCTCAAAACAGCACCAGGCATCTCCTGCAGGTCAGGTAATTCACACCCTTCATGCCCACTGAAGTTGAAATCCTTTCAGTGGAAATATTGCACCCGGCTGAGCTGAGTGCAGGAAGCAGCCTGTGCTCAGCTGCTTTGTGTGGACGCCTCCCGCAGCTCTCCCCGTCCTCCTGGCACAGTGGGAGCTCACTTTCAAATGGTCAAAGAGGCCAAAAATGTGGCCACTTCCCCAACTGCTTGTTCCAGCTTATCAGCCTGCCCTGCTGGATGCAGGCACACTGGGATCACTCCCAAATCCACAGCAGGGACAGTGAGCTAACACATTTCCCTCTGTGCCAGTGGAAGGGACAAACAGGGAGCAACAAGTGGCTGGAGGTGGCAGGGCCTTCTCTCAGGGTCGCTGCAGGAACAGGGCAGGCACTGCTCAAGAGGTCTCGTGACGACAACCAGTGCTTGAAATGCAGCACCTGGATTTCAGAGTGGATTTTGGGGTGCTGTGGTGGATGCCCACCCTGCAGAGCTCTGGGGCTGTGCCTGGCAGGAGCACCTGACTGAGTCCTGGGTTGCCACTTCCAACAGGACCCTCAAAGAGCAGTATATTCCTTGGACTCCACTGCCTTCCTTGGGAGTGCAGAGGGACATTTGGTGGGACAGGCTCCAGACTGTGCTGAGGCCTAAATCTTGCATGATTTCATCTTAAACCCGGAGGAGCAGTGACGGTGCCAACCTGCTGGCACCGAGCTCGAGAGGTAGAACACTGCCCACAGCACAGGTCCAGACCCACCAGCCCACCCAGGTTCTCATTTCTCAGGACACTGATTCTGCCCTGAGTTAAGACAGCAGGTGGAGAAGGTCAGGACAGCCTGTCCAGGCTGGCATCCAGGCACAGGGCAGGAGCAGGGAGGTGTTTGAACAAGTGTATCACAAATTATATGGCAAAAGCAGCAGCCGCTTGGCTGAGTCCCCGAGGGAGGCCTTTTTGGATTTGCTCAGTGGAGATATCAGCAAAATGCCTTGGGCAGTGGGGATGGCTCGTGTCAGGATGTCCCAGGGGATGACACCCTGGACCCCAGTGACCCTCTGAGCCATCTCTTTGCCAAGTGTTTGTGCAGAAGGCAGCAAACTCAGTCGGAGCCACATCCCAGAGAAGGCGGCAGCCGCACCAGCTGGCACCGTGCTGCATCCAGCTGGCTCCCAGGCTGCATCCAGCTGGCAGAGGCAAGAGCACAGAGCCCTGGAGAGGTGAAGCCAGCCAGGGAAACCCAGACCCCCTGTCACCCTGGCAGCTCTGGCAGTGTTTGTGCTGGCACATGGATTCAGCTCAGCGTTTCCTGGGTGGATGCAGCACCTCCAAGGCATCAGTGCCCAAGTGCAGGCGGTGTTTGCTGACAGCTGGGAACAAACATGCATTACCATTAGTTATCCACTAATTAGTGGACTAATAACTAGCTAAACCAGCTTGTTCTTTCTTTAGGTGAGTCTTTCCTGTTCTCCTGGATTATTATAATAATCACAGTCACTCTGTGTGTTCCTGCAGAGTCACTCACCCAGAAGGGACCATAGAACAGCCTGCAACTGCCCTGCTGCTTCTGTCGCTGCTGTCCTGCCAAAGCTGGTGGCAAAATACCCTAAACTACCACGAAACTGAGTGCTGGGGTGTGTGTGTGTGTGTGTGAAGTCCAGAAATCTTCCAGGACAGTTCCCTGTCCCAGCCTTGAGTCAGACCTGCACACCTGCCTCAGGTGTGAGATGTGGCAGAGACAGGAGCAAAGAGCTTGCAGCAGGTGAAACAGGCCCAGCCCAACAAGCCCAAGTGCAGCACACAGCCAGCTGAGTTTTCTGACCACAAGGAGCACTTTAGCTTGTTCAAATCCCCTTTGGGATGTTCTCTGGGCTTGTCACTGCAAGAAAACAGCCTCTTTCCTCCCAGATCATTGACGTAGCTTATTACTGAATACTCATCTGTTTGCAGATGTTCTATATTTTCCTGACATGAAGTTTCTTAACATCCCTTTTAAATTGTCTTTATGCTCACAATGTTGATGCATAATCTCTTTTTTCCTTGAGAAGTTCCTGTAAGTGCCTCGTGCAGTGATGAGATGAAAGCTTTCTTTGTGTTCCTGCCAATCCAGTTTGTATGCCTCTGTTTGTCACCTGCAGATAAAAGCTCAGGGATGTTGTTTAGAGCCAGGCTATGAAGCAGAGACTCAACTGGAGGCAAGGACAGGAGGAAAATATGAGCAAAGCAGCCACCTAATTCTTGACAATGCCAGCACCAGCCATTGTGAACCTTTGCCCAAAGAGGAATCCCTTCCTAAAGCCTCTTAGGGTGCTTACATGAGTACATTTGACTTCAAAGAGGGTACACACAAGGCCAGCTCAGCTGACGAGAGGGAACTCATTAAGCTGCAGTAATTTGGCAGGTCTGTGTTTACTTCTGCT
Organism: Promerops cafer; assembly: GCA_013398275.1. Classification (NCBI taxonomy): domain Eukaryota; kingdom Metazoa; phylum Chordata; class Aves; order Passeriformes; family Nectariniidae; genus Promerops; species Promerops cafer. The sequence continues at coordinate 27,561 of VZSE01000407.1, forward strand.
GGAGCATCACATTTTGTGAACCATTATTTTCCAACCCAGAAGGTTTTGAACTGTGTTGAGCTGATGAAACCCAGTCACAAAAACCATTGCGTGGCTCAAAAACCCTTTGAGTGATGGAAGTCTCTGAAGAGATCCTTTCATTAAAGAGGGGACCAAGTTTCCTTTGGTTTTAGCTGAAGCAGGGTTGCACTTTGTAGTGACAGACTCAGAGATGAGCTCTGCTGTTGGGCACAGCAGCGTTAGTTTATATCCCAAGTCACCCATGACGGGGGGACAGCTGGAGCTCTGTTCCCTTGGGGGTTCCTCTGAATCTCTCTCCACCTCCACACACCACAGCCCATCACTGGCAGCTGCTCTGAATCCCTCCCTGCTTCTTCCCTCTGACCTTTGGGGTTGTGTTTGTATCTGCTTTGCTGGGAGAATGCTTAACGTGCATCCAGGCAGAATCTCCAATCCTTTAAACCCTGTGCACTCTTCCAGGACCAGTAGGTGAGTTCACTGATGGCACAGCTGTGGGAATATGGAACTGGAAGGAACCTGCTCCACCCGGGCCTGTAAAGGTTTGTTTGTCTGCTCAGCAGTTTCTTTTCCTCTCCTGATGGATCACCTTGGTGGCCACCAAACACCGTCACAACGCTCAGGCCACGTCTGCTCTCTGTCCTCTCCATCCCTGCCCTTTGCTGCTCCCCTGCAGCAGGTTGGGTGGGATGCAGAGTGTCAGCATTGAGGAGCTCCTTGCTCTGGGTGAAGAGTCACAGAACCAGAGTCACTGAGGTTGGAAAGGATCTCTAGTGTAGGGTTTGGGGGGCTTTTCCAAGGTAGGAAAATAGCACGATTTTCCTCTTCTCTCCTGATGCAAATGTGGCCAGATTGATTTCCCTCCAACTTTCCACAGAGCAGATTCATTCCAAGAGGAGAATTTGGGAAAAGGTACAAGTTTGTGAAGACAGAGTGTTCTCGTGGAGGCTGAAATAGTCACTTCAGCTGGAACATTTGTGGCACATGGCCACAAAGGCAGGGTTTAAAAGTGGGGTAGGGAATATCTCGGGATGGAATCCCAGAGGAAGGAGGATGGCAACTGAGGCAGGGATTCATGGGCAGATGGGCCCTGGATAAAACAGCACAGGGTGGAGCTCTCACGGCACAGCGACAAACAGAATGATGAGTGTGGGCTGAAGGGGAAGAGCCAGGCCCCAGCAGGGTTCCCCGTTGGCTGCTTGTCCTGGGTTTATGTCCACTGCAAGCCCAAGAGGTGCAGTCTGGACTCCAGTGTGGGAGTGGTGATGACCCCCCACCCCAATAGTGAACACAGGAGAAGTGACAATCTAGGGTAGATGCAGACCTGGCTTTGCTCCAGGTGCTGGGGTGGATGATGCTCACAGTTGGCTGAGGTTGTTCCAGATCTTCTAATGAGGGTCTGACATTTTTATTTTCTTTGAGCTTTCTGCAGCAAGGTCAATGAAGAACCATTGCAAATCAATTTAAACAATGGTGCAGGAGCAGATAACTGTGAACTCCCAAATATTTAAAATAGCTGCCACATCCATAGTGAAGAACAGACTGAGTTATCTCTGTCAGCTGATGAAACTGCCCCCATATGGAAATGTGCTCTTCACATTTGCTTTTGCTGAGAACTCGGTGAGATTAATACAGGCCAGCTCTGTCTAGTTTCAGTTTTCTTTTGAATTACCCTGAAGATCTGTTTATTTACAGCTGTCTGAGTATTTGAATGCAGTCACTTGGTGTCTCTGCAAACACCAAAGGGTTGGACACTGCACTGACAGACCCAAAACTGAGAGGGGACCAGAGGCATGGGATGCCCACGCTGTGAGGAAGCCCTGGCTGGGAAGGCAGGAGATACTACAGTTCCCAAAGGTCTGCCTAAGGGCAGCAGAGCATCTTTGGAGGTGGCAGGAAGGTGATGGTTGCTGCTTGTTTAGCCCAGAGTTTGTGTGGCATGCTGGAAGGGACATTACAGGGACCTTCAATCTCATCCAGTTCCACGCCCTGCAGTGAGCAGGGACACCTTCCACTATCCCAGGCTGCTCCAAGCCTCATCCAGCCTGGCCTGGGACACTGCCAGGGATCCAAGGGTAGCCACAGCTTCCCTGTGGAGCAGTATTTGCTGAACACCACATCCCATCTCCTTCCTGCTGGGAACACAGAGCTGGCCAGGACCTCAGCCATGTCTCCAGGAGCACTCAGCAGCTCAGGATGCTGTTGAGGCCCCGCTCCTGCGTGCCCCTGGCTGTGTGTGGGCAGGAGCTGCAGGCTGAGGGAGCAGAGCAGACTCTCCACTGTGCCATTGCAAGGGCAGCTCCACCAGGTTTGCTGCAGGTAACGTGGCTTATGGGACTTCCCAATGTGTGCTGGGGTTTTTCCAGCAGGGTGGGGTTCACTTCTGCTGCTAAATTGTTCCCCCAAGGCAGAGGGTGCGTGTTAAACCCGGGAGATTTCAGGCTGTCAGATGCTCAGGTTCTCCTGTGGGGGGATGATGTGCTCAGCCCAAGCTGGCCCAAATCTTGGGGTGTACCTGTGCCCCGACAGATCTGCCTGGGGTCTGTCTGCCATAAATCCTCCATGCCTTCAATATGGACAAGCTGAGGCTGTTCTCAGGCTGGTTTTGGGAGCTCTCCTTGAGTCTGAGCTCCAGTTCCCTGTGCTGAGGCACATGTGGATCGTGGCCATGGGTAAGAAGCTTAATGGAGGGTCATTGTCCTCACTTTCACAGTCAGCTGGGACCAGAGCACAGGACATCATTCAGCTGACATGGGGTTCAGCCCTGCCCCTGGGCTGTGGGGTCCTGCAGACATGGGCTGAGTTTGGCTCCTCTTCCAGGAGAGCCTCAGGAGATGTTAAAACTGCAGCCCATGAGTCTGGTCCTTCCTCAGGAGTCCATCCTTGGCTGGGAGGTGCAAACTCTCCTGCGAGACAAAAAGTCTTGCTGGAGGTGAGGCTGTGTCCTGTGGGTGGCCCAGGGGTGCATTTTGGGCTCTTGCTCTCCCTGACCTTCTGACGAGCAGTGAAATATTGTTGGTAGGAGTGCAATGGGCATCGCCAGCTCTGATCCTGTTCAGCTCTGCCGTGGTGAAATGGCATTGAAATCTGGGCTGGAATCTGGCCCAGGGCTGGGGTGAGGTGGCACCAGCAACCCTGTGTCTGCCTCAGCCCCTGGACCACCTGGGGGGTGTCACATCTGTCCTCAAGGCGCCCAGAAGACACCAGGGGATGGACCAGGTCTGATGAAGAGTTCAAAGACTTCAGTGTGCAGGTGCTGCATCAATACCAGTCAGGGAACCTGGCCCACAGGGGCTGATACTGTGGTGTTAAAGCCTCTCAAGGAGACCCTGCTGAGGCAGAGTGGGGGCAGTGTGGTTCACCTCTGCAGCTGCTCAGGGCATGTGGGACTGGAAACCCAGCATGGACCCCCATGGAGCAAAGTCCAGCCCAGCCACCTCTGGAGAGCAGAGCCACAGACACTGGAGGAGCCAGAGCTCCTCCACTGGGGCAGCCAATGCAAACACCCAGGGGTGGGCAAACAGCCACATCCCCAGCACACACTCCCATGGCTGTGCAGTCACTCCAGACACATCCTGTGTGGGTCAGGACTTTCTGCCTGGCTTTGTGTGACAGACATCACAACACCAAGCAAAAGCTGTGAAGTGCAGCTTGGTGCAGGTACTGGGATGTGGTCAGCTGGGATCCTTCACAGGCTCCTGGTGCCCTGATCCCCATTGGCTTAGTGGGCATGGGGGTGTTTGCTCAGACTTAATGATCTGGGAGGTCTTTACAACCTTAATGATGCTATGATTCTGTGATTCTATGATTCCATTATTCCATGATGCTATGATTCTGATTCTCTGATTCTGTGATTCTGATTCTGTGATTCTCTGATTCTATGACTCTGTGATTCTGTGATTTCATTATTCCATGATTCTATGATTCTGTGATTCTGTGATTCTGACTCTATGTCTCTATGATTCTATGATTCCATGATTCTGTGATTCCATGACTGTGTGATTCTATGATTCCATGACTCTGTGATTCTGACTCTATGTCTGTATGATTCTGTGATTCCATGACTTTGTGATTCTATGCTTCTATGATTCCATGATTCTGTGATTCTGATTCTGTGATTCTGTGATTCTGACTCTATGTCTCTATGATTCTATGATTCCATAACTCTCTGATTCTATGATTCCATGATTCCGTGATTCTATGATTCTGATTCTGTGATTCTGTGATTCTGACTCTATGTCTCTATGATTCTATGATTCCATAACTCTCTGATTCTATGATTCCATGATTCCGTGATTCTATGATTCTGATTCTGTGATTCTGTGATTCTGACTCTATGTCTCTATGATTCTATGATTCCATAACTCTCTGATTCTATGATTCCATGATTCCGTGATTCTATGATTCTGATTCTGTGATTCTGTGATTCTGACTCTATGTCTCTATGATTCTATGATTCCATGATTCTGTGATTCTGATTCTGTGATTCTGTGGTTCTGATTCTGTGATTCTACGCCCTTGCCCGTCTGAAGCTGCAGCAGAATGAGCCATTTCCCCACTTCCTCTTGCCCAGCCTGTCTCACCTAAGCTGGCTGTTTCACTGAGCTCACTGAGATGTGCCCTGTCCCTGCCCCTCCCTGCCATGTCCCTGTCCTCTTGCCCCCTAACCCAGCTGCTGAGTGCAGCACACGGTGGAGAAGGAGGAGACCTTTACCAGGCAAGAGGAGACATTGCCTGAGAATTCCCCCCCAGCAAAGACTGCGGGGTGGAAGGAGGGAGTGCTGAGCTCTGCTTCGTGGCGTGGTACCAAGATTGGCTTCACTGGGCTGCTGGAGGGACCCCCTGGAGCACAGGAACTGCCTTTTTGGCTTGGTGGGGACAACCACAGGTTTCCCTGCACACCCCGAGGGTGTTCTCCTGGTCACAGGAGCATCAGCTGTGACCTCCCACACCATGAGCCTGTTCTGACGGGGTGAACTCAATTTTCTGTGTCTTTTACTGAGCTGGGTGGTTCCCACCCTGCAAGAAGGGGCTCAAGCCCCAGCACTTTCTGTGCTGCAAGCCAGGAAATACAGACAGAAGCACGAAATGTGAAACACTTGGATTGGGAAGTTCTGCCAATCTGAATAAAACTGGTTTTCAGGTTTCATGCTTTATCATCTGGATTTGCATCTGGCAATTCCAGGAGCCACTGCCAAGCAGCCAGAGCTCTGCAGATCCACCCAGGTGGGCCTGCTCCAGTTTCAGCAGGGAGGCCCCGTGTGCTGTATCCATGCTCTGCCCATCAGATAAGAGCACGAAGTACTCAGCTAATGCAAATGTACAGTAAATCAATAACACGCCACTGCTAATACACTTTAATTAAAGAACAACAGGCTGCAGCTCCTCTGCAATCACAGGGAAGGAGAATTGGCTGATGTGGCATCAGGAGAAGGTGGCTCAGACATTTGGGGATCAAAGAAAACCTGTCCTAGGAGTGGACTGGGGAGTGGGAGGGATCTGAGTGAGGAATGGTTTCCAAGGGAAAGGCAGGGGCTGGAGAACAGCGCTGAGCACGTGTAGAGAACAGAAACATCCCTTGGGATGATGGGGTGGGAGAACACTGGGGAAAGTGGTGCCTTTGGAAGGGAGGTGAAATGGGTGGTGACTCACAGCTGAGACCTGGAAGGACTGAACGAAGCTCCCTTCACAGGGTTTTGGTAAAACAAATACAAATGGTGAATGAGACTCTCCCAATCCAACACCGAAGGGAAGTCAGGAGCTGATGGGACAGACTGGAACATGTGGCCCATGGCTCTGCATCCACCAGGGCTGGGGCAGGGCAGGGCCGTGGTGCAGCTGTGCCCTATGGACAGCATCCCCCAACTGCTGGCCCAGGACTCCTGCAGGCCAGGGGGTCCCTGCTGGGGTGGGGTCTCCTTCCCATCCCCACAGCCCTGCCCTCGAGGCAGACACGGACCCAGCCACCCCCAGAACAGCCCCATTTTTGGAGGTTTGCACGTGGCCACACAGTCCCAAAGTGAAGGGCCTCGGGGTGAGCTGCTCGTCTCCGTGCTTTAATCCAGCCCCCCTGGTGATGCTGTGGCAGAGGACACTTTGCTCAGATCTGTTAATTGAAATTTAATTGAAACTGCTTGACTGGGAGTTCTCCAAGGGCTTAAGGACTGGAGGAATGACAGTCCACCGAGGAGAGCTCTGCAAGGCAGCAATCCAGGCTCACCAGGGCCTGGGCTTGGGCTTAAAATAGTTACCAATTCTCTGAAAGCAGGCACAGCAAGGATGTTTGTGGACTGTGCTTCTTTTGGAAGAGAAACAAGCAATGGGCAGCGATGGGATTTTGTTGCGATAATGAGCAGGGACCCCAGGCAGGTGAAAAGGAGTGCTCTTTATTTGGCTCTTCTGGGTTTTGGCTCTTTATTACCAAAAACCAGGCCTTTTTAAGCAGCTAGCCAGTTATCAGTTTACATGGTTTTCAGGCACAACAAGGCCAAGCAGCTACCATGCACCACGATGTGGACACGCAGCCGTCGCACAGCACATCTCTCATGTCTCTCTACCCCTGTTCCAGCTGAGCCTCTCTCCCACAGTTCCCTTCTTAGCCCAAGTAACAGCCTGGAGCCATGTTACAAGGCCTTCCCCTACAAGTGAGCCTTACTCACATGTAACAGGATTTGAAGAGAAGGAGAGGGAGAGGAGCTGTCTGGATTTTTCTCGGTGCTTTGGAGGGAGCCATGGGACAGCAATTTCTGTCTGGGTGAGAAACCAGGAGTCAGAGCTGTCTGAAAGCAGGGAGAGGTGATAGGAAGGTGGAGATGGGTTTGCAGGGTGGCATGGTTGCAGGAAAGGGGGAACAATTTGGGCTTGCATCCCAAAAAGGCACCAAGAGCACAGTCACCATCCATTTAGGGACTCAGTTCCACTAGAAATATCCCACCGTTTGGGAATTTTTGGGAACTCTTAGTGCTGGAACCATCAGACCTGAGGCTGAGGAGTGTTCTGTGGTTCTCCGTGGGCCGTGGATTCAGCCTTGGAGGTGATGCCTGGCTCCCTCCCCTTCCCCTGTGGGGGACACATTTCCCAGCACATCTCTGAGCTCTGGCAATCCCTAGCAGGTTACAGCTGCCTCAGTGCACAGGGGAGGTTACCTGTCAGTGATACCCCACCCCTGACACATCTGAGGGGAGGAAGTCCCCTTGTCCCTGGCTGCTGGCTGAAATGCTACTCCCTGTTCCACCCACTGCATGAAATCCCAAGTAAATAACCCAAGCAGTTACGGAGCAGGATTACCTTGAAATTTGTTTCCATCCTATCACTGTAATTTGGTTGTCTATGGGCATTAACTCCACATTGTAATAAGCAAAGCCTCTGAAATACCTTCGTGAGAATTAGGGTTCTATAAATTAACTGATTACTGATAAAGCCTAATTATAAATTAGGTCTTATTATCAGAAGCTTCTGAGCGACTCTGAATGAATTAAGGCTGCAGGAGCAGGAGTATTTCAGTTAACTCTGTGAACTCTGATAAAGGTCTGAAGAGGGGCTGTGCTCTGCCCTGCTCTCAGGGAGCTTCTACAAAAGGACAGCCTGAGACAGCCCCTGCCCCCTTAAGTCAGTTCTTTTCCCCTTTCCTGTTTGCCCAAGGAGCAAGGAGATCTCTTCTCCAGGGGGGAGATCCCTTCTCACCTGGTTCAATAACACCCCGAGGTCCCACTGCTACAAGCAGAGGTGCTCAGGGGATGAAGCCTGGGAGGCAGTGGGTTGAAGGGCTCAGAAATAGCTTTGCTCTAACTTTCCATGGGAAAAATCCCAATTCTCACCTGCCACTCTCTAACCCTCATCCTACAGATCCTCACCTCACTGTGACCTCGGTGCACTGTGCACACAAACACCTGTCCAAGACTCACCTGCCATTCCAGCTCCCCTGCCCATGGAAGAACTCGAAATCTGTGAGTTACATCTTTTGGACTGATAAAAAAGGCTGAGTGGCTCTTTTGGATTATAATGCTGTTTCCCAGCCTTTGAATTATTCTCTTTCTCTCCCACCAACATGCCAGCAAATTTTTAATAGAGGAATAGGAAATGTTCCCAACAGGAAATGATTCCCAGTTCTGGGGTCACCAGTTGCAGGCAGGTTGCAAGACCCATAGCTCTGGGAACTTTTCCCACTCCAGAGTGGTGGTTCCCTAAAGGGAAAGGAATTCTGGCTGTCAGTCAAGGTGGAATCACACATCTGAGAGAAACTCAAGTTCAGCTCAACTGCCCTGATTTGCTCTGCACCTGAGCAATGATCCCAGTGGGACTGCTACAAAACGTGAGGGTCTCCTGCCAGGAAAAAGGCAATGACTGTAAACCAGACTCTTCTCAGTGCAGTTTGTGGTCTCCTGGGCCTGGGGAAGGGTCACATTTGGTGGCTCATGTCCTTCAGCTGTGGGAAGCAGAAGATTTCATGTGTCCTGGTGTCCCTGTGGAGAGCAAGGCATTGCTTTGTCCCCATGGCCACCAGTCTCCACACCCACACCTCACACAGCTCTGCTGGAACCCCAGGGTGGCAGATCCCACTCCTGACGTAGCAGAACTCAGTCCAGCAGTGCAGGGAAATGTGCAATTCCCTTGGGAAGGGCACATTCCCAAGCAGGTGATGCCTGGATACCAGCTGGAGAGCAGGATCCAATGCCTGTGAGAAAGAACATGGAGAAAATAACACCCCTCTGCTCTTCCAGCATGGAAAAATCATCGTTTGGCTTTTGAAGGAGAAGTTCCATGTGAAGTTATTTTGATTCCTCCACAGCACAGCACACAGATGGAATGGAATTGTTTTCATGATGGCGAGGACTTGCTTCTTCTATTTGCCAGTGCAACCAAACATTTAATTATAAAAGTTCCTGAAATTAAGTAGATGCAAAAATTAAGATGAATATGCTCATTTTTGCCAATCCCGTGGAATGCTTTTCCTCTGAAAGACTCATTCCATTACAACACAATGTAGCAGAAAGTTAACACTCACATAATGACCTTAAAACCTGCTTGGAATGCAGAAACAGGTCATTGCTGCTCACTCTCTTAAGAAAAGTTATAAACCCCTAAAAATTGAGTCTGCAATGGAAACACTGTAATTATAGAGCACAACAGGTGACACCAGCATTCTGCAGCTGGGGGAAATGTCTTCGATTACAGAGAACTTACAGGATACTCAGCTGCCTCAAGGTCACTGAGGGTGACCTTACCTCCCCCTGCTCTGGAACATTGGGAATCCCATGGAAGTGCCCAAGGCCAGGCTGGACAGAGCTTGGAGAGGCCAGGCTGGACAGAGCTTGGAGCAACCTGGGATGGTGGAAAGTGTCCCTGCCATGGCAGGGGTGGGATGGGATGGGATGGGATGGGATGGGATGGGATGGGATGGGATGGGCTTTAAGGTCCCTTCCAACACAAACCAGTCTGGGATTTTGGAATTTGTAGGAACAGAAATTCCCACTTAAGGGGATTCAGGTGGGTGCCACCATGGGGAGCTGAACTGGTGCAGTTGAATCCATTTGGCCAAGGTGAAGGCATTTTTGGTGTGGTCACAGTCACCTGTTTCAAATGGGCTTTAGCTCCTTTCTGCTGAAGCCCAGGTCTGTGGTGGGAGGAAAGGCATTCCACAGATTTCAGTGTTCTGTCTCCCCAGATTCCACAGGGGACTTGGGGGTGAGGGCCTGACCTCAGGAGGCTGTGCCCCTTCACTGACCACCCCCACAATGACACAACACTCAGACATTGTGTGTGTCCAGTGACACCCAGACAGCAGTGCAGGGCCAAGGAAAACTGCCTGGAACAGCCCAGCTCCAACAGCCTCATCTCTTCAGGAAAATTCCAGGGATACCTGGTAGGCAGCATCGAACAGCTGCCGTTGGGATCCAGATGTTCAACTGGGACAAGGCCTTCTCAGCCCCTCAGAACTGTGCTGCTGTGGCTGGTCAGGGACAAAGGAGAGGGGTGTGTTGGGGTGCTTTTCCAGGGCACTGCTGCACTGTGCCCTGGAAAAGATGTGGGAGTCATGGAACATGGGGGTCAGCAAGCTTGGAGAAGCTGCAGGGACACCAGCAGGCTGTGGGTCAGGGCGTCCCAGGGGAGCTTGGCCACCTTTGGAGCTCACACATGATGTGCTGGTGTCACCTGTGTGACCACAGACAGGCCAAACGAGTCAGTGGGTGCCCCCTGAAACAATCCATCAGCACAGGGGGACACTGGGGGGTCTGGGACACCCCTCAGATGTGACAAGGTGCCCACCCCCAGCAGTGGAAATTGTGTGGGTGGTGTCACATCCCATCCTCCTGCCCTGGTACCTGGAGCGGGGTCAAGCCTCTCTAGACCCCTCAGAAGATACATTTGAGCTTTCTGTGCTTAATGTTTGTCTTCAACATATTCAGAGGCCACCAGGCTCCAGCTGAGAGCTCCAAGGAGCTGCTGGTCTGTGCCAGTGTGAGGATGGGTGTCTGCCAGGCTGCCATGGGGCACCTCCAGTTCTTCAGTCCTCCCCAGATCCGGGAACCCAGAGCAGGCTGTGGCAGTTCAGGCAGCCACCCCAGCAGAGCTGCCTGGTGTTCTTCTCTTTGCAGCTCTTCCCAGGAGCTGCAGGAGGAAAATGTCACAAGCTGGCTGGAAAACCCTCCAGAGGCCATGGCACAGGGAACCCTGGCCCTTGCTTTGAAACTCCCTCGTTAAATAATGAATTTCCTGGCAGCAGTGTCTCAGAAAGGCTTAGCATGAGGGTGCCAAAGAAGTGACCTTGTGTGACAAAGCAGCTGGAAAATGCCACAAGAATTAGATCAATCAGTCTCCTTAATTTGCTACTGAGAAATACAACCTTTCCAGCAGGATGGAGAGGGTGCCAGGCCACCTCTTTCTACCTGGATCTTCAATCAACACCTTCCTGGGCTCCTCAAGGAGGGAAAACTCACATGAAGGAGGAATGCAGAGGAGCTCAGGGTGAGGTGCAGGGAGATGGCCCCAGCTCAGAGGGCACGAGAGGGCAGAACTACCTCATTTCAAAGAGCCAGATAATTGACAAATTATCCCTTCCTTTGCCACAGCCAATGGCCAGGGAGTTGTCAGGGAGATGGAGGGAAGGGAAATGTGCAGAGGGAAGGCTCAGTGGTGCTTTTGGGAGAGTTTTCATAGAGACACCAAAGACTGAGTACAAAGCAGACCAGAGCAGGTGCTTTCTTCACCTTTCTCTATTGTTTTTAGACACATCATGGCTTTTTATCACCCTAAATGAGCAAAATATTGATATTGGAGTCTATAAAGAACAGAAAAAGTAGGACCACCCATGAGTGCAATCAGGCTCCCAATCCCTGACCTTTCCAAGACCTGTTTCCAAGCCTGGTACCTGCACACAGCTGGAAGCCTTTAGGATTGATACTTCCTGGGCTCTGTCTCTGCTTCCAGGTGGGTTCCTCAGAGAGTATCACAAATCAGGGCGGGTGGCATCAAGTGTCAGGAGCAAATAATGACTCCCTGCCCATCACACAACTGGAAGTGGAGAAACGGGCTGGAAGTGGCAAAAAGTTGAATGCCAGGCTGAAGGTCTGTAAGTTGTGGAAAATCTGTGTCAGATCCAGCTGAAGTCCCAGTAAGTCTCTCCAATCTGTTGTAAAACACACGGCTGATGTTTCTCAGCTATTGGCAGAGCGGGTGGATGGGGCAGAGCAGCCCCAGCCTGGGTGGGGATGGGTGTGAGGAGCTCCCTCAGGACAGTTGGGATTTTACCTTGGTAAAAGGAAGGAAGCAAAGGAAGTCTCAGTAAATGCAAGCAAGGCTCCCTTGCAGGCTGTTCTTGCCGGGTTTCTGCCTCCTGAGCTGCTCCAGGGCGGAGCTTGCCCAGCCTGGGACTGGGACAAGCTGGAGCTGCTGATGCACCCCAGCTCTGTCCAGCAGCTCCTGTTTGCCGGTGGCCACTCTCCCTCTAGGGGCAGCGTTTGACTTTTCTGTTTCAGACCGTAATTGTCAGTCCCGAGGGTGCCTGGTGCTCAGGGTAAGAGGAATCCCGGCAATGTCTGCTGGATCAATCCCTGGGCACAGCAGGCCACCAGGAAAGGCTGAGCTACTGCAGCTTTACACAGAGCTCATTGGAGCCTCTCCTCCTTCCCCAGAGGCTGTGTCAGGAGAGCAGGAGTGAAGGCAGAGGGTGTTGCCACCATCCTGTGAAGATCCCACTCTGTTTAAGAGCTTTCCAGCACTGGGATGGGAGCTCAGCATCCCATGGCTGCCATGGGAGATCCCTGAGGAACCTTTCAGAGTCCAGCTCAGGGACGTGTCCAGGTGAGCAGTGGGCTCCTCTCCGTGGTCTGACTGATGACCCAACACAGCAGCTGTGGGAGGACAAAGAGGGAGAAGTGGAGGGAAGGCAGAGTAAGAGGAAAAGGGAATTGGGGTATCCCCACACCTTCCTGACCCAAGGGGAGCGCAGAGCTGGTGGGATTGCTTGGCAGCTGGGGCTGAGATTTTGCCAGTCTGGGTTTATTTTCCTCCTCCAATCCAGTTGTCCTCCTGACAATATTTCTCCTCTTCAGCCACTTCCGTGGGTGTTCCGTGTCAGTGTTGCTGCATAACTCACACTTATTTTGTAATCTGAGTGCACGGTCAGTGCACCCTCACTCTGCTGTGTTGTTCTGCAGTGATTTGGATCTATTCTGGGTGGAATCACCATTTCCTCCCACAGCCCAACTCCCAGCACGAGGAGCAAGGACTGTGTTGTGCTCCAATCCACCAGTGTACATTTACATGCCATGAATCTGTTACATTCCCCCATATTTCTAGTGAAATACTGCTGGGTCTTGGCACCTGGGCTGCCAGGTATTAGAGCTCCTTAGTGCTGTCACTGTAGGCAAACACAGCCCCAGCCATGCACCATTAGCACTACAAAGTGACACAACTGGAGCTGGAGCTGTGCAAATGCTCTGCACTCTATGATAATTACAAATGCTTTTCATACAGACACTTCTTTTTTTTTTTTTTTTAAGAGAGAGAGAGAGAGAATCCTGAACAGACTCTGAGCTGGCAGCACTGCATGGAAACCTTCTGCTCCAGGGGCTGAGAATCAGGAACTCCAGACTGGTTTGGGTGGGAAGGGACCTTAAAGTTCATCCTGTCCCAACCCTGCCATGGGCAGGGACACCTCCCACTGTCCCAGGTTGCTCCAAACCCCGTCCATCTGCTCTATTTGTTATAATATTGAATAAAACCAGAAAAACATTTCATAGTTTCAGCCCCACCACCTGCCTTTATGACCCTTACTCTGTCACACACTCAGCTGTGTCAGCCACGGTTTATAAATAAGGAATTAATAAAATACACACAGAAAGTCTCCAGTTGGCTGCTGTCCTTTGCAGACACCCAAATCAAATGTGTATTTGAGTGGCAAAATGGCACTTGGAGAGCATGAGAGGGCACTGAGCCCCTCAGTGCCAGTGCTTCTCAAGGCATGCAGATACATTTTTTTCCTGTCCTTTGTTATGGCAGGATGATATTAAGCAACATCTATTCGACCCAAACATTTTAACATCATATTTCAGCCTCCTAAAACAAGGCTGAGGAGATTTCTTATACTCTAATGTGAACTTTTAATTCTTGTTGATGTTCAGGCTGGGGTTCTGGGCTAAATCAGTTATTTCTCACTGAGCCTGGCATAGTCCTGTGTAAAGCAATGGCTCCACCACAGACTGAACACCTAGAAAATCAACAAATGTTGGTCCATGTGGTTTCATAGCAATTAGATGCTGTCAAACAATTCTGATTTCCCTTTGTGCTGGAACTGGCAGTGGGTTTGGGAAGCAGCAGATGTTTTCAATGCCCCTGACCAGGCAGCAAATTGAGTGACTGGGATCACAGGTATGGATGTGAAGCCAAGTGAAGCTTATCCATCCAAAGGCAAAAAGGACCTCCTGGAAAACAGGGGGGCCTAAAAGGGATTAAAGACCACGTGGGCAGGTGAACAAATGTGAGCTGCCAGTACACCAAGAGTTAATGCTCTGTTAACACAGGGGAAGATTTCTTCCTTCCTCATGGAAATGTTCACATCAAGCCTGGATTAGGAGATGCCAGCCTGATGTCTGTGCTTGTAAAAGGGAACAGGAACAGGAGAAGGTTCAGAAAAGAGCCGCAAAAATAATTTGAGGTCAGGAGAAATTGCCCTGAAGTGAATGATTTTGAAAAGCACAATCTGTTTAGATTGTGGAAGGGAAGAGTGAGACGTGGCTTGAGTAGCCTGTAAGTACCTGCACAGAGAGAAAATACCAGGTACTAAAGGGCTCCTTGATGCAATGGAGAAAGACATAATAAGGACTAATGGCTGGGAGCTGAAGCTGGAGAAATTCAGACTAAATGACTCCCAAGATTTTAACAATGGAGGTGATGAAACCCTGGCACAAAGTCCTGAGGGAAGTGAGTGTCCTCTGTCTCCTCAGAGCTTCTGTTCAGGCCAGGCTTCTCTTTTGGAGGACATCAAACATCCAGGATTTGCCTTTTTGCAGGGGTAAAGCCCTTTCTCAGAGTGAGGAATGGGTCTCAACAAGCTGATGGGTCCTGCTGGATGAAAACTGCCCTGGAGAATTGCCTTCCCACCTGAATGTTCCAAGGGTCAAGGGACCTCTTCCAGTGAAAGATATTTTATTATCACATTAGGGCTTCTGGAGAGGCTGAGGAGTTGCCAGCCCAGGCCCTCAGCTGGAGTGATGCAGTTCACCCTCACTGGGCACAGGGGCTCTCCCGTGCCCCTGGTACCTCATTTTCCACCCCTTCTCCAGCTCAGACCTTCCCCCTGCACTGGCAGATGTCACTGTCAGGGCTCACAGAGATTAAGAGAGGTTCCTGCTCTTCCACCCAGCAATGTTTGGTGATCCTCTGACCTGGAATCTCTCCCTGAACCCCACAAGATGAAGAACAAATGTGTCCCCTCCCACAGCCTCTCTGGGCACCCTGTGCCAGGGCCTCCCCACCCTCTCACAGGGAAGAATTTCTCCCCAATATCCCATCTAACCCTACCCTTTGGCAGTTTAAAACCATTTTTTGTTGTATATATCTTCACTGATAAAAATATTCCATTTACATCTTAGTGCTTTATCACCTCATGGGCATTATTTCCTGATTCTCGACTTCCCTGGGATTCCTGTTCCTCCATCCTCCCCATTGCATCTGATTCTCCTGGGGTTCCAGCATCAGGAGTAGATCACCTGTGAACAGACTCATGGCTGGTACTTGGTCTCCAGGGTTAATCTCTTCTGCTCCTTGGGAGTTTGATACAGGTAAGCCAAAACTTCATTTTATAGTGTTAAAAATACAAAAGTAGAGGTGCTAGAATAGTTTTCTCCCCAGTGAAGCTGGTTAGGGTTCTGATCCTCACAAAACTGTTAGAAATAGTGCACTGCAGAATTTTTTATAGAGGTTTGGATCAATTTTTTAAATTTTCTTTTGCTGGAAAAAAAACATTGGCAAGGCACCCAAATTCTCAAGCAATCTTTTGAGAAAGCTGCACCACTTACTTGGGGGGATTATTTCTGATTCATCACATTCTTTACTAAGAGTTTTTAACAAATCCAACCCAAGCAGAATAATTTTTTGTTTTCCAGTAAGATTTGGATTTCTGCTCTGTTCTCACACTCAAAAGGCGGCTCCTGGTGCTGAGTGAAGTCAGTGGGGATGGTCTGAGTGAGCCCCAAGGGCCCGAGGAAGAACAGAGAGGAGTTTCACACTCAGCTTAATTTGCTAATGAGGGTGGGATGTAGTAAGATCTCAACGGTACAACTTCCAAAGTGATGCAGGTGAAGTAGAAGTCTCCAGGCACATATATGAGAAAACTGTGTGTGGGATCAGGATCTGGACCTGAATGGAGTAAATGTTTGGATCTGGTGGAACATGCCCATGAGAGGTTCCCACAGGGCCAAAACAGAGCTTTGGTGTTTAAGAATATCCTGAAGAACACCAAATAGCTGAACTGACACCAAATACTTCATGTAGATGTTGGAATTTATAATTTTTAAAATTAAGAGAGTTGAACTGTAGACTCAGCTCTAACAGAAAGTATTGACTGAACAGGTCTTGTTGGTACCTGGCAGAGAGACAGGAATCAGTGGGACACGCAGAGGGAATCAGTCACAGTCACAGAGTCACAGTCACAGTCACAGAGTCACACACTTGCAGGGTTGCAGAATCAGAGTCACAGAATCACAGTGACAGAAGCAGAGAATTACAGAGTCAGAGTCACAGAATCCCAGACCCAGAATCAGTCAGAGAATCAGAAATCCCAGACCCAGAATCAGAGAATCCCAGACCCAGAATCACAGAGTTGCAGAGTCACAGAATCAGTCACAGGATCTCGGTCATAGAACCAGAAGATGACAGTCACAGAACCTCAGAGTCACTGGAGGGTTTGTGTTGGAAGGGCCCACAGAGGGTCCCTGGTGCCACCTCCCTGCCCCAGCAGGGCCATCCCAGAGCCCAGGGCACAGCAGTGTGTGCACACAGCTCTGGAATGTCCCCAGGAGGAGACCCCACAGCCCCCCTGGGCTCTGCTCAGGGCTGGCACTGCCCGGGGCAGGAGTTCTGCCTCCTGTGCAGGGAACTCCTGGGCTCAGGCCCTGCCCGTGGCTCTGGGGCCATCGCTGGGCCCTGAGCAGAGCCTGGGCCTGCTCTGACCTCCCTGCACCCAGGGACAGACTGGGACAGACAGGGACAGACAGGGACAGACTGGGACAGACTGGGACAGCCAGGGACAGCCAGGGACAGACTGGGACAGACTGGGACAGACTGGGACAGACAGGGACAGACAGGGACAGACTGGGACAGACTGGGACACCCAGGGACAGCCAGGGACACCCAGGGACAGCCTGGGACAGCCTGGGACAGCCTGGGACAGACAGGGACAGACTGTGACAGACTGGGACACCCAGGGACAGACTGGGACAGACTGGGACAGACTGGGACACCCAGGGACAGACTGGGACAGACTGGGACACACAGGGACACCCAGGGACAGACTGGACACCCAGGGACACCCAGGAACATCCAGGGACACCCAGGGACAGAC
Organism: Promerops cafer; assembly: GCA_013398275.1. NCBI lineage: Eukaryota > Metazoa > Chordata > Aves > Passeriformes > Nectariniidae > Promerops > Promerops cafer. Next base: position 44,641 of record VZSE01000407.1, read on the forward strand.
AGGGACACCCAGGCACACAGAGGGCTGAGGGCCCCTCTCAGCTGTCGCTCGTCTCCAGGCTCCCTCACCTACACCAGGGTGGAATTCCAGTAGTAACAGCAGAGTAACTGCAGCAGCTGAGATGGGACACTCGGGAGATCTTACAGGTCAGTGAGGTGAAGTTCACTGTGTCAGTAAGCAGCAATTGCTGTGGATGGGGATTTCATGGATGTGTGGGAGGAAAAGGCCTGGTGGCTGTGCCTGCCCCGCGAGTAGGGACAGCCCCGCGATGGTGACAGAGCCAGCAAAGCCTCAGCAGCGTTAGTTGGTCCCTCAGGGCTGAAAACACAAAAATCAAAGTAGACTCTGGTTCCCCCCATGGCGATTGGTGACTGCTACAAAGGGCCGAGGGGCTGAGACTCCATTTCCAGACAGCAAAAGTGCTGCTGCTTGCGAGGGCAGGGAAGAGGAGGAGCGACTTTTGATTTAGTGTGGAGCAGTCCAGGAATCCTGGTTCAAGGGGAACCATCAAAACCCATCCCCACAGCAGAGTGACCGTAATAGACTGAAGTTCAATACTCGACAGGAGAGGGGGGGGAAAGCAGAAAGCACTCTGATAAAGTTTAAAGGGAAACTACAAAAAAAAATTAAAAAAAAAATAAAAAGAGGAGACTAGTTAAAAGGGAATTGAAAGGGAATGGCTAGAAGGGTAAAATGATTGAAAGTGGTTGGGATACTTTTGAAATAAACTGTATTAGAAGCTCTGGAACATTATTAGAAAACTTTAAATGGGCAAAAGTCATTCTGGCCATGGCTATAAAGCAGCATAAAAGAAGCAACTCGAACTCAAAGGATAACTCTGGCAAGTTAATGTAAACCCATATTAACAAGGGCCAAAATTGTGCTTGAGAAAGAACTTGCTAAAGACATTAAAAGTAATGATAACCTTTTTTTTTCAAGCACTAGAAGGTAACTCTGTGCCATGGTACAGCTCATGGAAGATCAGGATTCAGTGGGAGAACTGTGAAAGGGCACAGCAGGAAATTTAAATAAACAGAGGAATTTAGTCATGTTCCCACATGGGGAATTTTCATTACCAGGGATAAGTATGAGGAACTGTTTTATATTTTAGGCTTGAAATTAAAAATTGAATAATAAAAATTCATCAAGACCAGATGGTATTTTCCAAAGAGCAGCGAAGGAATGAAAAAATGAAATTCCAGTCTATTAACTGTACTGGGAAATCTGTCACTTCACCTATGCATGAGAAATTAGAAGGTTGAGAATTTCTTGCCAATTTATTAAAAGGAGTTGAAGGAGAAATACAGAAAGCTGTGAAATGGGAACCCTGTTTTTTTACAAGGAAAGCTGGGAGACACCATCATAAAGAACAAAATCAGCAGGGCTAAGGCAGAACAAGCTGTTATCTCATCCAAAATGGACCAACAGAGCAATTCTACATCCTGGCGGAAAGAACAGATGTAGCCTTGAGTATTTAGATTTCAAAAAAAGCTTTCAAATAGAGTTTTCCCAGTCATGAGATAACAAGAAAGGCCCTTGTATGGTGTAATGGCCACTTCCATGACATGGACATTTTCAGGAGTAAAACCTTTACATTTCAAGAGAGTAATGGTGGAGCCAGGGAAGTTTGACCAGTGCCAGGGAACCTCTCTGGGCAGTGGAATTCAGGAATTCACTAACTCCAACATCATCCTGGCTTGCTCTTTTCCTGGTTTGGCTTTTCCCAGCCAGGTCCCACCACAGTGATGGATTCAGCAGCACCCAGGGCAGCCCTGGGAGATTCCTGCTGGTCACTGTGGGTGTGTCCAGCCCTTTCTGGAGGGGTGGGAAGAGTCCATATGATACATGGAATTGTGCCCTCCCATGCCAAGTGTGATCTCAAGATGCACAGAGCAATAAAATGGAGATGTAGAAAGATTTCCTCATTCTGGAGAGTTCTTGGGAACATCAGTGCAACTCCTGCTCACAAAGGGAAAGGTAGGAAAAATAGGAAACAGCAGGAGCAAACAGGAGACAACTTTCTGCATCTATAACTCCATGAAATGACCATATTTTGGGTATTATGCACATTCTTGACATCTATTCCTATTGAAACTGCCACCAAATTTTTTTCTGCAACCTAGAAGAGCTTTAGAGATGGGCAGGAAGGGTAACCAAAGATTTAGAACAACTTTCACACCTCAGCTTGGATGGTTGCACAGGGAACAGAAAGATTCTGGTGGACAAAATCATGAGTGACAGAGAAGGGATGAGTAGAGTGCAGTTATTCCTTATTTTCCCAAATGCAAACCACTGCAATGAACATCTGAAATCATCAGGCAAGGAGTTCAAAGGCAGCAAAGGGAAGATCCCTGAGAATGCACAATTACCCTTCACAGCACAGGGGCTGAGCAGGTCATGGAGCCCAAAGGGACAAACAGGTTCCAAAAGCAGGGAAACCGATTTCTGGAAGAGCAGGGTGTTGTGTGAAACACAGTGATGTAGAGGAGTGGTCAGCAAAAAATCCTGGAGCCAGACTCTGTTGGAAGCTGGGAGATTCCTCAGGGAAAAGTCACCCCAGGGTCATCCTGGTTCTTCTGGGCATCCCACGGTGACCATGGGCAGGGACAGGTGATGAGGGGGATGGATCTGGCTCAGGAGGTCCCTTCTTCCATTCTTATCACATCCTGGTGAGAGTTTGGTGACTGCCCCAGTGCAGGGATTCGCAGCTGGGTGTTTCACAGAACCACCAACTGCAGTAGTGGACAGTGGTGGATTAGGAGTTCTGAGAGCAATGGGAAAAGCTGATCTTTATTCTGTTCAGAGAACTAAAAATACCATCAGCCTTTTAAAAAACTGGGACACGTATTTGTCAACAATTTTTTCGAATTAAAAAATGCACTTTTAAAAATGCATGCTGGTGCCACCTCTGATTCAGCAGTGACATGAATGTATTCCATGGGGTGGAGGGGGTTTTTCCCAGTAACTCCATGTTCTGGTGAGCTGATCATGAGTCACTGATCAAGCATCACTGCCACATGTTCTGAGGACAGGAGCAGCCCCTGACAGTGCCTGCAGTCCCTTGGCTTTGCCCCTCATTCTCACTGTTTGTTGCATCAAAAGTTCCCCCTACCAGGCTGTTTGACCCTGGAGCAGTCAGGGCTGGTCAGGAGAACACTTTGCATCAGCCCATTGTATCTTTAATTTTAAGAGTTTGTCGCAAAGAATTGAAAAAAAATGTGATTTGTTTAGACACAGAACCCACCAAACCCAAACCCACTTGAAATAATGAAGGGTCAGAGTCTTGCATGGCAATTTAGTGATCTGTGGCTCTTGGAGGCAACGAAATCTGTCCCAGAGGATTGTCTGCGAGGTTCTCAGCTGCCCGTTGGCCTTGGCTGGCTGATGCTCCTCAGCTGCAGAGGTGGCCCTGTGGCCCATGAGCAGAGCTGTGCCCTGCACCTGCCCTGGCTCTGCCCAGACCATCTCACAATCCCCTTCCCCCACTGAATGTCCCGCCTGGGCCTTCCCCACTGCAAAACCCAGCGTGATTTTTATGCTTGGAGGTGAGAACTGAGGTCTGTGGAGATTTGAGCTGATCAGAGCCTGGGCCAGAGGCAAGACAGGCTGGCGAGAAGGGAGAAGGAAGAGCTGGAGATGCTTACATGAACAGGGAGATGCTGCTGCACTCAAGGATTTGATGCTCAAAGTCAAGGCTGGACAGCCTTAGGAAGTTGGCTTTTTCAAGGCCAGGTTGGATGGGCTTGGAGCAACCTGGGATAGTGGAAGGTGTTCCTGCCCTTGGCAAGGGGTGGGATAAGATGAGCTTTAATGTCCCTTCCCACCCAAACCCTTCTGTGAGCCTGTGATTCAACATCCCTGTGGGGCTGATGTGAATTTTTCACCACCCTCTGCACTTCTGGGCCACAAGGACAGAATTTTTCTTTGCCTCGGAACAGGGAAATCATCAGTGGCCAAGCTCTGAAAGGCAAGAGGGACCAGGAGCAATGTGAAACCTGCCCGGCTGGGAGCGCTCAGCAGCTTGCAGGGAAAACCTGCAGATTCCTCAGGGAATGGGGGTTTGAGTTCTGGCAGAAAAGGGAGGAAAAGGCTGGGAGCGCAGGCGGGTGGGGCTGTCGATGTTCCTCCATCCTCCTCCCCCTCAGCCGCCCCCGGGGAGGGGAAAATCCCCGTTCCCGGAGCGAGAGAGCAGCGCCCGTGCCCAGCCCCGCCCGGCCCTGCTCGGCTGCTCCGGCGCTAAATTAAACCGGATTGTGCTTTTCCCACTTTAGTCATTCCGATAAAAGTAACATTTTGTTTGAGAGCAGCAGCAATTATACCCTGGGGTTTGGGATTAACATAATTAATACTTTCTCCATCTCCAAACGGCCCCCCCAGCCTCGCTCCTGCTGCAATCAGAGCCTCGGCTTTCGGTGATGCTGCAGCCGAGAGTGCTCCCCAAAAAGGTTCACGAGTCCTTCTGAGGAGCCTGGAGTGTGCTTGGGAAGGAGCATCTCGGAATAAAAAGGCAAAGAGAGCCGTATCACCCCGCATTAGTGTCTGCAGCACATGAAAAGCCTGTCACTCCACCACCCAGGGAACTAATGAAGATCCCAATTATGCAGCAATAAAATATACATACGCACTACACAGGGCCTTATACATTTTTAATTTTTTTTTTTTCCAGAGCCAAATTCAGAGAGAAAATTCTAATTAGTGGTTTTGTAATTTTTAAATAAAAAGGTACGTGGCTGCAGGAAACACTGGCAGAGCATCCCCGGCAGAGCATCCAAGGGCATCCCGTGCAGGCACAGTCTGGGTGTCCAGCCACCATCCCAGCATGGTCCCCATCCCTGCCCTGCCAGCAGCTCCCTGCTTCCCTGAGATCCTGGGAGGAGGAAATCCCACCTTTAAGCAGGGATCCCAGTGATCCCCACACTCCCCACAACCCAGCCAGGCCATCCCCTCTTGAGCCCCCTCACTCTGAGGGAGCCCTTTGCTGCTTCCATCACCTTGGCATTGCATGGGAATGTTTTCCTTTTGAGCTCAGGGCGTCTGGGGGGATCCAGCCCATCTTGGAAGGTGACAACAGGACAGCAATGGGTGACAAGCCACCGGCTGCACCCTCCAGCTTGGGTTTGCTTCTCCTTCCTCCTTCCCAAAGCTGGAGGAAGAGCAGTGGCTGGCCCAGCCCAACTCCAGCCCCACCAGGGAAGGCTCAGGGGTCGCCTGATGGGAGCAGGAAAAGAACGGGATGGAGCTTCAGCAGCAGAACCAGCAGCCTGCAGCAGACATCACTGAACCATGGGAGAATTTGGGTCGGAAGGGACCTTTAAAGGGCATCTGGTCCAGCTGCCCTGCAGTGAGCAGGGACATCCTCAGCCTCTATTTTCTGCCTGGAGCAGTGCCCTGGTGATAGCAGGGACTGGAGAATGGTGTCCCCACTCCAGCCTCCTTGGGAAAGGGTGTTTGGAAGCAGCACAAGTAGAAACTTCTGGCTTTCCTGCCCTGGGTGTGCCGGGAACACCGAGCCTGCATGGCAGAGCCCCACACTCATCCTCCCTGAAAAATCACAGCCCAGCTGTGTCCCTGCTGCCCTGGTTCTGCTGGTCCCACCCTTTATGGGATGTGGGGAAATGAGGCCCATCCTCAGCCCCACACCATTCCCTGCCCTTGGGGACAGGGACAAGACCCCACCCCAGCCCTGTGACAGCACCTGCAGCACAGCTGGGCTTTCAAACAGTTCAGCTGCATCTTCATGAACTTCCAAAATAAATTAGAATTGGTCTTTCCTCTGGTCCTTAGGACATTTCAGCCTGGCTGTTGTCCACAGGAACAATGTCCCACACACACTGCCAGCCCTCCCAACCTTCCAATGCTGCTCCCAACTGGGAAGGGATCAGAGCTACTCAACAAAAACAACTTCAAGAGCTTTTCAACATTAGCTTAGCAATATATCTCCCTTAACTGCATCCAGAGGAATGATAGGCCTATTTGAGAGTCAGTTTCCCAAAAAGTGGATATAAAAGCATCCATCTGAAGCAGCAACTCAACTCGGAAAGTTCCTGACAAAATGCTCAAGATCTGGCAAGGTTTTAAGTGATTCCGAGCAATGTTTTAAAACGGAGCTGTCAGGAACCTGAAGCGTAAAGCAGTTCTGTCAGCTCCTCCTGTAATAAAAATAAATGGCCATTTGTTGCTTTCTGAACTCTAATATGCAGATGAGTGAATATATTATGCAATGTCCAGTCTCCTAACTCCATCTTCATTTAAATTTTAAAGTCGCCGTAATATGGTGCATAAATATAAGGGTAAAAAAAGAACTCCTGATGGTAGCATGATGCTGAAAAGTTCCCAAGCATGCAAAAAGCCCAGAAATTGTTATTTTGACATTAATCAGTGAGAAGACTCTGAGTACAGGGGAGCTGTGACAGACACAGGATCATTATCACCAGACACGGCTGGAGCTCTCACCTGCTGTGGAACTGTCGAGGGGCAGGGAGGGAGAGGGGAGAGGAATCCTTCATTTTTCCAGCTACAGACCAAGGACAAGGTGTAGAAGAAAAGTTTTCTGGGTCAAATTCAGCTGAGATGAGGGGGAACCTCAGTCGTGGCTAAGAGGGTGCAGGTGATGCACATATCTCCCAGGGATTCCCTCACCTGGGATTGAGGGACACACCTGGAACCTGGGGATTGTTCTGCTGAGTTTCCTGCTCTGCTGAGTCCCTGCAGGCAGCAGATGTGGGCCCCTCTCTATTCTCCTCCTGCACTGACCCAGGTCCTTTAAAGCTGCTTGAACCCTGAGGAGGATGGAGTGGCTCAGCTAAAGCAGACCAGAGCCTCTGGTTTAATGTTTTCCCTCTCCAAGTCACAAAGTTCATCTGGAAATCCCAGTGTATACCTGGCTGCCTTCCTAATTACTGTTATCTTAACTACTAGGCCAGTTTTAAATTGCAAGCTGGACTGGAATAAAAAGCAAGGAAAGTTTAATTAATTGGTTAATTAATTATTTTTCCTTCTTTTAATAAGGAGATAATATTCACAGAGACAAACAGGGGCACAGATAGATCCTGTGGCTGGTTCACAGCAGTGCTGCTCCTCATTGCCAGGAGCTGCCCTGGGCTCCTGAGCCCTTGGAATCTGAGGCTTTTCTCCAGGTTCCTTTCCTTGATCCTCCTGCTGCCTGAAGGAACTGCTTCTGAGCTATGAGAGTGCTCCTGAATTGGGGAAGGGGTGTCACAGGGCCAGCACTGACAGAAAGTTGGGGAGAAAACAATCCCAGGGTAAAAAAAAATTGATTTGGGTTTTTTTTCTGACTGTTTTTCAAAATCTTGCGAGCACTCAGGGCTCCTGGTGAAAATGTTGAAGTATTGGGCACAAAGTTGTCTAAGGGTTCTGTTAACTCACCCCTTTGCAGAAATTAATGGTCCAGAGCAGCATTTTGGGTGAGGTGTTCCCCAGGAATTCCACCAGAAGGACCTCAGGGCTGTGGCACCAAGTGAGGGTCAGTGAAACCTTGGGAGATCCTGCCCAGCTTGAAAACCCCAAGACCCCAGATTTTATCAAGGGACAAGGTTGTGGAGCTGCCCTGCAGCCAGCCCAGCTATCCAAAGAGATATTTAGAAGTCAAAATATTTGCAACACTGATACCCAGAGGCTGAACCTGACAGATTTGGAAATAGAATTTTATGGGGAGTTTTATTTTCTGTCCCAGGTTACTCCTCAGCTCCAACTTCTGCAGCAGTGGGATTTTTCACATGGTACAATAAATAATCTCATAAATACAATAAATGGTACAATAAATAATCTCATGGTACAATAAATAATCTCTAAATTGTGAGATGCTTATGATTAGGGCAAGTCTTCCTGACTTGTCTTTGCTGGGAGGATGACCTGGGACAGGAAATACTCCAGGGGATTATTTCAGCAGTGCCAACAGAGCAGAAAAGCTCCTCTGCTTCTCAACTTGCTTAAAAATCCCAGCAAAGTGCCCCAGCCAAACCCCACCTGGCAGAGTTGGATTTTCCTGTGTGCCCCCCCTGTGTCCCCACAGCTGGAACCCATTGGTGCCAACCCATTGCTTGCCCTAGAGCCAGCTTGAGCCACCTCAGCTGCTGCCTCAGCTCCTTACACCAGCAACTGAGGAACACAGAGCATCATTAGCTTTTTACCTGGAAATCCACCTGTCTCAGGGATTTACCTGTGCTTTTCCTCTGTTTCTCCGACGAGAAATTAATGTGTCTGTCAACAAGTGCCCTTCCATTAAACCTGCACTTGTTTACTTTAAAATAAAAGTAAGCTGCCACACCGAGCATAAAAACATGCAAGGCTTTATGTGGAAATCTGAAAGAATATTATATTAACATGCACATTTCTTTGCTTCTTTTCTGAATCCCATGAGACTCTCTTCCAGGGAATTTCAGCTGGCAACTGCTTTCTTCCACATTAATGTGAATCAAACCTTTTCAACTGTAAAAGTTTCTTCTGGTAATACACAACCCTTGAGTGAGGTTTGCCTTAAAATAAACACTAAAGCAGTTCCTTGGCCCACCTCACCCAGGACCTGCAACTGCACACCCAGGCAGGGCCGGGAAAATGTGCCTGAGCACAGCATCCTGAGCTGATGGAGATTCCCAGTCCCAGGAGCAGCCCAGAGGAGGAGGGCACAGGGCAGGATCCCACCCCCCAGCACTTCTTTGCAGCCACTCTGGGCTGAGCTGGCCATGGGGCAAGTCCCAGGCTCTCAGCACAATCCACCGTGGGTGGTGCTGGCATGGAATTGGACAGGGCTCATCCATCCCTGTCGTGCCTCACTGGGGAGCCCCACACAGGGGCTCCAGGCTCTGGTTTCAGCCCCAGTGCCTGTGGAGCTGGACTGGGGACATCCCACACTGGGGTGTAAATCCTGCCCATGAAATGCCCCTCTGGTGCTGCTGGGGTCTGCAGGACAAACACCAGCAGCACGCAGGATGGCTGGGAAGGCCGCCCAGGCCTCTGCTTTCAGTATTTTCATTTTACTTTTTCTCCACACAGTAAATATCAACTTTATGCTGATACTCTGCCCTGTCCCCTATCCAGGCCACAGCCTCCAAAGGCTCCCCTGTGCAAATCCAGCTCCGCTGCAAGCAGAGGCTGCTGGGCCTGGGTGGGTCTCCTCGGAGCAGGAAACAGCGGCTTGTGGGGGAAACGCTGTGCTGGGGCTCAGCCCACGAGGCTGCTGCAATTAGAGGTCCTCTCTGGGACTGGGGGTGGCCTCCCCTTTACCCACACTCGGATGTCAAATGTCAAACTGTCTCCGCAGCTCGGGCAGAGCGCGCCTGACGAGGCGGCGGCCGCGGGAGCCGCCTGCTCTGTGGGGACAGCTGGCATTCAGCATAATTGTTTATGAGACACAACTTGCCAGCAGCAGCAGCAGCAGCAGCAGGCCAAATTGGAGAGAACTAATGGCTAAATATTGGGGAATTATCTGGCTGGAGCAGCACGGCCCAGCCTGGTTAATTAGGAGCTTGCAATGAATATAGAATTGCTGTTAATTTTAACCCACCGTGCCTTTCCTGAGGCGAAATAGGGGGAGTATCAGTATTATGTGATTTGGTAAAGGGTGGAAGGGAATGTTTAATAATGGTGGATTTGCCTCTTTATCTTAAGTGCTTCCCCCTCCATGTAGCAGACACACCCCCACCACAGCGAGGCAGCCGAGCTGAGGGCAGCACAAACCCCCAGGATTTGCCCTTGGTGCCTTTCCAGTGCAGAATTCCTTCCATGGAGGGCATTCCAGAGCCTGCCCCTTGCAGATGGGGCATCACTGCCCCCAGCCCCATCCCGGTGTCCCCCAGTCCCTGCAGTGCAGCCCCGTTCTCTCCGGAGAGCAGGGGCCAGAGCTGGGGTGGGATGAGGATGATCTGGGATGGCTGGGGGTGCTCTGGGTGGGCAGGACAGGCAGGGGACATCTCCTGGGGGCCGGGGGCAAGGGGGCTGCACTGGACATGAGGGGGCAGGGGAGTCCAGGAGCACTGAGGGGGCTGGGATCCATCAGAGGAGGTGTTTTGGGGCAGGACAGGGGCGAGGTGAGGGGGATAAGCCAGGGTGGAGGATGGGGCTCTGCACTGGGGCTGACGTTGCTGAGGGGCACTCCCTGCCCCTGGACAATCCAGTTCAGGGTCTGGCACACAGGCAGTGGGTGCTGTCACCACCTTGCACTGGGGAGTGGCACTTCTGGGTGGTGTCACAGGTGAGCAGAGCTTGTTCCTTGGTGCCCAGGGGTTCACATCCCTGCTGCTCCTCTGCTCACGGAGCAGGCAGTGCCATGGGGCAGGGAGGCCTCGTGCTGGCTGCTCCTCCACAGGATGCTCCCTCCTCACCACTGAAACAGCTTCTGATTTTGCCTTCCTCGGTTTAGACCTTAATGAAACATCTGGGGAAGCTGGGTTGGCTCCTGAAGGAGTTTGCTTTATCCCAAATCCATGGTTTCCTTCAAACACGAGTGCTGCAATGCAGAGGAACTCAAGGCATGTGATGAAAAATACACCAAAAAACATCCTGTTTGTGTCAGGGAGGGGAAGCTGTGACTCTGCAGATGCTCTTGGGTCATTCCAGCAGTCACATAAACACTGGCTGAAGGATGATGAGGAGCCCACCAAGCCTCAGCACCTCCTTCTAAGGCCTCTTGGCCTTGTGTGTGACCTGTTCAGCCTCACCATCACATCTGTGTGGCACCTTGGGGACAATTCGTGTCAGGTTGCTTTTAGTGAGATGTCCCAGCTGGTTCAAGGTGAGGACAACTCCACCCTTGGATGTTCTGCACTAGGCCACAAATGGGCCCTGTTCCCCAGGAGCAGGTGACTGCAGTGAGAGTAAAACCACCTCCAGATATCCTAAATAAGAATCCACCACCACCTGGAAGTCCATTCCCTCAACAGGCCAGATGAAGTCAGTCTGGATTTTGGACCTCCATTCAAGCTTTCTGCAAGGTCTGGGGCACATTTTGGTGAGACAAACCTGCACTTAGCATTCTCTCTGTATCAGCACTGATTTGGGCAATCAGCTTTATACCTTGGCCACTGTTCCCATTCCAGGGTGTGATATCTTGACTTTCAATGCTCCCAACTGCACCCAGTGTTCTGAGCTGCAGCTTTGATGTCTCTGAAACTTTCTGGGGGACAGTGACTCCAATATCAGAGAGGGCTGTGCACCAGGGCAGTGCCATGGAGGGTGACACTGGCTGCTTGCTCTGTTAACTCAGCCATGGCACTTCCAAATGCTCAGGAAAATTCTCCAAGTCACTCAGCAAATCCATCCTTCATCGAACCACCCTTTAGAGAAGTTTGCCTTAAAATAAACACTCCTCACTTTTCTGAGCACCTTCTTTCCACAGTCCAGGGTAGCTGACCTGAAATTTCATGGAAGGAAGGCTTTTTCTGCAACAGTAACCTTTCTTACTTCATTTAAACTTAAATTTATTCCATATTTCAAAATCTGAATGCTCCTGCCTGTAGAACATTCATACAGACAACAGGAAATTGAGTGTTGCAATGAACGGCACTTTCCTTATTATTTGTGGCAAAATATTTTTAGTGCGTTTACTGGAAATTTCAAAACATGTCTGGTAGGGCATCACTTGGCTCCTGGATCTGCTCAAGTGAAATAAAGTACTCTGGGTTTATTAATAGCTGTGAAAATTCCTACCAGGTGTTAATAAGTAGGGAAAAAAAATCTTTTCTCTCTTTTTTTTCCCCTTCCAAGGAAATAAATTAGTATGTCAGAATGTAGAGGAATTTAGGCACTAAAAATGCAGAAAGGTCTGGGTGGGGTTTATGAAAACACCTGAGCATGAAATAAACCATTGCTCCCCCTTGAAGAGCTGCTGCAGTGGTACAGCCACATTTTATACAATTTGTACAACGTTATCTTTCTTCTCAAATATTTAAAATCCCGTGACGCTGTTTGGAAAGCTCACTCAGGGATGTGTCATTTTAGCTTTTCATCAAGCTGCCATGCATGGGTTTGTTAGTACACATTTTAAACCAGGAAAGCATTTCTCGTTCACCTGGCATCACACAGAGAGGGAGAATTCTTTCCTCTCCCTCAGAGCAGTCTCGGAGAGGCACCGCAGCTCATCCTCTCCTGGTGTTCCATGGAGCAGGAACACTGCCATTGGTAAATCACCAGCAACCACCAGCTGAGGGAAGAAAATGGTGCAGGAAATGAGGTGAGACCTGCAGGACACAGCTCAGAGCAGCTGAGGAAGCGTGCCCAGGCCCCTCAGCTGTTTGCTCACAGTGACAGAAAGGGAGGACCTTGCTCAGACAGGGGAGGGTGGGTTTGGATGCCCCTGGTGAGGACAGGTCAAGGTGACAGATCACCTGGATAAAGGAAACCCCCACAAGTGCAGAACATGCACAGAGAGTGGGGAGATGCCATAAAACGAAATCAGGGGGTGCTGGGGTAGTGTTGGAGGATCTGAACAGGCCCAGGGTGTTCAGAGAATCCCAGACTGCGTAAAGCCCACCCAGTGCCAGCCCTGCCATGGCAGGGACACCTCCCACTGTCCCAGGCTGCTCCAGCCCCAGTGTCCAGCCTGGCCTGGGGCACTGCCAGGGATCCAGGGGCAGCCCCAGCTGCTCTGGGCACCCTGTGCCAGGGCCTGCCCACCCTGCCAGGGAACAATTCCTAATTCCCAATATCCCATCCATGGCTGCCCTCTGGCAGTGGGAGCCATTCCCTGGGTCCTGTCCCTCCATCCCTTGTCCCCAGTCCCTCTCCAGCTCTCCTGGAGCCCCTTTAGGCCCTGGCAGGGGCTCTGAGCTCTCCCTGGAGCCTTCTCCTCTCCAGGTGAGCCCCCCCAGCTGCCCCAGCCTGGCTCCAGAGCAGAGGGCTCCAGCCCCTGGAGCAGCTCTGTGGCCTCCTCTGGATCTCTCCAGCTGTGTATTTGAATTCATTATGTCAGCCCAGGCATTTCTGACTGTAAAGGTGTGTCCGGGTTCAGTTGGGCTGACAGGACCCCTGGCTGTGAATCCCACAGCAGGTTTTGAAAAAGGCAGCCCAGGAGCCCTCTCAGAGCCCCCCTCACAGCTGTGCCCAGCTGGACACCCTTCCTCCCGAGCACGGTGCCTTCCCAAGGCCGCCCAGCCCTGGCCCCGTGCTGCAGAGCAGGACGGGCCTCACTGGAGCAGTCTGGGAGTGCTCATGGATTTGCCTCCTGCCCAAGGCCAGGTGAACACACAGGTGAAGCAGAAGGACCATTTTGAGGGTTTCTCATGCCCCTCCTCTCCGTGGGGATGAGCTGCAGGTCGCATTCCCCGTCAGGTCCCCGCCTCACCTGTGCCAGCAGGGTCTGGGGTGTGATTCCCCCTCATTCCCCACAGCCCTGTCCTGCCTCACACAACTGTGATTACAGCCTCACACTTCCAGGGGTGCAGTTAACAGCCTGATTAGCAAGATACCATTCCATTTTATAATTAGATTAATGAGAGCATTCATTCAGAAGTTGTTATCTCACTTAATAATGACCTCACTGATTATTTTATCTCCTTTAACTCAGTGAGTGATTTTGATTAAAATAAATATAGCTCACAGCACCTGGAAATTCATTCTTCTCTTTAGAAGGAATCTGATGGAAAGAGATTCCCTTTTAAGAATTTCTTGAGAGTGATTAAATATTTTGGTCCTCCTGAGGCTGAATTTTCATGTTTTTAAAGATGACATTTTTGAAATATTTGATGATAAAATATTTATTAAGCCCTGTATTTATATTTTCAATGCATCTGTTTCTGCTTTGACTGTTTGAACATCATTTCAGCAGAAATATGTATTTGCATGCTGAGCTGATTTAAAAAAACACCCGCAAGTGCTTATACACACACACATTTGCACACACACAGCCTCACACACTGAGCCTCACTCTTCCTTTCATCCTGTCCCTCCCAGAATGATTTCTGATTTAGGGAAAACACTGGCAGCAGTCATTGAGCCAACTGAGTTTATCAGAGCCCTGCTGCTCATGATGTTGTGTATTAATCTATTTTCTAAGAGTGGTAAGAATTAGACCACACAGCTGCTGAAGACTCAAATGGGAAAGAGGCAAACAGGAGGGCAAAGAGCATTTGGGGTTTGCAGGGCAGGCCAGCCACGGCTGATTCCCATGGGGCAACAATTAATCACAAAATCTGGGCTGGTTTGGGCATCTTCAGCCATGCCAGCAGCAGAGGGAAGGTGGCCATGGGGTGAGAGCCCCTGGTTTGGGGGTTCACAGAATTCCAGACTGTTTTGGGTGGGAGGGACCTTCGATCTCATTCCACCCCTCAGAGCCCACCCTGCTCCTGCCCTGTGGCATCCTTAGAGCTCATCTCACAGCCAGCTACTTCTGAGAAAGCAAGATCAGCTCTAGATAATGGTGTGCTGTTCCTCAGTGAGCACCCCAGAGTGGCCCCAGCTCTTGGAGGAACTCAGGGCGCACCAAAGCCCTGGAGGGGCCAAACAGAACGGGCAGAGGTGCTGGGAGCAGCTCTGTTTGCTCCTGCAGGGCTGGCAGTGTCTGCACAGCTCAGGGCCATCAAGGGTGGATGATTTGGCTTCTCCAAGGTGGTTCATGGTGAGGGATGAATGGAGGGACCCAGCCCAGCTGGGAACATCGTTGTGCCATGGTTGGTGAGAGCATCCCAGTGCTGACAGCAAATAATCATCATCAACTTCCGAATTTCCTGCACCAAAAGCTCAAGGGGCAGGGATGAATTACACCTCTGCTTCCAGGGGCTTGGGATGGTTTCAGAGGGGCAGGATTTGGTCTCTCAGATGCTGACTGGAGTAGGCAGACAGAAGGGAATGCTGAGAGTTCCACTGGTTTAGCTCATGCTTCTTACTTTACAGGTTTTAATGTGTTCATTCTAATTTCTTGCCCTGCTGAAGCCTGTAAAGGTTGCACGTCAGAAATGAGCACAGGAGAATGTCAGTCTTGCCCAGATTCTGGAGATGGAGATGATGTTTGCTGACCTGTCTGCGAGCAAAAGACAGGGACAAGTCTCATCCTGCATCTGCAGGTATGGAAGAAAAAGCCTTTTACCTTTAGAACAAGTCTGAGCTGCAGCCTGAATTCTGGGGGAAAAAATGACTGAAGGGGACCTGGCAACCTTTGGTATTTTAGTTCTCATTTTACAGTATCCATAGGCAATTAACATCTTGCAACCTCCTTTAGAAGCTCTTTAGAAATACTCGTGTTCCTTTTGGGAAGCTGACAGGCTCTGCCTCGCTTCAATTCAAAATGTTCAGAATTGTTGTTACCCAGTCAGGAGAAAATAATAAAAAAAAAAATAAAATAAAAAAAAAATCCTGTTTCTGAGGCACAATCTAGCTCCAGGGGTGTTCCTGTGGTTGTATTCCTGAAAACCCCAATAGAAAATAGGGATTTATCCTGTAGGGTGGCATTCACACAACAAATCCTTGGCCATTCAAAGGTGCAAAGGGAAATAAATCTGCTGAAATAAATTTGTCAAACATTTTTGGTGGTGCTTTTTTGCTTCTTCTGCTGCCTCTATTTCAATTTTATATTAAAAAGTCAAGTCCTGTGTAACCACAAATATCCTCTGGGGCATTTGGAAGCAGCTCAGTAGGTGAGACAGCTGGGGAATGGGAGTGCTCACGAATAGAAAGCAATGCTGAAAATGTTGTACTGCATGTACAAATAAACTCAGCTGGGCACTAAACCTTCAGATGGAACAAGAGGAAACATTCTTTTTGTAAAAAGAAAAAAATTACTTCTTCTTTCCCCCCCAACCCTTCTCTCTGTCACTAAATATTTCTTTTTATGTGGGTCAAAGTGGCCAATGCTATTTCTTTCAGGCATTGAAAATTTCCCAGCTCTGGGAATTTATGGACAATATTCTGCAAAGTCCTTGTGAAAAGGGAAAACCCCTGGGGATCCCAGAGTCAGTAAGTGAAGAGGAAAAGCCCTACAAGAAAATAAAAACTGGAAGTGAGCATTAAACACTTCACATTGGTTTGGCTGAAAATGAAAATCACACGGAGATGCTGCGGAAAATTCTCTGTGGATAATTTATTGTCTTTTTTCTCAATCTAGATGGTTCTTCAGGATTAAAAGGTGGAGAAACATTGGTCCATTCATGGCAAAGGGAGACAGTTTGGGCTGGGAGCACAGGGGTTGGGCTCTGTGCAGGCACGAGGGCGCTCATGGCTCCTCTGTGTGCTCCCTAAATTCCAAATTGCAGGATCAAGGACCCCAGAACCTCCCTGATAGCAGAAACCACTGCCTTTAAAAGAGACTGAAGTCTCCAGAAGCAAGTTCAGAACGAGAGACAGCCACTGCTGTCACTTCTTAGTTTTAATTCTCCCAACAAACCCCCAGACCTGAGACCCTGTCACCCCTGGGGGAAGGACCTGAGGGCCCTGGTTCAAATCCAAGTCAAACCTGGCTGAAGCTGTTGCAGTCAAAACCATTGCAGCTCTCCTGTGAAATGCTACAGGAAATAAAAAATCTGTAATGATTTCTCCTGAAGAAATACACCAAAAATAAAGGGGAAAATACAAGATGGACTTCACATACTAAAATCCCTTCAAATAATAAACAAATCATTGCACTCAGCTCCTCCTCGGTTATAGAATCCCAGACTGGGTTGGGCTGGGAGGGACATTAAAGCTCATCCTGTCCCACCCCCTCCCATGGGCAGGGACACCTCCCACTGTCCCAGGCTGCTCCAGCCCCAGTGTCCAGCCTGGCCTGGGGCACTGCCAGGGATCCAGGGGCAGCCCCAGCTGCTCTGGGCACCCTGTGCCAGGGCCTGCCCACCCTGCCAGGGAACAATTCCCAATTCCCAATATCCCATCCAGCCCTGCCCTCTGGCAGTGGGAGCCATTCCCTGGGTCCTGTCCCTCCAGGCCTTGTCCCCAGTCCCTCTCCAGCTCTCCTGGAGCCCCTTTAGGCCCTGGAAGATGAAAGGTGTGGGAATGGGTAGGACAATGTCCCTGAGCTGATGAGAGCTGCAGGGGAGCCACCTTCACCTCTGGATCCACACCACAGAAACCTGGGCTGGGCCTCTCTGGGACTGGGGGCTGGGACCTCTTTTGGTGAAGTCCAACAATCTCCTGCTCTCCAGAGGTCAGAGATCCCCACTCCCAGGGAAGGAGCAGATGTGGAATCCAAGCACAAAGTGTCACACACAGAAACAACAAATCTGGGCAAAGCTCCTCAGCCCTGGGCCGGCTGTGGTGAGGGTGGTCGTGGCTCCAGCTTTAGGACTTCTTGGTTGTGTTTGCCTCACACCAGAAGAGTCCTCTCCAACACCCCCCTGCTCTGCAGGTTTCTCAGAATTTCTAGTTATGGGTGATCACAAATTCCTTTGTTTCTGGAGTGCCACCTTTTCCTCCAGCTCTGCCCTCCTGCCCAATTTGCTCAGAGCTACTGGAGGCTGACATCCAGCAGAAAATTCCTGTCCACCCTGATTTCCTGTGGCAGCTTTCACTTAATTAGGTCCTCATTACAGTGTCTTTGTCCAGAGAGCCCTCAGTGCCAGGCACATCTCCTGAGTCAGAGTAAATGGATTTTTAACCATTGGGTAAACATTTCTATATATAAGGAAAAACACTGGGGAGGGAATTGACTTTTGAAGCTGAATTGAAGGGCACAGAGTGGGCAGAGGAGTGAGTTAAGGAGATTTGAACAACAGCCTCTCCAGAAAGTGAAACTTTGCTCTGAGACCATCACCTGCAGCCAGACTAAAATGTTCCAGGGAGCCCAGGAAGGAAGACACAGAGAGGGAGAAGCTTTCATGTGGCAAATGGAAAGGCCTCAAAGGAAATTCAGACGCTGCTGATCCTGACTCTCACCTTGAAGTTTCTGCCCCGTTCCTCTCCTCATCGGCACAAGCATTTCTGATAAAATCAGATCAAAGGCTTTTGTCTTCAGTGGCTGCTCTGCTCCTCTGTTTTATTCTGACTTGCTGGAACTGGCAAGGAAGTGGCCCCAAAATCCAATGTCCCTCTTTTCCCTCTGCCTTTGAGCTACAAAAGCTCATTTTGGCAGCCCAGGGCAAACAGTGCAAGCAGGATTCGAGGATTCAGGGACACAGATGGATGGGATGGGTTGGAAGTATTTAAAAGTCAATTAGAACCAGCATTACTTCCAGTGTGCTTTGTATGGGCATCAAAGCTACAAAGGGAAATTCAAGCAAGGAGCAGCCAGGAATGTGAGGAATGTGCGACGTCAGGCACGATGGCATTTCATACTCGGGACATTTGATGATGCAGTCTGAGGAGAGAGGATGGTGCTGGCTCTGGAGAGAGGGAGCAGGCAGGGGCAGAGGGAGAGGCCTCTCAGAGCTGGGTACAGCCTGCTCTGCACACATGGGGACACGGGCAGCAGCAGCTGGCACCCCCCGAGATGGGAGGTGACCCCTCCCAGCAGAGCAGCACCCGCTCAGATTTGGGGTTATCCAGTGCCTGAGATGGGTCATTCCTGCAGTGCCCCGTTCCTCAGAGCACTGGTGATACAAAGATAAGCCTGGTTCAGATGCCCAGTGAGATAAAGACCTGGCTCTGCTGCACCAGTTCCTCAGTGACAGGAAACCCTCGGAACAGAACGGGGGCTCTGGATTTGTCTCGCTGTATCTCAGAGCTCCCGTTAGGAGAGAGAGGTCAGCTCAATGTAAAGGGCACATTAAAAACTTCCAGCTCACCATCAGCATCTCTTTCAGAATAAGGAGAAACCGTCAGGTTTCTGAAACAGTCAGACCTAAATAATGAATGTGAGTAAAGAATGGGTCATCAAAAATGCTTCAGATTCTGCATCTGAAATACTCCTGTGTCCTTGTGCAGCGAAGGATGTTCTGCTTGGCCTGCCTGTGCACTGCAAAAGATGCAACTTTCTCTGGAAATGTGTAGAATTCTACAATAATCTCTGTGTTTCTGCCAAGGTGTGGCTCAGTGTCTCCTAGAGTCACTCCGATGCATTTTTCAGCTCTGCCCTTGCTCCTTGCACTGTCCCTGCCCTTCTTCGCAGTCCCTGCTGTGAAAGTGCTGCCAATTTTCTGGGCTTTCACTTCAGCTTCTGCTGCTGGACAGAGCTCTGAGCTGATCTCCCAGACTTTTCTGCTGGTGGAGACCACACAGAGCTGAACTTGAGCCACAGAGGATCATTAGGGTTGGAAAAGACTTTCGGGATGAACGAGTCCAGCCATCAGCACCACCAAGTTCACCACTAACCACGTCCCTAGGTGCCACATCCCCACTTTCTTTGATCACTTGCAGGGATGGTGACTCCTCCACTGCCCTGGCAGCCTGTGCCAATGCTTTGCAACTCTTTCCATGAAGATTTTTTCCTAAAATCCAAAACAAACCTCCCCTGGCACGACTCGAGGCCTTTTACCCTCCTCATGTCGAGACATGAAAATGTGTCAGTGATTCTGCACAGAGAGGGAGCACAGAATTCCTGTCAAAGTGCTGTGGCAAACAACCAAGAGCTTCCCAGCTCCACCAGAAGGTCGCTGGTGTCCTCACAGACCCACCTCGTCCATCTCTCTCCTCTGGCCAGCTCTGTGTGAAACTCAGATATTTTTCATTTCTGTAGGACAAAGGTGCTGGTCAGCCTCCCACACAAGCAGCTGGTGTGCTTGATGATCCTTAGGAAGGCTTTCCCAGCACCCAATCCAAACATCCCTGAGGTAAATCCAGCCCCATTTCTCATTCTGCCTGCCCCAGAGGCTGCACAAGACCTCTCTGGAGACACTCTCAGCACCAGCTTCTCTACTGTATCCAAAACAACCCACAGCTCTCTCAGCTTGCACTCACCTCCAGCACTCGCTGCCAACTGTCCCATGTTTTTCCTGAAGTGCAGAGCCCAAGCCTGGATGGATCCAGCTCTAGCAGGAACCTCAGGTTTGTTGGTCCACATCCAGCAGCTGCTCTATTCTATTCTATTCTATTCTATTCTATTCTATTCTATTCTATTCTATTCTATTCTATTCTATTCTATTCCATTCCATTCCATTCCATTCCATTCCATTCCATTCTATTCTATTCTATTCTATTCTATTCTATTCTATTCTATTCCATTCCGTTCCATTCCGTTCCATTCCGTTCCACTCCGTTCCACTCCGTTCCACTCCGTTCCATTCCGTTCCACTCCACTCCATTCCATTCCATTCCATTCCATTCCATTCCATTCCGTGGCAGGAGCTCAGGTGCAGAGCTGGGATCTCCTTTCTCATAAGACCCAAGCCCCACACCTCAGCAGTTACCCCGAGTCAGGGCCATGGCAAGGCCAGAATTCCTCAGCCATTTAAAATTACACATCTCCTTTAGGATTTCTAGGCAGCTGCTTTAATTGGCCAAAACTTCTGCCTCAAAAATTCAGGGAGTTTTGTCTCAGGATGCACAGGCCCTGCTTTTCATGTTTGATCAGTGCAGGGTAACCTGGAGCCTTCTCCATGAGGATGAGCAAGCAAGGGAGGAGCAGGGAAGGCAGCCCAATAATCACAGAATCGTGGAATCATTCAGGCTGGAAAAGGCCTCAAAGATCCAACCATTCCCCCAGCGCTGCCAAGGCCACCACGTGTCCCCAAGTGCCACATCCATCTCTTTTTAATCCCTCCAGGGATGGTGACTCCATCGTCCCCTGGGCAGCCTGACCATCCTTTCCATGAAAAAATATTTCCTAATATCCCACATAAACCTCCCCTGGCCTCGACACGAGTCTGAGGGATGCCACAGCCCTGGGGGAGGATGCAGCCAGCAGCTGTGGACTGGATTCAGATTCCAAACTCCTCCCTTTCCCCACAAATTCCTGCTGCTCCCAGGTCTGAGTGTGGGGGTAAGGATGGGTCCCTGAGGGCAGGGTGATGGAGCTGTGGGGACTCAGGATGTCCCTGGCACTGCCCCTTGCACTGCTTCTCCTCCAAATGCTGGTAGGAGAATGGAATCAGGTCCCTTGCAGGAGCAGGGCCGGTCCTTTAATGCAGAACCCACTAAATGCAGGGAGGGTTTACAGCAAATCACTTCCACTCAAATCAGCCACAAACACTTCAGAGGGTTTAGGAGGAGTCTCACCCCCTGAGGGCAGCATCAGCCAACACAGTTGCGAGCAGGGGACCTGACATCCCTTCACTTTCTGCTGCTGAGCAGTCGAGGAGCAGAATCTTTGCTCCATGTCCGTGGGACTCACCCAAAAAATGGCAAATGTGCCACAGCCACCGTTAGATCCCACTGCTGACGAGGGGCACTGCTGCTCCCCGGCGCCTGGGGGCCACGTCCTGCAGTTTGTACCCACTTTTCTGGGAGGAAATTTGCCTGGATGAAATGAGGGGCTGCAAGTGGGCTCATCACAGTGGGGCACAACTCAGCCCACAGGAAAAAGCCTTTTTTCCCCTTTGCATGAGTGCTTGTGCTCAGGCTGCTGTTTAATTCAATCACTGGGTGCACTGTCCAAATTAACTTCCAGGATCAAACTGTAAATATTGAAAATAACCATCATTCTGCTTCCCAGAGCAGCCCATGGCTAAGAAAGGACCCAAGCTTCAGCTGGATGAGGGGCTCTCATCTGAAGTCAGTCGAGATGTGCTGATTTATACCAAGGGACTTCAGCAGCTCATTAATTTTGCAAATCAAGCATTTGGACATTGGGAAATGCCTTTAGGAAATGTAACCAGGTTTCTGGTGCACCTTAATTGCCTATGTTCATTATGTTGATTGGTGAACAGAGATGCCACTGGAGTAAAGGCTGAGGCTTACATAGTTAAACAAATGAGTTCTTCTGAAGTCTCTTTTATATGGAAAATTGATCAGGGTAATTATACCACCGGTATCATTTTACCAGTACAGCTCCCACTCACATCCCTGCCTACGGAAGCTTTTTCGTGTCCCTGCTTTTCCAGAAATGCAACGGGAGATAAAACAGAAACTGTGCTGCAAACGAGTGCCCATGTGAGGAGTTGGAGGATAATTGCCCTGCTGGAATTAAGATGCTGATTTCCCTCTGCAAGCAGACTGAATGTGCCCACATCCACACACATCCCTGAATTCCTTGGGAATTTGCAGCAGCAGTGCTGAGGTTCCTTCTGACTTGGTGGTGCTGAGAGCACCCTCGGAGGGAGAAGTAGCTCTCAGCCACTGCTGGTGTTGCTGGGGGGCTCCAGGGACCAGTTTGTGCTTTTCTAATGGACATCACTGCTTGGGAAGTGCCTCAGCTGCCTTTGGGGGTCAGGAGCCTTCAGAAAAACAGATTGAACGTGTTTGAGAAAAGTGAGATATGCACTGAAACTTCAGCTAAGGATGCACATCAGGTAAAGGTGATCTCCATGGAGCAGCAAGGCTGGAGCTTTTCTGCAGCTGAGAGCACTGGCAGGCAGCTCAACAGGGTTCTAAAGGGTCACATCCTGCCACAAACAGTGCCCAAATATTGGACAAACTGAGGGAAATAAAAGTGTTCCCCAGTACCCCCACCCAGCCCTGCACTGTGGGACTGTGTGTGAAAAGGAGAAGCTGGAAATCCCAGCAAGGGCAGCCTGGGGTTTAAGTCTTTCTGAGCATCACAGAGTTCTGCTCCAAGGACTCACCCAAAATCAAACCTGGCTCTTATCATCCCAGAATCCTGTCATCTAACACCAGCACACACTTCTCACAGGAAGTCAGATTCTGAGGATTCATCAGTCTGTGTAAAATACAGGATCTCATCCTGGGTGGGGGGCAGAGAACAAGGGGTCTCCAGAGAACAAGAGTACAAGAGAATTGCGAGGTGCCTCAGTCCCTGAGGCTGAAAGGAGCTCTGCAGATCACCCAGCCCTGCTAGAGCAGGAGGGGAGCCTCCCCATCCTGCCTGGGCTGTCCCTGATCCCTGGCAAAGCCATGGAGCTGGAGCAAAAGCATCTCAGGCCCTTTTCTTGCTGCCCAGTGAGCATCTTGTGCAGCCCACATTGGCTGTCCTCATTAGGGCACCTTCCAGGCACAGAAAACTCTGTTTATCTCTCCTCTTGGGTCCAGGGCCTCCTGGTCATCTCTTGGCAGAGATGGGAAAGGTCTGAGCCTCTGGATCAGACCCAGAGAGTTTAACTCAGGGTTAGGGCAGAAGCAGATCCCAGTCGGGGCTGGGAGCAGAGAGAGGAAGAGCCCTGTAAGGCCAGGGCTTGGGAAGGGCCAGCCCATAAAGCACAGAAGGTCCAGGTCCCTCCAAGAGAAGATGACTCTAAATGGAGCATTAAGAAATGTTAGGGGAACCTGTGGGTTTGATTCAAACAACTTAAGAGATATTTAGGCCCCAAAACCCATTTGTGGATGCAGCTGAAACAGCCGTAACAAACCTGAAAGAGGAGATTGTCCCCACTGCTGAGCCTTGGCACAAACAGCAATAAATATTGCAAATGAGGCTGCAATGGGAGAGGCACATGCTTACAGATCTGCTGTCTCCCAGGCCACAATGGCAAATCTGTCTTGTGTGGCAGTCTGTCCTGGCAGTGACATCACAGCAGGGCTCTGCCTGGCAGGAACATTGGGGTTCTCCAGCCAGAGCACCACAAGAGCAGGACAGCCTCCCTGCTGCCGCTTCCATATCCTCTGGTGCTTCCCTTCAGCCTCACTTCCCTTTTAACAGAGCATTTGGATGAATTTCCTGATTTTTAAAGCATTTTGGAGAAAAAGGATATGGAGTCATTCTTGTCTAATAAATTCTCAGAGACCTTACCCCCAGCACTGATCCACAGCAGCAATTTCTCAAACCCAGTCTGGAGCAGACCCTGGCTGGGAGAGCTGCAGCCCAAGTGAATTAAAGTAGCAAAGTTATCAAAAAGTGAGAACTGAGTCCCATAATGGGAACTGTCAGCACATTTAGGCATGGCTGCCTGCAGTTATTGTTGCTTTCTACCTCCAGCCTGCCCACCTGGATTACATTTATCGCTGGCCCACTCTCCTGGCTTTGTTTAGTGAATTTTCTTGAGCTGTCTACCACTTATCAGCACTATAGGATTTTTTCCTCAATGCAATCTATTTCTCAAACATTCTGCTGCATCTTGCTGCCTGATATACTGAGCATTTAAAGAGCAGATTGAATTATTTGTAAGGCAATTTCCTTATTGAACAGAATCCCGTTTCCCACCACACCTTAAATATTTCTTTCTCTCTGGTTTGTTCTGGTTTGTTCTAAAGCCTGACCTTTTCTGAGGAGGACTCAAGCTCCAGCTGCTCCACTGTTTCCCCCCTCCTTTTAGGTGAATTTGATGTGCATGTGCACTAAAAGTCCTCAGGGGTCTTTTGATTCCATACATCAGCTTTTCTGGAGTTGTGGTCACTCCCAGGTCTCTGGAATGGGTGGTTGGCCAAGGCCATCAAGCTGATCTCAGTTACTCAAACCTTCTTTTGGAGGGTGTCCTGGATGAATTTTAAGGAACTGGGTGATCTTTAAGGCCTCTCCCAGTTCAAGGCATGAATCTTTCTGGCATTATGAGAGATACTTCAGTAGGACTCTACAGATCCGGAGCACAAAAGATTTCAGCCCTGCTTTTTCACACTGGGGGTGGCTCTTGGGGCACCTTGAGCTGTGGATTCAGCCCCTCCCTGCCTGAGAGAGGGACTGACCCTCCAGGCTGGCAAACACCACTTCTCTGGGACATCACTCCAGCACTGGAGCTTACACACATGCACCAGCCCCCTCCTGTGGGTCAGGGACACGCCATCCCTGCACCCTGGGGTGGAACTGGCTCAGCCAAGCAATTGCTCCTCTTGCTTTGAGCACCTGCAGTTCTGCACATCTTTCACTGCACAGGTGTACCTGGGGTAACTTCTGGAGGCTCCTCCTGCAGCCTGGAAGGGTGACAAGAAATTGCACAGGAATAGAAACTGCACCATAGCTCCAGGGAGGAAAAGCCTGATTTTCCTGCCGGAGTGATCGTGAAGTGGAAAAAAGCCCTGCCATCATCTCATCGAGGAAATCTGATCAAGCAATATCCTGAACTACCCACAGATGTTGCAAGAGGGGAAAAAAAGAAGAAACAGAAATTGTGGGATAAATTATTTGCCCAATTCTGCTGGCAATATGACACCAGATTACTTGGAAGTCCTGGGAAGTTTCCAGGCAGGAAAAACAAGTTCATTTTATTTGAGATTCCAGCCTGGATTTGATCTGACAGCACTTCACAGGAGAAGCAAAGCACTCAGCCATCCTGGCAGCCACAAGTGCTCTCCCTGGATCTGCAGTTTGCAGTTTATTCTGCAGCCTTCAGCTCCTTTGGGTTGGGAACAAGTTTGGCTGTGTGCTAAAGGGGCACTTTGGGGTGTGCAGGGAGCAGGGCAGGGTCTGCTCACACGGGATCAGTGATAAGAGGGGGCCTGTGGTGCTGATAAGGATGAGCCTCAGTGCCCATGAAGTGATCAAACCTTCCCCTGACAGTGCTGGCTCAGGACCATGGCCCAGGGTGAGGAGGGTTGAAGGTAATGGGGTGCAGCTGCAGGATGTTTATGGTTTATTCTTTGTTATTGCCCATGAGGGTTAATGGAATATTTGGGGTTTTCCCCTAATGTTGCCAATTCAGTAAAACAAGAGCTCTGCTCCCAGTGAAGTTCAAGGTGAGCAGCACTCCCTGGGCTGTGTGTGCAGAGCCACCTGTGCAGTGCCAGCTCGCAGGGCACTGAGCACTGCCCACATTCCTGCTGGATTATGCAGCCCCTGTGACGGGGCATTAATGCTGCCCCTGCTAGCAGGGATCCCTCTGGGGCACAGCTCCAGCAAAGCTCAGAGAAATCAGAGCCATCCCCGAGTCCTGGCCAGCCCAGAGCTCTGCAGGGGCTGCTGCTGAACATTCTGGTGGGAAGGTAGAGCATTTACCATCTCCAGGTGCTCCACATCCTCCTAAGGGAGGCTCAGCCAGGGCAGAGTCCTGAGCTCTGCTGGGGACTGTTCCGTGGGCTGGGGATGCTCCAAAAGGCCCTCCTGGTGCCTCTGCTCCCCCCAAGGCCACTGTGACCTTGCTGTCCACACTCATGCAGGCCAGAGGCACCAGAGGTGCTTCCAATTCCATTGCACTTTGTTTGGCATTAGGCCCTCTGGCAATTATGATGAAGGTGATCATCTCTAAAAGGGAATTTTTAGATACAAAGAGCAAAATATGTGCTGATAATTCTTCATCTTCAGCCCTGAGAGGAATCTTATGGACTGAGGGCCCATCACAGGCAGAAAAATGGGATGGCAGCAGGGAAAAGGTAAGGATGGATAATTTCAAACATGAAAGGATTGGACCAAGGTCCATCCAAAATACCCACCCTGAAGTTCACAGCTCATCAGGTGCCAGGCACAGGCAGTTCTTTAAGTGATTGACACGAATCCTTGGTACAAACACTGCATGGGAGCAAGTTGCTAATCATTAATCATTGCACATTTTCCACGGATTTTAAAGGAGCACCAGGAGCTCCCAGGAGCAGTAAATTCCTTACTGCTGCTTCCCATTGCTCTGGATCAGAGGGCAGTCAGAAAAGGGAAGGCTGGATTCAGCTCTTTGGATGGGTTAAGTTTGGCAGTGACAGTTCCAAGCTCTCCCCACAGCAGGACAGGGACTCAAGGACAAAACTGCTTTGAATTAAAAGGTGACACGCAGGGCTGGTCATGGGGCAGGGCAGGAATTTCCCTTTCTGACCTGCACAGCCTTGCAGCCAGACACTGGCACCACAGCTGGGATATTTGATGGCAGGTGTCCTTGCCCCGTGCAGCAGGGGACACCCTCAGTGTCCCCAAAAGATGAGTTACTCTCAGTAATTGTGTCTTTTCCTCAGCACCACCTCCGTGGTTCTGCTCTCAGGCTCCCCCTCCCAGCTGGCCAGAATTCCCCGTTGGTTTGAGGTTGGATGTTCATGCTCTGGACTGGAACTATTCCAGATTGCTCAGGTTTCTCCTGTGAGGTGGCAATGTCAGGTATTTTGTGTTTAGAACAGGAGCAGGATGGCTCTGAGACAGAACCAAGCAGGGTTTGCCCTCTGTCCCAGCAGGAGGCTGCAGCAGAGCACACCTGGTGGTGTTCCAGGTGAATGAAGCTCCCATCTCCGAGGTGAAGCTCCTTGGCTGTGCCCCAGCACAGCTTAACCCCTGTTCTCAGTGGGGTTTGTTGTATCCTGACTTGACCCTGCCTCAAAAGGCCCCTTTTTTATGGTTTTGGTT
Source organism: Promerops cafer (assembly GCA_013398275.1). Lineage (NCBI taxonomy): Eukaryota > Metazoa > Chordata > Aves > Passeriformes > Nectariniidae > Promerops > Promerops cafer. The sequence goes on from VZSE01000407.1 coordinate 71,756, forward strand.
AAGTTGATGGAGTTTGTACAGAACCTCAAATGAGCTTCAGCCTCCCTCACGATACTCTGAACATCTGTTACTCGTGCCAAAAGGATAGAGCAAGGTGAAATTGAGGATGATGTCCACTCACAAGTGCAAACCTTTGGAAAGGCTCCTGCTGGAGCCTCTGATGCAGAAATGATCTCAGACCAAACACTGGGAGATGTCCCCGTAACTCCAGAGGGTCCTGAGTTGCTGCTGCCCGGAGAAGGACAACTTAAATCCCTTTTTAGACAGGAGCAGACTCAATTCAGTAGAGCAGGGCTTGAAAATCTGCAGGCTGGTTGAAAGTTTGTGGGTTTGTCTTCAGTCAGCACAGTCCAACACAGCACTTGAAAGCAGTTTAGCAAAACCACCAGCAGCAGTAGGTGTGACAGTGGCTGTGACATCTGACTCTGCAAGGGGAGGAAGGAGTCACAAATTGAACATTTCAAGCATCTCCTGCCTGCAATATCTGGTATCTCTTGTGAGTCTTGCACCCCACAGACCCTGCCTGTCCTTTCCAGCTGGGATGTCCCCTGTCCTGCAGTGCTGTCACCACTGCCACAGCCAGGTCCAGGTCTGCTGCCAAAGCCTGAGCACAGAATTTCACAGCAGATCATCTAAACAGAATCTTAGGAGAGCAGTTCTCAGTCCCGCTCTCTCCTGTCTGTGGGAGGCTGATGATGCAGAGCTGCAGAACTCTGACAGTGCAGCTGATTTCCCTGCTCGTGCTCAGAGTCACATTTGAGGGCAGAATCTACCCCGTGGTACTGCTGCATTCATCAGTGTTCCACTGCAGTTACTGCTTTCACTCCTCCTGCAACAGCAAATCCCTCCAAAGCTGGGGTTTGCTGCTCTTCCTGAGTTTACCAGGTTATTCCAGAACAGAGAAGCCTTATCCTGAACATTTTGTGTTCTGGCCTTCACTGTAAAATGCTTGGAAAGTAATTATTTTCCCAAAAAGCCACGGAACTGAGATAATTCAGCCACACAGCAAAATAAGAACCATCAAGTTAGATTGGCACGATCTGTGTTTTAACAGCCCTGCTGTTTATTCCTGATTGATGTTGGGTGTTGGATTCTCATCTCCTCTCAGCAAGTTTGGTAAGGGTGCCCTGCTGTGCCCTGAGAATTGCTGTGCACTGCTCCCCATGCCCTGATAGGTCAGTAAAAGAGGTTTTCCAACTCCTCCAGATGATCCAGCCCAACCCCAAACCATCCTGATATCCTGAAGACAGCAGAATGTTTTTTTCCTAAAAATCATTCCAAAGCAGCCATGAGAAACAACTGATTTTCTGCTTTTTTAAACTCCAGGAACCCATTCTTCTACCATCTCTTCAGATGTCAAGATTTCCAGCCTCTCATCACTTGCAGCTCTCTCCTGGATTCTCTCAGATGCTGACACTCCTCCTCTGCCACCTCACGATCTGTGACTCACGAAGTGCTCCTGCCCTGGCCCGGGCAGGGGGGAGGTCACAAGAACTCCCCCAGTGCCACCCAGGGAGTGAGGAGAGAAATGGTGCCGAGGGTCAGACCTGGCTCTTCTCCTGGGAAATCTGCTGCGAATGCCCTTGCTGTAAGAGGGAGCCCAGGACAAGCAGCCTTGGGCGAGGTCTCCCCTGCCAGAAGAGCACTCACAGCTCCTGATGAGAGGTTTTTATCTGGGTGAAGGAAGAGTAACTTCCACAGGCGTGAAGATTAGAGGACATCGCAAGGAGAAAATGAGGATCTGTCCAGCGAAGCCTGGCTGCCTTTAAGGCTTGACTTTACCCCCTCCCTGGCAGGACAATCAGGGGATTTTGGAGGGGGATCCTCCAGGAGCTTCCTGGTGCATTTCGTGCAGGGGAGGGAAGAGCCCATGGCTGCTCACTCATTCCCACGGCTTCCCAGTGCTCGTTTGCAGGAGTCTCCTCTGGCTCTGTGTGCTCTGGAGTGGTGGTGCAGGACAAAACTCACCCCTCCTGCTCCTGCTGGCGCTGCTGAGCCCCTGCAGCCTGGATTACCCACACTCTCATTTATTCCCCTGTGCTGAGCATCCCTGCTGGAGACAGCAGCTCCCAGCTCTCCCTCTGCTCTCCAAATGGCTGTGCAGGTTCCAGAAAGCAGCTCCTGGACAGGGGAGGAGCAGAGGTGGTCACACACAGCCCCCATCACCCAGGGTATCAGCACCTGTGGGGTGGAACCTGCTCTGCACCTCCAGGCTTGCACCAGACTAAAAAATATCCCTGCTCGTTATGCCTCAGATTTGATGGCCATCGAGAAACTCTGGGATGAATTTGGAGACATTTTTGTCAGGCTGGATGAAGGCAATACTCCTGAAGGGGTTAAACTAAACCTTTATCAATAGATATTAAATTCAATTAAATCTTAAGGAACTTGGGTACTCAGCGGGTGTGGTGCTCTGAATTCCTTCCTGCTCCAGACTGGCAAATCAGAACAATTCAGCTCCTTGAATACATGGAAATGTGCCAGCAAATAGCATAAGAATATCAGAGTGCATTAAAATCAAAATAAGTAAACATCAGAATGAGTTAAAATCCAAGTGAGTTATTGCTAATGGCTTTCAACCTTCAGTTTAGTTTTTCTTTAAAAATAACTATAAATGCAGAAGCTTTACAGGAAACTAAGTGAATATGAAACTAATCCCCTGAGAGTGGCTTCAAATTTCAGCTCAATCAATCTCTTTTCTCTTTTTCATGTGAAAGAAAGGAAAAGGAGTATGAAACAATGTATACACTATGTGTGATTATTTTCCCCTCATTAGCACAGAAATACTCAGACTAGATGCCAAAGCATCCAGTAAACAAAAATGTCAAACTTTGGGAGTTTTCAATTTTTTGCTTCATTTTTGCAGTAAAATACTTGGAGTTTTGACATGATTTTTTTTTCCTTTGAATGACTCAGGACTTGTGATTTATGGCCTCATGCCTCTGTCTTAAAACTGTGGGAAACCAGTTCTGTTTAACAGTGATGTGGGGAACGTGGACCCCAGAACAGCAGGAACAGGCTCTGGATGAATTTCCAGGGAAGCAGCTGCTGCCGTGTGGCTTTGACCCCAAGAACTTCCCAAAATAACTGGTAACAGGAATTTTTCCCAGATTAAAATATTGAGGATTTTGTGAGTTGGATGGACCTCCTGGTCAGAATGAGATTTATTCTCTTAGACAGGAGCTTTTAGCAGGGATTTCTGAGTGAATATCTGCAACCTGAATGCACAAACATCTCTCAAATGCAGGTGCAAAGTAGTTTAGAAATGTGGGGATTTGGGAAATGTTCTGCCTGATACCTACGAGATGTGGAATTATTTGAAGCCATTGGATTCTACCACATTTTGTAACCACTTAGCCCAGATATTCACGTTTTGAGAATGACTCTGCTCAGAACACAGAGCTCTGCCCTGAAATTCATCCTGTGCACTCCTTAAAATAGAGGAGGTGTAGGAAAACCATGATAGGGAAAAGAGTAATGGGTTCAAACAGAAAGAGTGGGAATTTAGGGTAAATAGGTGGAAAAAATCCTTCCCTGGGAGGGTGGGCAGGCCTGGCACAGGGTGCCCAGAGCAGCTGGGGCTGCCCCTGGATCCCTGGCAGTGCCCAAGGCCAGGCTGGACACTGGGGCTGGAGCAGCCTGGGACAGTGGGAGGTGTCCCTGCCATGGCAGGGGTGGGATGGGATGAGTTTTCAGGTCCCTTCCCACCCAAACCCTTCTGAGATTCTAAATAAAATGATGCCAGGCCTTGTGAAGGAATTATGACTTTGCAAATAACTGAGTTGTTATTTCAGCTCCCAGCTGAAGGATTTGATATTTTTATTGCACTTCCTTGAAAGCTGACTCTGCCTAAAATGCATTTTCTGTGTCCTAACCCAAGGAAGTTCTCCAAATGCAAAACTACCAAAATGTTCTTCCCAAAATGAGCTAGTTTAGTTTAATTGGTGAGATTTTTCTGCCTTTTACTAAAGACTCCCGTGCAAGTAATTTTGTCACTGAACCACACGACAATGAAAAATCAGAAATGCTCTGACTTTCCCATCCATTTTCACCCATTCTTCTTTTGACAGAATTCACTCTGGAGCACCCTGAAACCAGGAATTTGGATTAATTATTGGTTGATTATTAATCCAGATAATGTCAGCCTAAATTTCAGGAGGGAGTTTTAGGTCCTGCTTTTCTTCTTTTTTTTTCACAATCCACTTCATGCCAGGAATTGCTGTTTTTGGAGAAACAGTAGCTGAAGTTTATTTTAAAAGCAATTATAGGACACATATCCTCCAAACTGCCTAGAAAAATATTCCTGCTCACAGCCAGGCCAATTTCTCCAAGGGTTTTAGACTTCAGAATAAATCTACGAATCCCCATCAAAAGCAGCTCAGATATTTTTAAGATCTTGGCTTATCCAAACTGCACTTTTCTTTGAATTCTCCAGCTCTAGGTTTCTATTTGGCTTGTCATGTTGGGTAACATCAGTGGCAGGAGTTTATTATTGAATCTAACACAATTTGACTGATGCAATATGATGTGATAGGTCGCAGTCTGATGTTTCATCTCGGTTATTAAAAATGGTTTGTGGAGCTGCAGCAGAAGAAAGCCCGGCCTCAAAACGAGGACTGATGGCTGGAATTAGCCTGCTCTGCTTTTATTTTTAAAACCCACAGCAGAAATACAGGTTCCAGTCAGCTTTTGCCTCCCTGCAAGCCCAGCAGAAGGACATGACATGTTCCAACCCACGCACGGCTGGAAATCGGGGTGATAATGCACCCAAAACCCCGAGTGTGCCCAGCTCCCCTCTGGAATGGCTGCGGGGTTCATTCTCTGCTGCCAATATCCACAATACCCAATGCCAATATCCTCCCTTGCCTGGTGCCAGTGCTCCCCTTTCCCCGGGGGTGCGGTGGCCATGGGGGCACACACAAGTGCTCAAGTCCCTCTCCTCCTCTCCTGGGCAGGGGCTGAGCCTCAGCCCTGCCGGGCAGGGAAAGGGGATGAGATTTCGTCCCCCGGAGCCCTTCTCAGCCCCCAGCTCATCTCACAAGCTCACACCTCCTGGCCTTGCTGGGGACAGATTTTGTTGCTTGCCAACGAAGCAAAAACCTCAGGAAAAAAAATGCTAAAAGACAGTTTTATTCCAGAAAGTTTTCCTCTATTCCCCTGCACCTCCTCAATGTCCCTGCACCTCCTCACCCTCCTTGTTTGGTTTTTTTCCCCCCCCAAGCTGCAATTTCCAGCTTTAAGCCTCTGGAAGCAGGGATTTGCCAAAGCTTTTGGAAGGCTGCACCTTTTGTCTAGGTTTCCTAGGACCAAGCCACAAGGGAAGCAGGATTCCTACAATTCCTACATAATTAAGAGAAGTGCTGCTTTCCTGCTCAGATAAAGGAACTCCGGGTTTCCTTTCTCATGCAGGTGATGTTCCCTCCTCAATCCTGCACTTCTGGCTTTCTCAGAAAATTTTCTTACTGCAACACTGTAAATCTTTGGTTTTTGCTCTTTTTCTGGCTGTGTTGGTTTAATTGGGGTTTGGTTACTGTTGACTGGAACACCCAGGATTTTTCTTGAGCTTGGAAATAAATAAAAATATATATTTTATACTCAGCCAAATTTCGTTCTTGCTGGCATTGGACAACCACCGATGTTGACAAAGCCCAAGTCTTAGAAATCAGTTCATCTTTTCCTTCTCAGATACATTAATATCAAATCAGATGACTGGGATGGTCTAAACAGGAAAGGGGAGATTGGAGAGATGGAAAATAATCAGGAATGGGAGATTTCAGAGGGAAAATCGAGCCCAAGGGCTGCTAAAGGCACTGAGCACCAGTGTTCACAGGAGCTCACAGGCTCTCACTTGCACAACAGCAAATGCTGCGTTTGCCTGGTGAGAAAAATCTCTCATTTTGTGTGCAATTTCTCGGGTTTTGGACAACTTTTCTGCTTTTTAAGTGAGGGAATATTTCAAAGAATTTTTCACACACAGCTGTTGGAGGGAAATTACAGATTCACTTTGAGAGCGTGTCCGAATGGACTCAACGATTTTCTCTAAAATACCTTTTGACTGATATTTTTTTGGAAAAAATAAGGGGGGGGGGGGGGGGAAATAAATCCAAAGGAGATCCTAAAACCATTGCCCAGATTGTCTGCGTGACATCCCCGCGGCTGCATTCAGTTCTGGGCTTTCAAATGCACCTAATGGAGCAGTACAAGCCCCGGCTTTTCAAAAGCATTTAGAAAGCTCATTCGCCTCAATTTCGGTGGAATTTAGATGTTTAAACCTCTTTGAGGATCAGCCTTAGGCACCTCTGAATAGCAGAACTCCCTCTGAAAACAGGTATTACAGAGAGAGAAGGGGCTCTTGTGAAGAGACTTCAAAGATGGGGGGTATTAGGTTTTGAAGGAAGGCAAAAGAAGTGGGGACCAGGGAAGGGAATGGGAAATAATGATCTGGAGGAAAGAAATAATTTTCTGATTCATTATTTTCATATTTGGAACGGCAAAAGAATATTCTCTGAAGCTGAATGACATGAAATTTAAAACTCCCGAAAGAAAATGCAGTAAATGATCACTCAGAGGGACTCAACGTCACAATTTAGCCTCGGGGCCAGGATTTTCACAGGCTGCAGTGCAAGATGCAGAAAACGCTTTTATTTTGGGTTTTTTTCCTTTTTGTCTTTTTCTCTAAGGAAGAAACAAAGTCCCAAGAAATTATTTGAAATGAGGAAGCGAGGAGAAATTCTTCATTTTATGTGAAAAATAGCTAAAATTTTCTTTTGAACAGTGGTGAAGTTCACGTTGTCAGCAGAGAAAGAGCGATGGAACATCCACTTTGCTACTGAAAAATGAGAGTTGGATGCAGGAAGAGCCCCTCCCTCCCCATCCCAAAGAGCCAGAGGGAAATCTCGCTGCTGCCCTGGGGGTCACCTGACCCTCCCATAGGCATTTCCAGGAGTTCTGTGAATATTCTGCACCCAAAAGTGCCTCTGTTCTTGCTGGAATATTCCATGTATCCACCACAGTTTGCTGGTACAAATGCAGCCAGAGAGCAAGAGGGAGTTCTCCATCAAGATATTCCTAACACAGAGCTGGCATCTGTTGTATTTGAAAGTAAAAAAGGGAGCAAACATTTCTCTTTCCTGAGAAAAACACTTTCTTTCCTGAGAAAAAAATTTCTCTTTTCCTTTGTGAGCATGGAGAAGCAGTTTCCCCTCCAAGGCAGGGATGCTGGAAGATGACCCAGCACTTGGAAAAAAGCAGGAACAAAGAGCCACTGTCCCAAAATTCCTTTATCCTGAACGCTGCCCAGATGCTGTTTCAATTCCACCCCATCTGGGCTCCCAGCTCATCCCATCACAAGAAGGCCTGGAATTCTGTGTGACCTCGGGGACAAACCTCTGTCCGCGACTGCTCTGCGGAACTTTGGGGAGCAGCATCTCCTCCAAAAGCTCTTCCCACCCTCTGGGGAGCCCCCCAGCACAGGAATGTGCCAGGAATCCTCCAGCCAGAGCCAGGCCTGTGCAGTGGAGTTACTGCTGCACAGAGCTCGCTGGGCCTCGGGCCCTGCCTGCACCAAGGGCCTCCATGGGGCGGTGGGACCACCCTGAGGCCCTTGCTGGAGTCTCCATCTCCCTCTCACTGACATGGAAAATGTCCACAGCCAGCTCAGTCCAGAGACAGGAAACCTGCCTGGAGCAGGCTCTTCCCCACCTCCAGACCAGGTGTATTCCCCTCTGAGGGTGTCCATCCCTGTCCTGGGCCATCAGGCCCAGCATTGCTGGCCAGGCCAGGGAGGGACTGTCCCGCTCTGCTCTGGGCTGGGGCAGCCTCACCTCGAGCCATGGGGGCAGTTTTGGGCACCACGATAAAAGAAAGATATTAAACTGTTAGAGAGTGTCCAAAGGAGGGACACAGGGATGGGGAAGGGTCTGGAGGGGCCTGTGAGGAGCAGCTGAGGGCACTGGGATTGTGAGGGGAGACCTCATTGGGATCTGCAGCTCCTCCCGAGGGGCAGCTCCAATATCTGCTCAGGGACAGGGACAGGGACAGGGACAGGGACAGGGACAGGGACAGGGACAGAGACAGGGACAGGGAAGGGCTGGAGCTGGGCCAGGGCAGGCTCAGGCTGAGAGCAGGGAAAGGTTCTTCCCCCAGAGGGTGCTGGCACTGCCCAGGCTCCCCAGGGAATGGGCACGGCCCCGAGGCTGCCAGAGCTCCAGGAGCCTTTGGACAGCACTGCCAGGGGTGCCCAGGGTGGGGTTGTTGGGGGGTCTGTGCAGGGACAGGGGCTGGGCTGGGGGATCCTGGTGGGTCCCTTCCAAGGATATCCCTTGAGGATATTCCCTGGTCCTGTGGAGTCTCTCTGCTGAAGGCAGAGGCAGCCAGAGCTCCCCTGAAGCACAAGGAGGTGTCTCCAGCCAGGACTCTGTCCCTGCCCTTTCAGGAGCCCTTGAGCCCAGTGTGCTTTGTGTGGCCAAACACATTTCTGCAAATACCAGGAAAAAAACCCAATCTTGTGGCCCAGGTGAGACTCAAACCTCACTGAGCTCCAGGAAGGTGCCCCCAGCTCCCCTGAGGTTGCAAATTGACCCAGGGATTCTCAGAGGTATTTCCATGAGAGCAGAGTGGGGTTTCACAGGGCTGAACTCTGGAAATCACTGCCTTTTACACTGCAGTGAGGAAATGGTGTCATTTATACCCCAAATATGTGTAAGAGACATGCCAGCGTCCCAAATTCAGCTGCTACAGAATGTTGGTACGTTTGCTACACACATTTTTCACAAGTAATAATGAGTGACAAAAATAACTGACCTACTTCTAACTCCACAAATACCTGTACCTCACATTTGGAGGCAGAGAAATCAGCATGGAGACATTTAGAACAAGTCTATTCTTGAATGCCCTTTTTTAACTCTCTTTAAATTATTCCGATTTGGACAGTTTCTAATGTAATTTTTTTGTACACCTTGCAACTCCCTGGAGCTGTTTCTGTAGTTCCAGGCACGTCTGCACGGAGCACAAAACCCTGGTGATCATTAATATGAAAAGATTTGGCTCCCCCAATAGAGGAGAATCCATTTTTGCCATCACACTTTCCTTGATGGTGCCTGAGGATCTGGGCCGTGCCTCAAACCAAGCCAAGCCTCTGTTAAAGGCTGATTTTTCCCCTTCAGGCTTCTCCCAACAGTGGCAAAGTGGCCTTTGAATGGCTCCAGTGCTGAGCTGCTGCTCCATTTTGAGGACTTTTAGGGTCAGAGTCATCAAGTGTCTTCTCCATCCCATTGGATTTTGCCCTGCAGGTGATGGGAATTAGGTGCAGGAGCTCTGGTGTGAAACCAAGGTCAGGTCCTGTGTAAAACAAGGCAGGAACCATCCCCAGTCTGGTCAAGCAGAGCAAAGCCCAAAACTGTGGCATCACAGAGCTGTAAAACACCCAGAGAAATCCTGGTTGCTGCACTCCCTCTGCCTTTCACCCTAGGATCCTTTTAAACTTCCCCACATTTCCTGCTCTCATTACAATTTTCCACCAGAAAAGCAGAAGTTTTTTATTGTGTTTTGTTCAAGACAGCTTTTCCTTCTCCTTGGTTCTCGTGTGGATACAAGCACACTGAGCATCTCCTGCTCAAGATTTTTAGGCCTTTTAACAGAATTATGCCAAGCCCACAGATTGCTCCAGACAGAGCCCAAATGCTTTAACTTTGTTATTGTTTTCTCACACAGACAAGTCCCAGCTCCCACATTAATTATCATTGCCAGGTCCTTCCAGTCTCCATCCTGCTTAAAATTCTTCCACAGCTGCAAAGCCACAGGAATAAAATGCAGATATAAAACTGATATCCTTCAAAAAAAACCTGATTTTGCTGCTGCCAGACCTGCCTGGTGGCACCAGCTGAGCACTGCAGACTGGTCCCCACAGGTCTGAATCTCTGTGGAATGGCAAAAAATAATCCCAGTCCATTCCCTGTGGTGGGATTTGATCCACTTGGACATAATTATTCCTTCAGGACAGACCTGACCAAAGCAATGCCCCCGGGGGGTTTCTCTAAGCAGTGGGTGGGAAAGGACTCGTGTTATTCAGCTCTTCCTGGGGGAGGTTCTGGGGACATGAAAACACAACACCCCAGCCCTGAACACGTTGACCAAAATCTCAGGAAGGATGGGCAAACCCCCTCCTCTGATGTGATAATACCACAAAAAGCATAAATAGGAATATCAGCACTTCCAGTGCTTTTCAGGGATGGCTGAAAGAGGAAGGAGCACACCGAGACCGTTGTTGAAGGAAAATAATTGGTGAGGGTGGATTTTTCTGTTTGGGGCAAATCAACAAAGGTGGTTTGCAGAACTTTGGTGTGGTTCTTCTGAAAAATCTGAGAAATTTTCCAGCTCTGACTTCCCACTGTCCAAAATCTGCTGAAATTCAGGGTTTCATTCTTCTGGCAAAAGCAGGAATCACCCCTGAACACGTTCCTGCCTCAAAAATCTTCAGACAAACCTTCTGTTCTCTGGCAATCTGAAAGAACAGGATGTTGATGCTTGAGCCATAGTCAGGTTTTACTGAATATTGAGTGTGTCTAACACTGAAGGCAGACCCTTCAAATCTCATGTCCTGTGTTTCAGGAATTTAAAGAAATTTAAAAGAAGGATTTTTTCAATGCAGTTGTGGCCAGCTCTGCTCTCCAGTCCCTGTTTTCACCAGAGCTCAGCAGCTCCAGGTGAAATAAATGTCAGGTCCTGTGTTCAAGTGACGTCGTTGATGTGTGAACTGAATTTCAAACCCTTGTTTAAATGCTGAGAGGAAAATGTCTTCTCAGATGTTGCATTTTTAAATCACTGCCTGGCAGATCCCAAATAAAAGTTATATTGGAGGCTGTGCCATTAATACATTAATATTCCTTCTCTGGGGTGCTTCGCTTCTGGCTGGAAATGGGGTCTGGTCAATCTTCTCCAGGAAATCCCAGCAGCTCAAGGCTTGTTCTGGGTGCTGATGGAAGTGTGCACTCACATGGAGCTGTTGGGAAAGAAAATTTTAAAAATGTTTTTTCCATTTTTGTTAGAAGGTCCTACAAGAATAGATTAAAAAAATTCTGGAAGTGAGAAGCAAATTGAATTAAGAAATCAAATCAATGCCACAGGATACGGGGTGGAATTGCTGGGGTGTCCTGAGCAGGGCCAGGAGTGGGACTCCATGACCTTGGTGGGTTCCTTCCAGTTCAGGATATTCTGTGATTCTCTGACACAGAGCTCAGATTTTTGTATTTTGGCTGAACAAAACTTGGGTATTTTGCATTACAAGGGGCCTTTTAGGACAGATAATTGCAGAAAGTATAAAAAAAATCCATTACCTAAAACCATTTAAGTCTCACCCTTCCTCAGCATCTGTGAGGAAGAGCTGGGCTGGGCAGGAGTGGCATGGGAGCATTCCCCAGGGCTGGCTCGGGAGGGATCCAGGGGCAGGGATGCACTTTGGATCCCAGATCCCACCCTCTCCCCCTGCCTCACCAATTCCCCTCCCACACAAAACTGCTCAGGCAAAGAGCAGCACAAAGGAGCCCAGACGTCACCACCATCAAGCATTTCAAGCCCAGTGCTCCCTTCACAGCTCAAAGCAGGGAGACTGGCAAACATCGACTACAAGTGGGAAAAATGAATAATATATGAAAGAAAAAGCAAGAACCAGGAAACAGTCACAAGTGTGAGGCGTTAATTGCTGTACATCCCCCACAACACAGCGACAGACAGGGAGGGGCTGCATGGATGTGGCAGGGAGCACCTGACAGCAGCTCCGAGTGGTGACAGTGGCACTGTCCCACGCCTCAGTGGGCAAAGCACATCCACAGGTGGATTCACAGTTTGATGACACTGGGGAGAAGGTGACACAACAGGAAATTTCGTTCAGTTGTGGAATCTGGGGCTCGTTCTCCACACAGGTATGTCTTCCCTGACCTTCGCTCCATCCCTGTTTTCTCTCCCTCCTCTTTCCCAGCCTCTCCTGCTGCTGGGGCAGTTCCTCCCCTGGTCCAAAGGAGAATAACCCAGGTCTGGGCCACCACAGACAGAATCTCAGAGTGGCTCAGGCTGGGAGGGACCTCTGGTGCTCACCCAGGGTCCCCTGGAGCAGTCACTCGGGGCTGTGTCCAGATGGGTTTGGAATATCCCCAGGGAGGAGACTCCAGCCCCTCTCTGGGCTCTGCTCAGGGCTGGCACTGCCCAGGGCAGAAGTTCTGCCTCCAGTGCAGGGGAGCTCCTGGGATTTGCCAGGAAATGCCCATTGCTCTGGTGCCACTGCCGGGCCCCTGGAGCAGAGCCTGGTCCCTGCCTGCCCCCTCCCTGACACAGGGACAGACACAGATGAGACCAAAGGACCTTGAGAAGATCACCATGGGTGAGCCAGGTCCCACAGGCCGACACAGCCCCGTGGCCACCGTCTCCCAGCTGCCCTTGTCCCCATCCTGCAGCCCTGGGGACAGCTCTGCTGAGCTGGCCTAGGGGATGCAGGTAGGGAAAAGCCTGACTTGGGGGACTCATGATGCTCAGGACCACACACTTGACAGAGAGTGGAATTTTCAGGGCAACTTCTGGGGATTTGGAACCTTTTCTGCTGAAATTCCACCTCCCTTCTGCTCCAGCTCACCCCCAGCTCCTTCCTCACCATCACCCAGAGCCTTCCCCTCCATGTCACTCCTTCCCCAGCTCCCCATGCCCTCAGCAGCAGCACATTTGTTAGCTGACAGCGTTTATTTTATATTTCATTTGCCATTTGGCAGCCGGGGAACACGGCTTCAAGTTCCTGTTTGATGTTTCCGTGTTATCTGCAAACGCTTTAAAGCTGCTGGCTGGGCTCCGGAGCTCACAGCAGCACAGGCACTCCCCTCTAGTGGCCCAAAGGCGAGCGGAGCTCTGCGGGACTCGGAGCGCTCCTCGGGGGCTGAGGGTGCCCCGGAGCGCCACCGGCAGAGAGGACGGGAGGGCGATGGAGCTCCACCCCGCAGGTACTGCCCCAGCGCTGCCGAGACCTTTGTGGGGACACTGCCACACCCTTGTCTGCCTCAAATATCGCTCGGAAAATAGGAAATTGGCAGGAGATGTCGCCTGTTGAAGCCGAATTGTGTCGCTTTTGCAGTTCTGGGACCACAAGGCTCAGTACACGTGGATAATCTCATTCTGCTTTGCACTCTGGTTGTAGAAATCACTTGACTGGGAAGTTAAAGAGTGATTTAAATACTGTTAAGCTGGGAAAATTGAAGTTAAGAGTGAAGTTCTGTTAAAATTACACAGCCGTGGTGTCTGTACCTGGACTTTATCTTCCTCTGGTATTGCTGCTAATAAATGTCATATTTAGGGACAAAAAGAGCAAAAACCAGTGGCTGATTCCTGCCCTGCCTCTGCCAGTGTGCTCTGTGTGCTCCTGGAGGTTGTGTCCAGCACAGGACATGGTGGGTGAGGGATTGAAACACGGGAATGGTTGGATTAAACCCTGTACTGGAAAGCCACTACTCATTCAGAGTCTGATGGCTTTGGCAAAGATATCCCTGAGTGAGTTCTGTTCACAGATAATCTCATCTGTAACCACCCGCCCCATGGCAAAGCTGTGTTAGGGAGATTTGGGGAATTTGGACAGGCTTTTGGTACTTTTCTAATATGAAACCTTCCAGGGCCTAAAGAGGGATTACAGGAGAGCTGAAGAGGGACTGGGGACAAGGGATGGAGGGACAGGACCCAGGGAATGGCTCCCACTGCCAGAGGGCAGGGCTGGGTGGGAGATTGGGAATTGAGAATTGTTCCCTGGCAGGGTGGGCAGGCCCTGGCACAGGGTGCCCAGAGCNTTTCTCCTCTCCCTAAATCTGTGTTCCTACAGTCAGAGTCAGCACAAAATCCATTCAGGAGTCCTGTAAAGACAATTCCAGAGCTCAGCCTGGAAGCTCTGGTGACCAGAACACAGCAGTGAAGCAGCATCTTGCAGGGTACAGATTGGAGGATCAATGATCCTATTAATAGAGGGAGCCAGGTAATTCTGGGTGGAAATGACCACTTTCTGCATCAATCAGTCATGGAAGCAGTCAGAGGTGGATTCTATTTCAGACATGGTTTTGGCAAGGGGTGAAGAGTCTATAGAGGAGGTGGTTATAGAAAATAACCTTGGATTGTGTGACCAGGGGTTGATTCAGCTTGAATTAAAGGGGAAGGGGGAAAAAAATCCCTGACAACTAAGCCTGTAAGTGGGGGGGTGGTTTCATAAAGGGCAAGTTAGGAGAAATTTAATAAAATTATTCAGTGAAGTCAGCTGGCCACAAAAGCCCAGGGAGCTGAATGTGGAGCTGTGGGATTTTTTTAAGCCAAAGGGGCAAAACCATGGAATTTGCAACTCAGTGCAGGGTGAGAGGGAAGAGCAGGTGAGGAAAATTCCCAGGTGGCTCCACAAATAAGAAGCTCAGGAAGGACCAGAGCAGTGATGGTGAGGTCTGAGGGTGGGAGCAAAGGGCTCAGCTGCAAAGGTGGCTCTGTGGGAGAAGTGAGGAGAGCAGAGGAGGATCCTGTCGTGCTGAGGGATCCTACAGGAAAAGGTGGAATTGGGTTTATGAATAAGAGGGATGAGGATGGACGTGGGGCTACCAGAGAGTCAGTTGGGATCAAGGCTTAAAATGATGAGGTGCAGCAGCTCCACAATACCAGAGCAGCTTTAGAAAAGGCTGATGAAGGAGGGTTTGGAGCTGGACAGTCCCATGCTCGAGGCAAAAGGCTGAGCCAGTGCATTTAATACAGTGAAATTCTGTGTGGTCTGCAAAGGGTGCTGTGCAAACAGCAGCAACAATGGTGTTTGAACCTGTGGGTGTTTGAAATTTCCAGAGAAAGATAAGAGAAGTGAAGGAAGAGAGTAAGAGGAATGGGACAGGTATTTATCCTGGGCAGATGAAGACAGGCTCACCCAGTCCCTCCTTCAGTTAAATACCAGATCCTGCAGGCAAAGGGAGTGCAGATCCCTCTGCAGGGACTTCAGCAGAGGATCCAATACCCAATACCCAATATCCCAGGTTCCTCCTGGGAAATTATTATTTAAGCTGGAAAAGATGGGGATCAGTGCAAGAATTGCAAGGAACTAAAGACTGAGCCAGGAACAACAGGCACACGCTGTGCTGAGAGGGGTCTGTGGGGCTTGGGGAGGGTACAGGGGGGTTCAGGACTCAACCCTGGAGCTGATCTTCTACTCAGTGACCTTGGCTGAGGGGGCAGGAATGAGCTCATGGCATTACTGCTGCCACAGAACTGGCAGGTGGGGGTGGTTCAGTGGAGAACCTGAAAATTCTGGTGACTTTGAGGACTGGAGCAGGAGAAATGTGAAGAAAGTCCCAAGGAAGGCTTTGGGTCCTGCATTTGTGGGCCAGGATTTTGCCTCCAGCTGGAAGGGAGGGAGGTGGAGAAATCCTGAAATGCAGTCATCGTGTTGCCACCTTTGTGATGGAACTGAGAACTGTGGAAGGTTTGAGGCAACAGCTGACCAAGTGTTTCCACAGAGGTTTCACATGTTCACACAAAGTGCTGCTCAAACCTCAAGCGAAACAGCTGCGGTTTGAAAGGAGGAACAGAAACTGCAGGGGGGCAGTGAAGGTGCACAGGCACCCTCCCTGTGCTCAGGCAGGGAATGGAAAACCTGGGTTGTGGGGCCAGGCTGGGACAGGAGTGATCCTTTTAACTGGGCAAACTTTAGGGGAGGAAGGGCTGTGCCAAGAGCAGGGATGGCACAGACACAGAGCTCCACAGGGGGGTTGGGACAGGGTCCTGAACAGCAGGAGGGGAACACCCACATCTGTCAGAGGAGCTGTGGGGATAGGGTGGTTTTCAAACACCTTGAAACACTTGGTCCCTGTTAAAGGGATGGTTGGAGACAGGAGAGGTGGGACAAAGTGAGCTGCACCTTCTTCTTTTAAAACACACCGTGGAAAGCATAGGCAAGGAAGAAAATCAAGGTTACTTTGCAACTCAAATATCTGACTTGATAACCAGTTCTAGATGGAATTTTTGTTTTGTCTCCTTAAGGGGGCCACAGTCAAATGGTCTTATTTGGGCCACTCCAGCCCTCTTTGCCTATCCCATACCCATAGACCTACCTGAAGACACCACTGTACCCAAAATGACCCTTAGGGAAGGGTTTGCCCTTGCTCTGCTGCTCGTGTTTGGTTTGCCCCATCCCACCCCTCAGAGCCCAGGGCCAGCCCCAAACCAAGGTGACCCCACAGAAATCTGGGTGCTTGGTGGCAGCTTCCTTAAAGGCTGCCATTAATGAGAAGGGAGATTTCTCCATTCCCCACAGGGATGTGCCAGACCTGCAGGTCACCTCCTGTCCCCACAACCTCCTCCTGCAGGTCACCTCCTGTCCCCAAAACCTCCTCCTGCAGGTCACCTCCTTCCCCAAAACCTCCTCCTGCAGGTCACCTCCTTCCCCAAAACCTCCTGCAGGTCACCTCCTTCCCCCCAAAACCTCCTGCAGGTCACCTCCGGTCCCCAAAACCTCCTCCTGCAGGTCACCTCCTGTCCTCAGGCCTCCTCCTGTAGCTCTCCTTTCCCCTCCCCCTCCTTTCCCCTATCGTTTCTCCAGATTCCCTGGACTGGTGTTGGCACTGCCACATGAAGATATTCCCTGTCCATGAACTTGAGCATCCACTTCTGCTCCTTTCCCAATAAAATCAGCTGCCCTTTGTGCAAGGAATTGCTATTTCTGTACCCAGATCCGAGCCTCTCTGGAGAATCAGCCATTATCTGCTATCACATATCCTGCAAATGCTCCTTGCTCTAATTAAGCAATAATTAATGGCTCCAAAGTACGAGGTGGATTCCCAAGTTCTCTGCACTGCACAATAAGTAGCAGGTCTGTTTTCTGCTTTTCAATTTCAATTAAAAAAGCTCATGTTCCCTTCTAGTGTCCTTGTGTCTGCAGTCAGTGCTCAGCAGACACCACTTTCCAGCAATATCTCATTTGTTCCTCACATGAAATTATACTAAAAAAATAAATTAAATCTCCTTTTTTTTTTTTTTTGGCTTTTTTTCTCTGTTATGAGCTCCATACCTAAACCTGAGGAAGAAAACAACTTTTAGATAGTTTAGATAGACTTTTTAGGTAGATGCAGGTGACATCCCCACCCAAAGCCCTCTGCAAAGCCCCTGCTCTCAGTCCCCTGCTCTGACCCTGCAGCCAGGGCAGGATTCAGGTGGTTTCTGTGTTGCATGGAAAATATCATTTTTAATGCACACATCGTGTTTTCTTCACGGTTCCTAAAAACAGAGGGCTTCCTACTGAGGGAATTTAGCTCCAAATCTCTGCTGCCTGTAGCATATGGGCTAAATTTGGTTGCAATCCTCACACTTTGTTTTTGGCAGGGACGACGTGTGAAGCCTTTAAATGAACATTCTCTTTGGCTGATTTTTTGCATCTGTTTGGACAAGGCAGGGCGAGGGGAAGCCCAAGCACCTGCCAACACCTTTAATGCTGCCCTGCAGGTCTCACAAACCCAGGGGCTGCGCTCCCCTGGGGCTGTGAAACTCCTGCCCTTGGTCCTCCTGCCCCTCTCCTTCCCTTCCAGGATCTCCAGTGCTGGAAACACCGCTGGGACCGCGCTGCCTGGCTGCTGCAGGAAGGTTCTGAGCACCTTCTGAAAGAGGTTCTCTGCCCTGCAGAGCTCAGATCTGCTGAGAGAAGCCCCCGTGGGGACCAAGCTGAGGCAGCGGCCATGGCTCGGACACCGTGGGCAGAAAGCAGAGCTCCCTGGAGGGACACAGGGCTGCCTTGGTCCCCTCCAAAAGGCCACTGCCAACCCCCAAGGACAAGGTGGCTTAGCTCAGCGAAGCCTCCAGGGGACATTCCCCTCCCTGCAGGGAGGTTTGAGCTGGGGATCAGCCCTTGGGCTGCCAGAGCACTGGGGTCTCGCTGCAGCCCCATTGTTTTTGTGTCTCGAGTGCCTCTGCCTCGAGGGGACTCAAAGCAGGCCTGTTTCTGTGGATTTTTTTCCCAGTGAATCAGAACTCTCCACGTGGGCTGCTGGGAAGGCTGCAATGGCTGATACAGTCCTTAAGTTTCTGCTGAGCTGGTGGCACCAAGATGTTATTTCAGAAAACAGCAGTTATTAGCTTTAACCACAGAAAACTTATGTTTGGGGGACTCTATTTTTACCACTCTTATCACTGTTCCTACCACTGATTTATTGACATGGGTAGGGAAAATGTTCCCTGAATTGGAGCTGTTGTGATGCCAACACTGACTTCATGTTGGCTCCAACTCTTAATATGGAGTTGCTGTGTCCCATTTTAGCTGGATTTCCTCTGTAAAACAGCACAGGCAGCTGAGGTGAGGGAACTGCGAAGGTGACTGGCTGGTCAATGGTTTTCAGTGAAAATAAAAGGGTTCTGTTTGCCTGAATTTTCATTTGGGAAACTGTGAGAGTTCCCCAAATTTCCTAAAAACATCCCAGCAATGCCTGTGGCTTTCATGGAAAGGACAGTGAATTCCTGAAGTTCCCCAAAATTTTGGCTTGAGAGTTAATGATTATTTAAAAGCTCCTTATTTACTATTTCCTACATTTCATTCACTTGTGTCAGGGAGAGCCCCAGTGCTGCCAGTCTCCCACGCTCCTCAGCTCAGCCCCTGCTTCCCAGACTGGAATTTCTCCCAGCAAAATGGTGAGTGCCAGATGCCAGGCAAAATGAGGGTTTTTTGGAAAATGCACAGCAGAAAACTGGAAACAAACCTTAGCTGAAGCTAAAAGTTCACCTGCTCATTAGCAAAGGAGTTGTTGATACTTTTCATGATGGAGCAGGGGATTGATCACCCCAGTTCTGCCTTGCTGGTGTGGCCTCCTGGCACCTGCACAGGCTCCTTGTGTAGGAAAGGCAGCTGAGGGCTGCGAGTCCATCCTGACTAGAGCCACAGAATCTCAGAATATCCTGGCTGGAAGGGATCTGCCAGGATCATCCAGTCCAAGCCCTGGCCCTGCACAGACACCCCAAAAATCCCACCAGGCCAAAGGGCGTGAATGCCCATCACACGGAGCTGCCCTCTCCTGGCTCAAGGTGTCCCTGGGCAGCCCCAGGCTGTCAGCAGCCAAATCCAGAGGGTGTTAATGCTGCTCTTGCCATCAGCACTGCCCAGGGCTGGGACTTCCCCCAGGAAAGAGCTGGGGGAGGATGTGGACACAGGCTGTGCTCACTGGACCTGAGGCAGCTGTGCAGGAGGTGAGAGGTAACCCAGCACACCCTGAGCTGCTCCTGCACATTTCATCACCTTCCGAGGGCTCTGTGCCCGCTCAGGGCCAGGGCAGGCTCAGGCTGAGAGCAGGGAAAGGTTCTTCCCCCAGAGGGTGCTGGCACTGCCCAGGCTCCCCAGGGAATGGGCACGGCCCCGAGGCTGCCAGAGCTCCAGGAGCCTTTGGACAGCGCTGCCAGGGGTGCCCAGGGTGGGGTTGTTGGGGGGGTCTGGGCAGGCCCAGGGGCTGGGCTGGTGGGACCCTCCAGCTCAGGAGATTCTGTGAAGATCTCCTGTTCCACAGGACAGCCCAAGCTGCAGATTCCAGCAGCTCCATGACCACGGGACAGGTGGGGCTGGCCAGGCTGGGCACAGCAAGTCCAATGTGCTGCAAGGGGAACCTCCAGCACACCCCAAAGGCACCGGGTGAGCTCAGCAACAGGAGGTGGGGCTGGACCCCGGCACAGGCTGGGACTGCTCTGCAGGAGTGGAACGTGTCCCAGGACAGCCTGGCAAGCCCAGTGCCTCCTTCTCCTGGGGTTTGCAGTGGAGACCAGCCCAGACACACAGCGTGGGACTGAAGCTCTCTCTGTCCCATTCTGATGTCCCCCCAAGGGGCTGAGGGCTCTTTGCTGGGAGGAGGGCATCGGGCACATCGACGCTTCCCTACTCGGCTGTTCCCAAGGCTTTGCTCTCCCTTCCCAAATGGGATGGCACTGCTCACACGGAGTGGGAGCTGCTGCTGGCTCCCGTGCCAGGTACAGCCTGGTCCCTCCTGCCTTCCCATCCCACCTGGAGCACCGAGAGCCTCAACAGGGAACAACACCATCGCTCTGCTGAGCACGGCTCTGTGTTGGGTCTTTTGTCTTAGGGTTGCTCTTCTGGAGAGCATTAGATCAAATTCTCATGGACAATTAGAACTGGGAGAATATTAACAAAGGAGAAAATTATGCATTGAACATTTTGCTTGCAAAATTCACTGAATAAATTATTCAGATTTAATGTGGAAGAATAATGGAGGAAATAATTGAATAATGAAATATCATAAAATTAATGGACTATTCTATTAATAATTTTACATCTCAGTCTAATACAATAGAATGGGGAACAAGAAGAAGAGAAAAAAAAATCATTTGGCATGTTTGGATGAAAAGAGAGCAATGGCTCTGTTTGTGATACCGCACGCAGCATTGCCAGAGCTCATGAATTTATCATGACTCCTGTGCTGCAAAGTGCCTGTGCTGGGCACTCCAAGGCCACAGGCAAATCTCCAACTTCCACCTCTGTGATGACACCAAAAAAATCCAAACTATCACCTGAATTTGGCCCAAACACCACCTCGTTATACCCAGGGGTTCGTAGGGCAATCTCGGGACCTTTCCAAGCCAGTTTGCCAAGAGATTTGGGATCCCACTGGCAAGCCCTGGGGAAGGTGAGGTGCTGCCAGAGCACCTGCTGCCCTTAGGGAATGGACAGTGCCCTCGGGGTTTGCTGGGTGTTGGACTGGGCAGGCTGGATTATCTCCACAGATCTGAATGTAGGGAGAAGAGTCCCACCTTGCTGAGAAGACTCAGCTCTCACCAAGACCCTTCAGAGCAGCCACAGCAAACCAAGGGTGGGATCTGACCACCAACCTCCTGTCCCTTCCACGGCTCCTGGGCATCCCCAGCCTTGGGCTTTGCCCGGTGAGGGGGTTGCAGGTGCTGAGTTTTCCCTCATTTCCCCCGGAGCTCCCAGGGAGGGGGCCCTGCCTGGTCCTGCAGCCCCCCCAGGCTGGCGAGTGCTCCCTTCATTACCTCCCAGAGCTGATGAACCCACAGAGGGTCAGAGTGTTCTTTAGCAATTAACTGAGCTCCAGAGACTGTAATTTGTCTTGTTCATGTTACAGCACCAAATGAATTTCCCTGTGTTTAATAATCATTCTAAAAGCAGATCACAGAGCCGGGAGGGAGGGCGAGATTGTATCAATCATTTGTTTTCCAACTCTTTCAAGGAATTTCCTACTGTGTTTAATTTCTTGCTGCTAAGTCCTACATGAGCCTCGGGAAGGCGGGCACTGCTATTATTATTCATTTTTTAATCATCAGAGGAAACTATTTAGCTGCTCTAGAAAATTAACATGCTTCCAAATTCAGGAGGAGCCAACAACTGGGAAAATGCAATTTTCATGGACGCTGTCACATTAGTCTAAGTGGTATAATTTAGGACAGCTTCATTTAGGGATTTTTGAAGGGAATTTAGCTAAAGCCCTTGGATTCGTGCTGCAGAGAGTCACTTTTGGGCCATTTTGGGACTGGGCCATTCTCCCACTTTGCAAATGAGGCAGAGAGAATTTGGCTCACCCAGGGATGCAGCAGCTGGGACCAAGGCAGCACCTGCCAGGTCCAGGCACGACCTCTGCTGCTTCAGGACTAAACTTCTGCTCTGTCCCAGCTGGATAAGGACAAGGAGTTAGAAATACCCACAGAGAAACAGCTCAGAAAACAGAAAGCAGAGTAGGATTTGCCCTGATTTAAGGAAAAACAATTTTTTTTAAAAAGGAGAAAATAAAAAGAAAATTAGCATTTGGCCTGAAAACCAGCTGAGCTTGAAGGAATTGTCAAAAATCAGTGTAGACAAATCATCCATACTCTGTGGGGAAAGGTTGCTTTTGCCTCCTTCTGCCTGAACTCCTGTGCTGGCACAGCTCCGAGGTCGGGCTCTGGGGCACACCAGAAAACTCCAGATGGGTCCTGCGGGGAAAACACCTCCCTGCAGCCCCACCAGGGGTGCACAGTCATCCATTCCCTTCCAGGGAGCTTTCCCACATGAGCTGGGCTCTTCCAAGTGGGAATTTCTCCTTCAGGAGATGATCTGGGTGTCTGCTGTGACGTCCTGGGGATGTGACATGTTTGGGCACCCTGACTTTTCAGTGATGCTGGATGGGAGACATTTCCCACCTGGTTTTCCTCCCACACTCCAAGTGTGCACAATCTGAAACAGCTCAAAGGAAGGAATTCTCCAAGGCAGTGCTGAAATCTCACACCTCTTGGAAAATTATTAAATTAACAGGAATTTTTTCAAAGCAAAGGACGACTTTTAAAAGAACAGCTCCCTATCCCTCTTTCATCTTGCAATTCCCAAAGGCGTCCCCAGCTCGGTCAGTGCAGATGGTCCATGGGGAGGGGGCTTTGTCCGAGGTCTGGGGGTCGGGTTTGGGGTCCCTTTTGCAGGGTGAGGGAGAGCTCTGGGTCCGCACTAGAGGGCACTCCTGCCATGCAGAACCTGCGCTCCACAAGGATGCGGGATCCTTCCAAGGCTGCAGCCGGAGCGGGGCACACGGCGGAGAGCTCTGTTCCCGCGGAGGGAGAAACCCCCAGCGCCCTCCACTCCCTGCCAAAATCTCCTTCTGGGGTCTGCAGGGGGGGTATGGAATGCGGAGCCACCATCCTTGAAGGGTTTGTCCAGGAAGAGCCAGCCCTGGCTTCAGGTGGGGCTTCAAACAGGGGTAGGGACTTGAGATTTCTTGGGCTGATCAAACTCCCAGGTCTGCCAGGGGAGTGTGGAGTGGCCAACAGGAGGGGCCAAACCACAGCTCAGGTGGAAGTGAGTGGACACCAGGTGACATGAGCTGCTCCAGGAGAGCCCACGTGGCTGCCCCGAGTGAAAGTGGTGCTTCCCCAGCCCTCTGGAGACCTTGGAAAAAGCCAACAGGCACCACAGGGATGGAGGGTGAGCCAGCTGATAAAGCCCACTTGGATTTCTAAAGGCCTTTTACAGAATCCTTCTCAAAGTTGTAAGGAAATTGAGAAAACAGAAGATGAAGGTGCTGGCGTGGACTGGTGGTTGACAGCAGGCAGAGGAGAAGAGGTCAGTGGTCAGCTGAGGTGGGGGGAGATCTCCAGCAGCCCCCGTGGGCTCTGGGCAGCTCCGCACACTCACGGACCGGGAGGAGCCCTGAGCAGCAAACCCCAACACTCTTTGGTGATGGAAAGTTACCCAAAGCACGAAGGAGAAGAGCAAACTGTGCCTGGCTGCAGGGGGATGTCACAAATCTGCATGAGCAGGCCGTGAAATGGGAGAGCAAATCTGGTGTTGATAAGTTTACAGTGGGACAGCTGCTGACAAACCCGGGGGGCCCGGCTCACCAGCACCCTTGGGAATGAGGCAATTCCATGAAAGTATGCGAGTGCTTCTGCCACTGGAGCAGGAGTTCCCACGCTGTCTCCAGCAGGAGCTGACACCACATCAAGGCTGTGGAGCAGGAACCCCCCGGCCGCCCCCGCAGCAGCAGCTCTTGCCACACACGCCGGGCCTGAGCTGCATTCGCTGCCAAAATCCCGCGGGGATCTCCTTCCTCGGCATTATTGCTATTTTGCTCTCGGGGCTGAGCTCAGATGATGTGAAATATGTGTGGCAAATCCTCTCCCCACATCACATCTCCTGTGTGGAGCTGCTGGGCCTCAGACAAGTTCGCTGTCTGCAGGCGGTTTATTTACGGCGGCGGCCGATCGTCTGGGCCGCTGCTGGAATCTGCTGCTGCTGCCTGAGAATTCAGCTCCAATCACCTCTGCCCTGCCCCTTCTTTAGGGATAGGATAATAAACCCGTGTGCTGCCTTAATAAACAAGGAGAGAGGATCACATTTTACTTTCCCAAGTTCCTCACTGCAGGGAATTTTAGGGCTGTGCTTGGTCCGTTGTTCCCCTGCCTCTATGCCTGGGTCTGAAGGAGTTCAGGCATCACCCACCTGTGGTGGGGCTGCAAACCTGATTTCAGGGTTCTGCAGAAGTTCCTTTCAATAACCCCACCTCCAGACCTCACTTCCCATGGCTGATTTCTGCCCTTGGGTGTTTGGAAATTTGTCTCCTGAGGAGCTCAGGCTGCTCAGGCTGTGCAGACACAGATTGTGCTGTGCTGGCAAAACTGACTGATAAGGAATTTAATATGAAAGGCTGTTCAGAGAGGAGAGGAGTGAGATTGTGTCAGCTGATATTCCCAAGAGCTGGAGCCCATGGCTGTGCACAGGCACTGCTTCTGTCTGATGTGACAGTTCTGCCCTTCTGATCAGGATTTTTCCTGTTCTGCCCTTCTGATCAGGATTTTTCCCATTCTGCCCTTCTGATCAGGATTTTTCCTTGCTGAAAGCTCAGTTAGGACAGCTCAGGTTCTTCTGCCCCAGCCCCCAAGTCCTGTTACCTCCTTCCCAGTAGCCACTTCCCCAAACCAGTGATTTCTGGGCTTTCTCATCCTTTCAGGCCACTGGAGAAGAGCTCCGAGGACCTTCCCCCAGCCAGGGAGTTGCTAGTTCTGGTCTCTATAATGGGATGCACAGGCTGGAGATGAACACTCACAGCACAAGCCAGCCTTGCCCAAACCTCTGGCCATTTGCTGGGTCATTTTATGGAGGCAGAAGTTGGGATGGGAAAGACTGGAAATGAGGTGGGAAATGGAGACACAGAGACACCACAACCACCACCAGGACTTCCTCTCCTCCCCAGACATTTTGCAGACTGTTCATCTGTGGTGGCTTCAATCTGTGCTTGTGACCTCAATGTTTCCCACTCTATAGAGGATGATGTGTGGAGGAGAGGGGTTCATGTAATGAACTTCAATGAAGTTTAACGAAGATAAGTGCCAGATTCTGCACCTGGGATGGGGCAACCCTGGATGTACAGACTGGGGAATGAGGGGATGGAGAGTTCCATGGAAAGGGTCCTGGAGGTCCTGGTTGATGGCCAGCTGGACATGAGTCAGCAGTGCCCTGGAGCCAGGAGGGACATCCCTGTCCTGGGGCATCAGGCCCAGCATTGCTGGCCAGGCCAGAGAGGGACTGTCCTGCTCTGCTCTGGGCTGGGGCAGCCTCACCTCAAGCCATGGGGGCAGTTTTGGGCACCACAAGATGATCTAAGGATGATCCCAAGGATCTAAATCTGTTAGAGAGTGTCCAAGGAGGGACATGAAGATGGTGAAGGACTTAGAGGGGAAGCTGTGTGAGGAGTGGCTGAGGACACTCCGTTTGTCTCCTCTCTCTGCTGGAGCAGACTGAGGGGAGGCTCATTGGGATCTGCAGCTCCTCCCGAGGGGCAGCTCCACTCTCTGCTCAGGGACAGGGACAGGGGCAGGGACAGGGAAGGGCTGGAGCTGGGCCAGGGCAGGCTCAGGCTGAGAGCAGGGAAAGGTTCTTCCCCCAGAGGGTGCTGGCACTGCCCAGGCTCCCCAGGGAATGGGCACGGCCCCGAGGCTGCCAGAGCTCCAGGAGCCTTTGGACAGCGCTGCCAGGGGTGCCCAGGGTGGGGTTGTTGGGGGGTCTGTGCAGGGCCAGGGGCTGGATTGATGATCCTGGTGGGTCCCTCCCAGCTGAGGAGTTGCTGTGACTCCCCACTGACCCTCAGCTGTTCCATGCCCAGGGGTTGGCTGTGACAGCAGTGACAGTGAAATCCCTGCAGTCCCATCGCTTCACCCTTAACCCACTGGCAAACACCTCCAGTCACATTGTCATTGATTCCCACACCATCTGTTCCTTTGCTCATGTGAAGAGCCATCAGCTCCGGGGCAGAGCCAGGAGTGTTTATTTTGTAGATGGTTTGTGAGCTCAGTCATTCACTCTAAAGCTGCGAGCTGCACCCACAGAGAGCCCAGAATCCTGGCTTTAGAGGAACACCCTCACTCTCAGCCCACCCTGGGTAGCCCAACTCCCACCAGAAGACTGCAGGGCAATGTCTTCTCTTTGCCTTCCACATGGAAACTGCACTGGTTTTTCCCCATAATTTAAGCCTGCTGACAATGAGCAAGGCCCATTTAATATGTTGTCCTTGTTTGCTCATTAATTCCACTGAATTACTTTATTTACTAACATATTTCTTCTAAATTACTTGATTACTTAACTGGATTTATTTATTTACAGTGGAGAGCAGAAGAGAAAAACAGCTGCAGTGGATCCCTGCTGACAGTCCCCCAAACCACAGCCTGAGTGTGGCAGTGAAACCCCTGGATTTTGGGTGCTGCCAGCACATTGCATAAGCTCTGGGCAAAGCAGCAGATGTGTCCCTCAGAGGGACATTTCCTCAAAGCAGGGGGCAGATTTTCATGTTATTTTATTGTCCCCAGATGTTGCTTGTCCAAATGAGGACAAGCCCAAACCCCTGAAGCACAGACTGAGTGGTGTGAACAGCGCAGAGCAAGCCATGGAAACTCTGGGGGGATTCTGGCAGTGTGATACCTCCTAAATTATGGGATTAACAATGGATTCAGTTGGAAACCACGGAACTCTGAGCAACCAACTGAACAAATGGAGATAAAACAAACTCCCCTTTGGCTTCTTCATTCCTACCAACTGTGCTGAAGTTTCTTGTGTAGGTTTTATTATTAGAATCCTGGAATCATGGAATCTCCTGAGCTGGAAGGGTCCCACCAGGATCACCCAGCCCAGCCCCTGGCCCTGCACAGACCCCCCACCAACCCCACCCTGGGCACCCCTGGCAGCGCTGCCCAAAGGCTCCTGGAGCTCTGGCAGCCTCGGGGCCGTGCCCATTCCCTGGGGAGCCTGGGCAGTGCCAGCACCCTCTGGGGGAAGAACCTTTCAAACAGCACAAGCCAAGAGAGGAGCAAAATTCAGGTGGTTCTCTGTAGTGCCCTGAAAGAAAATGAACAACAGCCTTTCCAGGAGACCCCGAGGGAGTTTTGCTCATTATAAGACCCTGAATGAGGCTGTGTGATATTAGAGGGTGTGATGGGAAACAGATTTCAGGGAGAGCTTCCTGAGGGCACCCAGAAGAGTCCTGCTCCCTGCCCTGGGTATTTGGGATGACCAAGAGCTTGTTTACTCCTACAGAAGTTCCTGCTGCCGGCCTGAGAGTAGTTAGGAAAGATGGTCTCTCTCTGGCTGCTGTAAGCCAGACTGGAAATATTTGGTCAGCATTCCATGGTTCTGTATCTGCTTGGTGTCAAATCAGGGGTCCATAATGGGGCCCAGTGAATTATCCCTTCAGTCACAGCACAGGATTATGGACCCTCTCTTTACTATTCAGCTCTGGCAGACCAAAGTTGAGTCAAGCTCAACCTGCTCAGCTCATTTAACTTCTCTGCTGCAGGTAAGGGTGTCTCCTACCCTTCTGATCAGCTTTGGCACTGCAACATGCAGCAGTGAATGCACCTTCCCCAGGGCACAGCAGAAAATGCTGCGTGGTCTGGTGGCCTCAGGATGCAGCTTGGGTCAAACAACCTCCTGTTGTCACATTCCACCTATTTTGTCCCTGAGTCTGTGCTCCTGCTGCCCACCATGAGCTCGATCTGAGCACTCAAGATGACAACATTGACATTCCAATGAGATTTTTGCAGCAGACGAGTTTAAATCTCCTCTTGAAATTGCATTAACTTTGCAAACCGAGTGTGTGCTGCTGTTACAGCTACAGCAGGCACAGTCTGCAGTGAGGCTCTTGGAAGTTAAATGGTATCAGAGATCCTTATCTGCAGCAGCTGGACATGTTCAGCATCACTCCTGACAAGGCCACTGCAAACCCTACAGCAGGTTACAGTCCACAGCTCTGCGTTGGACCTTCTGTGCTGTCTCCCCCTTGGAAAGCCTTGGGAATTCTGAAGCAGCAACACGAAGGTCACCAGTGCAAGTGAGAGATTTTGTCACTGCCTTCAGCTTCACTCTGTGGATTTTACAGATTTCCAGCCCCAGGGCCAAGAATTTTCTGCAGTACCCAAGGACTGCTGAGCTCTTCGTCCCCCTCTGGCTCTCATTTCTTGCTGGTTTAGCTGTGCAGGGAAGCAGGCACATTGCCAGGTGCCAGAGGAGGTTCTAGCACAAAGTCTGCCTTCCTGCATTTCTTAATTGCATCTGTTGCATTCCTGGTATTTATGTCTTTTTTTCCTACGGGGCTGTGAGGAGTATTTGAGCTGCCAGTGGTGCTGTGCACTCCCAGACCTTCCATCTGAGCCCAACAAGCTGAGCTTTTGGAGAATTTTGCTGAGGAGAGGCAGTGGTACTGCCAGGGACCAGCATGGGCGTCCACCAGGCTCTGCTTTGGGTGATTCCCACGGTTGGGTCTGATTTGTGACCCAGCAAAATGACCATGGCAATGTTTGCTCTTTGCTCCCTGAAATGCTGTGTTCTACAGGGCTGAAGGGGCACAGCTGAGCGGCTGCTGCTGGAGCAGTCACACCAGAACAGGGGTGTAAATCCCTATTTTTATGCACTTCCAGTAGTAACCTCTGATATACTGCACCCCTTATCCTGAGGATGGGGAAGGACTTGTTTTGCCCTCTCTCATGATTACCATTACATCAGCATTGAGACTGAATAAACTGATTTTTCTCCTGCAGCCCACAGGGTCTGGCCTGGCTCACAAATGGTTAAGCTCCTGCAGCTCATCTGTAATTAAGGGCATCTGTCAATAAAACACCCTCCTCTCGGGGGCTGGCAGGTGCTAAGGGCTGCCTTGAGCCGGGGTTTATTCCCAAAGAGCTCCAAAGGCTCTGCCAGTCCCTCCTGGGCCCCGGGGGACCTCGGAGCCTCTCCAGGGTGGTGGCCCTGGGCTGGTGGCAGGGTCGTGGTGCCCATGGCAGGGCAGCCCGGGGGCCTGTGCCTGTGAAATGCAGGATTCCAGCTGTGCCCAATCCCTCTGCTTCTGGGCACTGGGATACTCAGAAATACCAATTCCTTTATGTTTCACAAGTGTTCCTGAAAATTCCTGGAAAGGCAGCTCGAGTTGTGCCCACAGATCTCCTCAGGCCTGCACAGCATCAGCAGCTCCACATGGTTTTCAGAACAAGCTGGATTTTGCTCTTTGCTAATCTGAAACGGGTCAAGGGTAATTTCAACCAATTTTCTATCTGAGGAGGGCTCCAGGGAGAAGTTACAGCAGCTTAAAGAGAGGCAGCAGCATTCCAGAAATATCTGCTGTTCCCTCAGCACAGGGAACAAACCGGGTGCCCTCAGAGCAACGTGTTTATTCCAAACAGCACTCCCGTTTTATTTTTTTTCCCAGGACTTGATGAAACTCCTCCTGGCTTCCAAGAAAACTTTACAAGGGTACTTTAAAGGAAGGCAGGAACTTCAAGGCAGTGGTGGCCACTGGGCTGTCACAAGCACCAGCAGGCCAAGAGAACCAGTCCAAACTTCCAGGTTCATTTTAAGGCCAGAAGGAACCCCCTGCCTTGTAATATTGTATTAACTATGTCAATTTTCTCTTCTAATTTCATCTTTTCACTTCTAGAAGGATATAAAATAGTATCAAGTATGGCTACAAGAGTGAAATTAGTTTTTTTTCCTCCGTGCATCAGATGAAAAATGCTGCTGAGATTTTGTGGCTTTCTTATAATAAAGAGGATGCAGCTTCTGAGCTCTTGGTAAAATCATTACCAGGGTTTATTCATGCAGAGTTTTACAGAGCCCATCACATTGTCCATGTGTGAGCTGAGGTGGCCTCCCATCCCCAGTTCAGATCCGAGCCCAGGGACTGGGCTTGTCAGAAATCCAACATGACATAACAATTTCATTTGCTGGAGATAAATACCCTGTAAATAATGCCAGCAAAGCTCGCTGTTCCTTCAGGAGGGATGTTTCCATCCATGGAAAACAAACATCTGGGCTTTGGTTTGTTGTTTTATTGCTGCCCATTGCTGCCTTTTGCCTTTACAGAGCAGTGGGAGGTCACTGTCCAGGGACTCCCTTTATATGACTTTTGTTCAGAAAATATTCTTGAGTATTGCAGAGATTATCCATGAATCATTCCCATAATGCCTGACTTGCTGTACACAAACATTTCCACTTTGTAGCAATTTCCCTCATCTCGGGGTGAAAGCACAGAACACAGTGGAAACTCTTATTTTCCATGAAAACCAGAGGCATTGGAGCTGTCGAGTTCTGCTTTTCAGACTCCTCATCTCACAGGTAAAACTGGGACAACTCCACAGTGTTTTCAATGAGTCTGCATCCAAAAAAGCATCCAGTAGGAGATAAAATCTAAAAGAGTGATTGGACTCTGCAATGGTAGTTATTGCCTAAGTGGGCAGATGATATTTTTTGTTGCAGCTAAACAGGTAAATTTTAACTAAGTGGGTGAATTTACTATTGGTAAGTAAAGTTTACCAGTATGGTAAGTGAAAAATGTTGTGTTCCACAAGCAGAGAGCATCCAGAATATGGGTTTGACCCGGGCAAAAGTCAGTGGTGGAAACTGGATATCCAACTGTAGTGGATAAACATCTCTGTAGGATGGGGCTTGCTGGGGTAAAGAGAGCAAGAAATGCACATTTTATCTCCAAGTTGTGCAATCTCATGAACTTTGAATTCTTCAGCCCTCACAGTCATCACCATCTCTCACCAGTCTCTTTATCCCAATTTAGTCACTAAACCTGGACAAGGTGGGCTCCGTGTCAGGGCCCAAGCAGCCAAATTCACCAGGACTGTTCCTGAGCCCTGCCTGACAGCAGCAGGACTCCTACAGCTCCCCGTGGGAAGGAGATGAAAGGTCTGTTCCAGAAGAAAAGCACAATTGTGTCAGCAGCCCAGGGAAGCTTTGTGCTGACAGACAATGTATTGGTGCTGGTTGTGAACTCAAGTACCTCATGTAGAAATTTTGGGGCAGAGCTTTCCACCTTCCTGATAATCAAGTGGTTCTCAGAGTAGAAGCCAAATCATAGCACCTGGCTATAAACACAGATCCAAACATGAAAAACAAATCAAAATCTGATTTCTCATTAGTCCAGCTCCTACTGAACAAGAAAATTCATGACGTCTTCATTAGCAGTCATTTCATAATGACCCTGGACAAACTTTGCATCAGGACTTGGCCAAGGCACTGTATGGAAAGGCAAAATATTCCAGTTCCTTCAGACTCCACCAGGAGAAAATTCCTTTATTGTCCAGCCCGTTGGTAGCTGAGGCTGCCCTTCCAGGACCTAGCAAAGAGATGACCATTCCCATCTCATGCAGCAATTATTATTCCTTCCAGTTTTCCTCATTTTTCACAGTAGCTTTCGCACCAGAGGTGCTCAGAAGAGCCCCCCAGCACAGCTGTGCTTTGGTTCAGGGCCTGTGTGGTGACACAGGGGTTTGGGGGGGCTTCACTGCTGACCCCGCATGGCCACAGAGCAGCTGGCAAAGTCCCACCTGCAGCTGGCAGAGGATGAGCACAGAAATCCTGGGATGGACCCACAGCCCCTGTCCAGCCGGGCCAGATCTCACTGCAGATGTGCAGGAGAAAGATTTCCTTCTCGTGGGAAGAAAGTCATTTGCAGGAGTTTTAGAGGTGAAAACAGAACAAGGGCCAGCCTTGCAGGCACCAGGCCCTTCATCTGAGGGTGCCTGCAAGTCCTGCCTGGGGGACAGGGCACAGGGCAAGGTGCCTGGGTCACACCTCCCCAGTCACCATGAGAAGGGAGCAAAAAACAGCAGAGAGTCCCCAGATGGGCAGGGATGGGGCAGAGACCAAACAGAAACTGAAATCTGGGGACATGCCCAGGCTGTGGGGACAGTGCCATGAGGGCACAGGGCTGCCAGGGCTCAGCACAAGCTCCCCTGCTGCTCACTGGGGCCAGAGGCCCCTGCAGCAGTCCCAGCTCCATTCCAGGCCAGCTCTCAGCACTGCAAGGGTCTGCACCGAGGTGAAAACATCCAAATATTCCAGAGCACACTGACTTTGGGAAACATGGCAGAGCTTCAGTCAGGAAAGCAAGGACACAGCCTTTTACATTCACCACTCCATCACTTCTCATTACCAGAAGCATTTATTTCTCACCAAAGTGCTCCCAGCATCAGTACACATTTTAACCATATTCTTTTTCCAGTCAAGGTCTCAACACAGCCTGGATCAAACTGCTCCATTTTTGCCTTCTGCCAGGCAGTCTCTCATGGCTCAGCCATGTGTTCCCAGGCTCCAAGCCCAGCTGCTCTTGGAAACCACGCTCCAAGCACATGTTCCTGCATGGGGTGTTCATTATTATTTTCAGCTTTATTTTATTGGTGCACGTCCTCCCTGTGTGCCCCCAAAGGGCTGCTTTCAGCAGGGTTTGTACAAAGTTGTTTGATTGGCTTCAGGCTTCTTTGTGAGTTTATCCAATGCCAAGCTCAGGCACTGAACCCATGCCAGGTAATTCATCATTTCTCCTTAAAAGCTATAGACAGAATCCTGCTCTTAGCTTGTCAGATAAAGGCCTGAGAATTGCCTTTCAGCCCACCTAATGAGGGTTTGTGTTTTTCTACGCTTGGGAGGATGGATGGTCTTAATTTCTGGTTTCTTTCAAAGAGAGCAATTTTCTTCCACAAAAAAGACCAGGAATAATAGACACAATGTGGCTTATTCTGAGTCACCCTTTAACCATTTGTACTTATATTTTCTCTTTGTGCATCTACCCTGAAACTCAGAGTCCTCTTCAGCTGCTGCTGTACATTTTCCCCTGCCATGAGGCATTTCTGTGCCTGAGGGTCTAATGCACAGCCAGCATCCTCTCCTGGACTTGCTGACACTCTCCACAAATACTTCCCTCAAATTTGAGGTGTTCCAGATGGGGCTTTTCTATTCCAGGTCTGCAGGAGTTGCCTGGTGGATGTGAGGAAGCTGAGACTTGGTGCACAGGGGACTGTGCGGGGCCAGAGCTCCTCCTCCTGTGTGCAGAAATTCCCCAAGGGCCAGCCCAGGGCACCACGGTGGGGGATCTACAGGAGGAGTCTCCCAATCACTCTGGCACTGCCCATAATGAACATTTCTGCACGAATATTCCTGGCCATCACAGGGCTTCTCGTTGGCCAAATGCTAAATCCAAAGGTCTGCTCTCTGTGATTCTTGCTTTCTCCACATTCACCCCACTTCTGTGACAGTTTCACCCCCAGCTGGAAGCCCAGCCTGGGGAGTGTTCAGTCCCACAGTCCCTCAGATTCAGCCTTGAGGTGGCGTCCAAAGGGCTCTCCAAGGGAGGATGAAGCAGCAGGGAAGGAACAAAACATGGACTCCTAAGGAAGCAGTGACATCTGTGAGGAGCTGAGAGGGAGGAATAAATACACAGCTGATTTCCTCTGGGGAGCAGTGGGGAATAAGAGAATCCCAGACTGGTTTGGGGTGGAAGGGACCTTAAAGCCCACCCAGTGCCACCCCAGCTATGGCAGGGACACCTCCCACTGTCCCAGGCTGCTCCAGCCCCAGTGTCCAGCCTGGCCTTGGGCACTGCCAGGGATCCAGGGGCAGCCCCAGCTGCTCTGGGCACCCTGTGCCAGGGCCTGCCCACCCTCCCAGGGAACAATTCCTAATTCCCAATATCCCATCCATCCCTGCCCTCTGGCAGTGGGAGCCATTCCCTGGGTCCTGTCCCTCCATGTCCTTACGAAAAGTCCCTCTCCAGTTCTCTTGGAGGCCCTTCAGGTACTGAAAGGCTGCAATAAAGTCACCTTGGAGCCTTCTCTTTCTGGGCTGAATAATCCCAGTTCCCTCAACATTTCCTCATGTGAGAAGGGCTCCAGCTTTTGGAGCATCTTCATGGCCCCTGTTTCTTCCCTTTTTTGATAAATAAGTTGGCACTCTTCAGAAACAACTATGAAGAGTGCCAATATCACCATTTCTTTGTAAGCTTCTCAAGCTGCTGGGCTGGGGAAAAGGGGATAATGCACCTTGATGTCCTGACAGGGATGAGCTGAAGGAGAGTAAATTCCAGCTTTGGGTTCACCTTGTGGTGGTGGTTTTGTGTCTCTGGTGGGTTTTGGTGCAGTTTGGAAAGAGAATTGAAAATCCTTGGAGCAGCACATTCCAGCAGTGCCATTTCCCACCAGAATGATGAGAAAATTATGATATGAAATGTTTGCAGAGGCAAAAGCACCCAAATTTCAGAGGCTCCATAGCTCAGGGGTTAGAGCACTGGTCTAGTAAACCAGGGGTCGTGAGTTCAAATCTCACTGGAGCCTGGGGAGGGTCTGCACCTCCTGCAAAGACCTTGCTGCTTTATCTTCCTGTTTGTTCCCAAAATGTTCCTGATGTTTTTTGGAGCATCCACCCCAGCCTAAGTGAAATACAAACATCGCCCAGCACCCACAGCAAACACCAGGCAATGAGAAGCAGAAAAACCAGCAGTGGTCAGAGCTGTACCCGTGGAATATTTTTAATGTACAGCAGTTGGAGGAGAGGAACACCCAGTAATGGGATTTGGAGCTTTCTGGGCCCTGCAGACTTTGTGAGGGTCACTGATGGACAAAGCTGGAATGGCTGCCAGGTGTTTACACTCAGAGCTGGTTCATCTCTTCAGACATCAGCAGGAGGATCAAATTATGGCTCCAGAGCTCAGTAACTGCAGAGCTGGCTGGAAGCATTGCAAATAAGCTCTGTGGAGGAGCAGTAACATCAGTCTTCTACAGAACCCTGCTGGGGGTATGGATAGTGATCATTTTGAAGAATAAAGTAATAGGTAAAAATTAACCTATTTTGCATCTTGAATTCCATGAATTGCTGTCCAGATTTATGAGATTTCCTCCTCTGCCTTTGCACATCTCTTTTCCCTATTCATTTTCAAGTAGACTCCCTATATTGAGTCCAAATGAGCCAAACCAGTGAAGGAAAAGGTAATTTCTGAAGTTCAAAAGGGCCTTTTCCAAATGAGGGAAGGAAGGCTCAAAAGCCTGAAAGATTTTTGTCTTGTGGAGGGGGACACAGGGTGGCATGAGGGACATGGGGCTTTGTTTGCCTCTTCCCAGGCTGGTTCCTTCCAGCTCTGTTGTCCCAAAAAAGTGAGCTTTGGAGGGTTGATGTGTCTCCTCCCCATGGGAAGTGACCTGCAGGAATCTCCCTGCTTTCCTCTGCATATATCCCAGTAAGGACAAAGAAATAGAAACCAGAAGGGTTCCCATGAATCTGCAATTAATAAACGAGCATAAGTTACTGTTATTGTAACTGGAAAATGGACAGATGGGTTTTACTAAAAGGGAATTTATCTCCAGGTTGTTGTGGCTCTACCTGGCTTCCCCCTGTCCCTCCTTCCAGCTTTGTCTCTTTATTTGGCTTTCAGAGGAGACCACAGAGCAAGTCCCAAAAAGATCTTTGTGGTTCCAGTCCACTTTTGCAATCAGGCTTGTGGGTTCAGCTTAGCTGAGCCTGCTGGGGATGGAAATGATCCTCTGAAAAATTAATGTCTTTCCTTTCTGTGCAAAGAGGACAAATGTTCAGGATGTGTTTTGCTGAATTCTTAATCTCTGCAGTGGCTGATATTAATGCCAGAGCTCCTCTGCCAGTGACCCTGCTGCAATGCAGAGCCCAAACTCTCTGATGCTGCTTGCTGAGCGTCGGCCTGGGGCAGAGATGACTTTTACCAGGGGACCTGGCCCTGGAACCCCTTTGTATCCTTCACCCATCATCTCCTTCTCTTTCAAAGACAGAGCTTGACTAGAGGGGAAAAGAGGGCAAAGGGGTTCATATCCAAATCCTGAAGCCCAGGTGAATGTGGGAGGCAGGGAGGGCACCCAAGGCTGCCAGAGCCCCAGGAGCCTTTGGACAGCGCTGCCAGGGGTGCCCAGGGTGGGGTTGTTTGGGGGTCTGGGCAGGGCCAGGGGCTGGATTGATGATCCTGGTGGGTCCCTCCCAGCTCAGGAGATGACAGGATTCTGTGATTCCATGGTCTTTTTTACCTGGGAGATGGAAATGCTACAGAGCTGTCCAGGGATGTGGGAAGGCTGTGCAGCTCTGCCACAGGGATGGGACAGGCTGGTCCCCTGTGGGTCTGTTCAGGGACAAGGTTGTGACCTGCCCAATCCACACCCAGGCAGGCTTTTATTGCTGTGTTTAGGGAGATTTAAAGGTGTCTTCCTGTCTATCCATGAAAACTTGTTTTTGATATTCTCCTCACAACTTCAGAATATAATTTCTATTTTTAAACCCATCCTGGACTCTGTGCATTTCTCTGGAATACCCAGGTCTCCCTCCAAGGATTCCATCAAGCTGGACAGAGAAATCATTTCTTTCCTTATAAACAGCACTGAATTTTGTGGCCCAGCAGCCTTGCACCATCGAGGTGCCCCAGTCCAAGGCCTGTGTTACAGAGCTGCATTTCTGCCTCCACATCAGTCCTAGGAAAGGCCACAAATGCCTCAGCTAATCCATTTCTTCAGACATGTGGGAAACAATAAATAGTTTAATCCAGGGAGGGAAGCCTTGAGCCACAGCCAGTGAAAATGTTCCCATGTTTAAAGAGGTTTTGGACTTAGAAATACAATTGGTACTAATGTTAAAATCTAACATACACAGGGATCAAAGGGCAGCTTTGTAGCCTCAGCCACAGAAAAAAAAAAAAATTAATAAAGTTGGTAGGACTGCAGAATTCAGAATGGGAAAAAATCACCCAAATTTATCAATTTTCCAGTTCTCCCATAATGAATATGCTCAATCCATTATTCCAGACAAGATATTGTGGGTTTAACAATAATGTTTAAAAAAACAAATAGGAAATGTTTCTGAAATAATATGAAAAAAAATGTGAAATAACAGCTCCATGTTCCAGTGTGCCAGGAACAGGGAGCTGCACAGCACCCACAGGGACCTCTGTGCTCATCTTCCACTCACATCCAAGATGATTTCTCCAAAGCCTTGGTGCACAATTTTTCCCAGAGACGTTGTCATCTCCCTGCCCTTTCAGCATTGGAGCAGGTTCTCCAGGGAAGTGCTGGAGTCACCATCCCTGGAAGTGCTCAGAAAGTGAGTAGATGTGCCACTCTGAGATCTGGTACTTTGAGATATGGCTGAGTGGGCACAGGAGTGTTTGGCCAAAGGTTGGACTTGATCTTGGAGGTCTTTTCCAGCCTCAGTGTTTCTGGGATCTCCTGGAGCCTGTGGGATCACCACCTGCTCCTCCTGAGCCCCAAGGCCCGAAAAGAGCATAAAACACAGCAGCAACAGCTCCAGGGAGGGCTGCTGGCTGCCCCAAAGGCTGAAAGCAGACACTAAAACCTGATGTGAACATGGTCCTGCTGCTCCCCAAGGCTTCCATGGCACCTTCCCAGGAGCACTGAAAATCCTGCTGGCCCATTTGACTGCCCATTCCTTTGCAGTGTGTGAGCCCCTTGCAAACACAGCAGCCCTGGCAGTGGGCAAAGCTCAGCTCTGTGAAATGAAAAAGATTATCAATTATCACCACATCCCAAACTTTGCTCCATGAGTGTTTGGAATAGATTACGCCCTGTTCAAGGAGAAAACCCCAAAGCAGCAGTTTCCATGGGGATGAGAGATCCCATGGACAGGTAACAGTGCTGGCAAAAATGTCTCAAAGCCATTGGGGCAGCTTGTCAAGACTCTTCCTTTGCCTCCAGTGTGCTTTGCACAGCTCCCTGTTCTGGAAACCCTGCAGCTCCCAGTCTCTCCCTCACTGTGCTGCTCACCCTTAAAATTTCCATATCCTGGAGAATTTCCATACCTTGTCTTTTCCACAGCAGGGCCCTCAGGGTTTAATGCTGGCATTATGGTTCTCCTGGACTCAGCCAGGGAGATCCCACTGACCTGCTCAGGGCAGTTGAAATATGAGTAAACATCCTCATTCCTGCAGGCCATAACTCCATGAAAAACCTGGGAAAGAACATGGGATTGTTGTAGTTGCTGCAAATTTAATCAGATTATAAAAAGCAGTTAGTGCCAATTGCAGCCAGCTTTAAGAAGCCAGCTGTGCCCAGTTTCACCCGGGCACCCTGCCATGCCAGTGGAACTGAAGGGCAGATCCAGGAATCTGCCAGGAGGAAGGCACAGGAATGGCAGGTCTGCCTTAGAGGGGGCATGGAAGGAGCTGATTATGTTTAGTCTGTCCACAGGAAGGCTAAAATAGACATGAGTAACTCATAGAAATACCACAGGAGTAAACAGCCAGAAGGAGAGAGAACTATTTTAACTCAGTTACATGATGAGCAGGAATGGATATGTTAGACTGGAATTTAAAAAAAAAAAAATCTAAAAATCAGAGGGGTCATATTTTCAAGCAGCCAAGGAGGAGGAAACCCTCTGAGAGGTGACACAGGGAACCCAGAGGTTATGGAGGAGCTGGATAGCACAGGCTCACTCTGTGTCCTGTGTTCTGTTCAGCAGTGACACCACGGAATCACAGAGTCCTGGGATGGTTTGGGTTGGGAGGGACCTTACATTTTATCTCATTCCACCCCCTGCCATGGGCAGGGTCACCTTCCACTACCCCAGGTTGCTCCAAGCCCATCCAGCCTGGCCTTGGACACCTCCAGGGCGTGACCTTGACTAAGTTCAGCCCCATCCTGTGGTGGGTGGGTACCTGTGTGTATTTTGTGTATTTTTAACAGTCTTTTAAGTAACTTGTGTCTCCAAATGCTTCTCCCAGTTTCAGAAGCAGGAGGCAAGGACTTTAATTCTGCTTTCTCCTGCACCCTGGAGAGCCTGTGACGTACCTGCTGATTGCCTCAGCTCCCCCCTGGCTGGGAGGGAAGCAGCTCATTCCCTGTGCAGAGAGCCCAGTTAGAGAGCTCCTTGTTCTAATAATGGTCATCTATTTATAGCCTTTCATAATTTGTTTCATGACAAAGAGATTCTGCAAGATGGTCCTTGATTCTTGCAAGTTTGTAATGATTTTTCCCTTCCTGTGTTATTGAAAGTAGCTTTTGTCCTCGGCAAAATGCCTGTAATAAAGGCTATTCCACGTGTTCCCAGTAAATGACAGGGACTTTAATAGGTTTCTGAGGAAAGCTTAGAATTTCTCTTTGTTTCCTGTCAATTCTTTTCAATCTCCTGTTTCAGATGGGCCTGGCTTAGCTCAAGCCTTGCAGGAGCAGAGGAGGCACAGAGCACAATGCCCTCAATGCTGCTGCCCATTGCCAGCACAGCAGCTCAGCCCAGAGCCTCTGGGGGTGACACTTTGCAAAAAGCAGAAGGGCAAAGTCTGGAGATGGCCCTGGCTGTGATGAATTTGCTCATTCCACAACTGTCTCGCACCAGAAATGACAATTCTTTCTGGGGCCAGTTAAATATTTTGGTGTTGGTACAACTGCCCTGATGAAATATCTCTGCACCATCACAGCCACAACCACACTTCTATCACAACAGCATCATTTGCACTCCACAAGATCGTCTCCAGATTTTCCCCATTCCCTACAGCATTTTTAACCCAGAGAAGAGTTGTTGTCCCCATGCAT
The DNA here is from genome assembly GCA_013398275.1 of Promerops cafer. Classification (NCBI taxonomy): domain Eukaryota; kingdom Metazoa; phylum Chordata; class Aves; order Passeriformes; family Nectariniidae; genus Promerops; species Promerops cafer. The sequence goes on from VZSE01000407.1 coordinate 111,074, forward strand.
CTCCAGGTGACAGTGCTGGTGGCCTGTCCTACCTGCAGTGCTCCTGGGGGACGTCAAAGCAGAGGGACAAGTCCTTGTCTTGAGGTCTCTGAGTCAAGGCTCCCAGTTTATCAGTCCCTTTCTGGGGGGAAACAGGATGGGGAGAGCAGAGCCCTGAGGGCACAGCCCCACCCCTGCATTCTGCCAAACCCAGCAGGGCCTCACCAAGTCCTGGGCTGGGGGTTGTCAGTAGCCAGGTCTCAGGTTCACACTGCTTTGGTTCTTCCCTTCTCACCTGCTCCCGGCTGTGTCTCGAGTCTTTTCAGAGCTGAAGCTTTCAACCGTTCTGCAATGGGCTCCAGTTTTGTTAACCAAGAGGATCCTGGAATCTCCTGAGCAGGAAGGGACCCCCAGGATCACCCAGCCCAGCCCCTGGCCCTGCCCAGACACCCCACCAACCCCACCCTGGGCACCCCTGGCAGCGCTGTCCAAAGGCTCCTGGAGCTCTGGCAGCCTCGGGGCCGTGCCCATTCCCTGGGGAGCCTGGGCAGTGCCAGCACCCTCTGGGGGAAGAACCTTTCCCTGCTCTCAGCCTGAGCCTGCCCTGGCCCAGCTCCAGCCCTTCCCTGTCCCTGTCCCAGAGCAGAGAGCGGAGCTGCCCCTCAGGAGGAGCTGCAGCCCCCGGGGAGCTCTGCCCTCAGTCTGCTCCAGCTGGACAATCCCAGTGCCCTCAGCTGCTCCTCACGGGCCCCTCCAGACCCGTCCCCATCCCCGTGCCCCTCCTCTGAACACTTTCTCACAGCTTTAGTTCTTACACTGCGGTGCCCAAAGCTGCCCCCAGCCCTCCTGTTGTTCTGTCTGGGCAGTCCATAGCCCTGAACCACCTCTGCCTTTCCCCTTTCCCCACTTCCCAGCCTTTCCCTCCTGCCCCTTTCGGAGCATTCCCAGTTGGTGACCCGTGCATCTTCCAGGTTCCCGCTGGGATTTCCCCAGGCATCCCAGCACCAGGAGCCCTTGCTGGCTGTGGAAGGTGCCCAGACCATTCCCACACTGCCGGTGGGGTTGCCTGGGACCACCAGGAGGCATCAGTCCCCTATTAGTCTTACATCACCCCTCTGTTAGTCCTCCATCAGTTCTCCTCCCAGGGCAGGCAGGTGGGGGGAAAGCCTCGCCCCTCTGCCCAGCTCCAGGAGCCTCGTCCCCTCTGGGCAACCCTTTCCGGGTCCTCCACAGCCCCAGAGATCCAGAGCATCGGCACCAGCATCAAAGCCGCTTGCTGACGGCCTGCAGTGGGCTCCGGCCTCCCCTGCGCTGGATCAGCCTCGGGGCCGTGAGAGGGCAGCACCTGGACCTGCTGAAGAGCTGCATCGGGCTGGAAAACATTCAGCAAACCACAGAGAACCCTTTTTCTTCGAGTCCGGGAGTCAGGCTGGTGACGGGTCCAAACTAAACCTTCCCACAGCTTTCCTTCACAGTCGGACCGTTTGCTTCTTTGTAGACCCAGTTTCACAAAAGGATCTCCCATTGCCAGGGAATTCTGCTGCTTCCGCTCAGGATGGAGCTGAAGTGAGTTGTGTTGTGTTGTGTTGTGTTGTGTTGTGTTGTGTTGTGTTGTGTTGTGTTGTGTTGCGTTGTGTTTTGTTTTCTCAGCTGCTGTAACCAAAGCGTTTCAAGAGTTTGTGGGGACTGGAGGGGAATTATGAGTCCCAGTCTCCAGTTGGGTTTCCAGCACACCCACAGCTTTAATTCCCCAGTTCATCACCAGTACCACACCTGAACAATGAACCCAGAGGATGATTAAGGAGAGCCTGAAATTGGCTTCCTCTCTCAAAGAGCCTTGTGTTTCCTCTCTCGGGAAGGCAGAGCTGCTCAAGGTGTATGGTTGCTTTTATTTTCCCTTGTTTCTCTCCTTCCCCCTCCCCAGCAGTGGGAGCAGCAGGAGCCACACTGCAGGGACACAGCCCAGCCCAGCTGCAGAGCAGGGAAGGCTTCCCCAGCCCTGAGCAGACACAAGCTGCTCTCTGTGCTGGGGGGGTTGCAGGAGACCCCTCCCATCACAGCAGTGTCCATCCCAGTGCTCCCAGTGCTGCCAGGGGGTGGCACATTCACTCTGGAAGAAAAGCACTCTTGGAGTGAGTCTGGTTGTGTCTNCTCTCGGGAAGGCAGAGCTGCTCAAGGTGTATGTTTGCTTTTATTTTCCCTTGTTTCTCTCCTTCCCCCTCCCCAGTGGGAGCAGCAGGAGCCACACTGCAGGGACACAGCCCAGCCCAGCTGCAGAGCAGGGAAGGCTTCCCCAGCCCTGAGCAGACACAAGCTGCTCTCTGTGCTGGGGGGGTTGCAGGAGACCCCTCCCATCACAGCAGTGTCCATCCCAGTGCTCCCAGTGCTGCCAGGGGGTGGCACATTCACTCTGGAAGAAAAGCACTCTTGGAGTGAGTCTGGTTGTGTTTGCAGGGGGAATTTTCCTGGGAACCATTCAGGAACTTCCTGATTCAGACACAATTGGCTGTGACTGTGCAGCTGCTGGGGGAACCAGTGGAATTATTTTGTTATTAACACTCATGTTGCCACATCAGCTCAGGATCCATCCCATGTCCTTCCCAGGGCTGAGACCACATGTGAATGTGGAGCATTGAGAAGTTAAAGGATCAGTTTCAAGGAGTTCCTTTTCTGCTATGAAATTCATAGACTGAGCATAAACAAAAGAGGGAGAATATCCCCAAAGAGAACAGAATGAACCTTTTCAGTTGGTTTCATTGGCAATGCCTTTTTTTTTCTCCATAACTGGTTGTCTCCGTTGATTTTGGAATGGGCAGTCAGAACTGAAACAAAGCTGCTGGGCTTTTCAGAGTGGGAACTGAAATGTTAGAGTCTCTGCTGACTTGTGCTGGCCCCACAGTCAAATGTGATATTCCCCTTGGCTTTTCAAAGTGTTAATGAGGTCCAGAGACGACCTCGACTCTTGTTTTATATTTCATGGAACATTAATGGCAAATTCAACCCCCTGGCCCCGGGGAGCAGATGCCAAAATGCAGCCTTGGCTCCATTTCACCCCTTGTGCAGCCCCGGGGCAGAGGCTCAGCTGGCTCCCACCAGCACAGCCTGAGAGGCTGCAGCCCTTTCCCTGGCCTGGGGCTCTGCTCTGCTGAGGGCACACATCGTGCATGCTGAGCCTGTGCCCCAAGGTGAATTTTAACCTCATTACAGCCCTGAGTGCAGCCCTGAACCTCGTCCAGCCCCTGGATGTTGTCCAGAATCTCTTCTGCACTGGAGCCATTCCTGATCCCAGTAACACTTTTCCCTGCTGGACGCCGTCGTGGTCCATAGGCCCAGTTCTGCCATGCACTGTTGCATTTGATGTTGGTGTTATGAATGCTCAGCTGCAAATCAAGCTCCACCAACAAGGTATGCTTAATAAAGCAACAATTTAATAATAAGAATTAGCAGCAATAAGTTTGAGCATAGTCTGGTTCTGATAAAGGCATCAGCAAAAGGATGACCGAGGAGGTGATTAGACTGGCCAGGGTATGGGGTGGGCTTCAACCCCACCACCAGTACCAAACAAAACAGTTCAGACAGTGCTTGTATCATATATTTACATACATATTCTTCAGGGTTTCTTAATTCTTTCCTCCCATTCTTGCTTGACTCTTTAATTTTGTTCACTCACCCTGACTTGCTGGCTCTCTGAGTTCTGCACGTGCGTTGGTGTTTGGGCAGTGGTCCCAGGTGGTCATTGGGGAGGAAGGCATTTATCAGCTTCAGAACCTTTACTTTACTTATTACAACTACACAGGCACATTTTGTTTAAAAACCCACAAAAGCTAACACTGCAATTTTAATCTAAAGCAACTTCTGCAATTCTTACTATTGCTAACCACAAAGGCTTTATCTTTAACTCACACTTTTAGCTTTTATATCTATATAAGGTTCAGCTCTTTGTTACAGTAGTCTCATGATGTCTATAGTTACTCCTTAATTACTAAGGGTAATTTTCTAAAAAAGCTTTATTTGTAATTTCTAATTACTACTTTATTGGCACGAATCAGATCTCATTTATTACATTGGCCTCTGAACTTGTGGGAAGATGTTCCCATGGAAGTGTTGCTGGGGGGGTTCAGGCACAATTCCTCCTGTGCTGCTGGACACTCTTGTTTGCCTTTTGACTTTGGGACAAGGCCATGTCTTTCCTGCTAGGTGAGAGAGCATTGAGATATTCTGATGACAAAGCCTGGTTTTTAGTCCTCTCCTTCTGATCCCACTAATTTAAACTCCACTCTGTTCTGCAGCTTCTATTTTCTCCTGTACCGCAGCTCTCCTCTGGGGCTTCCAACCATCAGAGTCATCAGAGCTTCAGAAATAGAGAATTAATCAAACACTGAGGTAGTCACTGATACTAGAAAGTGCTGCTTTTACTCATTCCCCACCTGGAGGATGTGGAAGGATCTCCTTGAGATTTCACGGGGGAAGGCTTTGGTGTCGAATGCAAAGATCAGGAGCGTTTGCTACACTGAACTTCAGGCAGAAATACTCATCCAAGTGTCTGGAAATCAAAGGCAAGGGCCAGATTTGGGTGCACAAGGTGATGGAGGGGCAAATGGCACTCAGCTGGCACCCACCCCATGGGCTGGAGATTTAGGGCAGGAGAACACTGGGTATTTCTCACCTGGACAGACCCAGATGGGCAGTTTGGCATAAAGACCCTGATCCAGGGAAGGTGAGGCAGGGAGTGATCCAGGGAAAGTAAGGCAGGGAGGACAGGGAAAGTAAGGCAGGGAATGGTCCAAGTGGGGATCAAGGACAGACCTCAGCAGCTGTGACAGAGCCACATTTCTGACCCCCCGAGAGCTGTGCTTTGAGGGGGAATCGAGGCAACACTGAGATTTGAGTTCCCAGAAGCATTTAGAAATTGAGGCTCTGATTCAGAGGCTTGTAAAATGCCTGAGGCTGTAAAATCCTGCAGGGGTCTCTGGGTTATGCCCAAGACCCCCCACAGCACGTGTGGGGTGGTGAATGTGCACCAAACAGCAAGTGCAGCTTTGGGGCTGACTCAGCTTGAGCATCAATGGGAGAAGGGAAAAGATTTGTGAGCACTACATAAGAAAACAGCTGCCAAAGAGCCCTGCAGTGCCTGCAGGGTTTTTCCTCTTCATTTTCTTGGTCTGTGACTTCTGAGCAGTGTCCCCAGAGAACCAGTTCAGCTGGAAAGGTCTCACCTTTCTCTGCAGACCACAGAGAGTTCGGGGATTTGGGATTTTATTCTCTCCCCTGCAGTTCACCTCTTGCCCCACATTCCCGAATCACAGCTAAGGCTGAGCTAAAAGCATCCAGGGTTTCCAGGCTGGAAGGAGTGGGCTGTGCACCTGCACTTCCCCTCAACTCCCTGGGCAGTGTTGGGATGCTGGGGGCGAGGAGCATCACAGGGAAAACAAACACAGCAGGAGCTGGGGTTTCCCAACACAGGATGGGCCGAGCATAACTCAGCAACGTGGAGCAAGGAAACCAAAAGCAAAAGTGTTTCACTGAACAAACCCAAAGCTTTCCCATTGATGAGCATCTGTGTGTGGCAGGAGGGGTGTGGGAGCTGCAGCAGGTACCTGAGACAGCCACAAACCACAGAATGTGCAGCACAATGACCACACTGGAGTCAAAATTTAGTGATCAGTTCAGCCTCTCAAAAATCCTTAATTCCTGCCATGACAACAGTGGGATGCTCCAAGAAGCTCAGCTGTCCTCAGAGCAAGATCCACCTAATTCTGTAGGTGGCTGTGAGAGGCCTCCAAGTGAAGATCCTGCCCGAGGCTGTGCAGGGGGAGGAGAGCAGGGAAAAGCAGCCCCATAGCTTTTCCAATTACTCATGGGCATTGCTGACCCCTTCCCCTGAGCACGGGGGAATGAAGCAATGAGAAATCCTACAAGTTTGTGGCCACACAGAGCAGCTCACAGGAACCTCATTAGGGAGGTGGGAGGTGAGTGAAAAGGGGCTGCAAGGGGCCAGGAGAGGGATGCAGGAGCCCAGGGGCAGTGAGGGAGCCAGCTTTGGGTGATCCCACTGCTGGGAGGCAGGAGTCAGGTGCCTGGCAGCCCCATTTCCTGGCATTACATCCTGGAAAGCCCCGTGGGAGTTTCCTGTTGCTCAGCCCTTCAGGCTGGAGCAGCACCTGCCTCCCTTCCCCACATTGTGTTGGGCAGCAGGGGGAGGATGTCACTGGCCAAGAATTCCTTAGCAAGAAAATGCCATGAGGCTTGCAGCCCTTTTCCAGGCTGCTGGGCAGTGGCAAAGGCAAAATAATGTGTGGGAAAGGATTTGCCAGGTGTATCCTGCAGGCCAAGGAAGTGCCAGAGCCGGGCATGGGTGGCCAGACCTGGTCCCACGGAATGTGAAGCACCTCTGCAGGGAGCTCAGCAGGACCAGGACTCAGCTGAGAGGTGGCTGCTCTTGAGGCTTGGCCAGGGAAAGAGCTCTGCAAGGTTGCAGTGTTGGAATTCCTGAGGCTGGCCTGGAGCCCTGCAGAGGTCCTTCCCAAAGCTGGTCCTTCAGAGGTTCTGCGGGGCCCTGGAGCAGAGCATCTGCCCAGGGCTGTGCTTGCAGTGCTGTGACAGTGACCCACTGTCCACATGTGGTGGATACACTCCAGGATTTCAGTGCTGGAGCAGCACTGGGTTATTACTAAATCACCTCACAGACCACCCACACATCCCATTTCATCTTCTCTTTTGGGACCAGGTCACTTCCACACCTATCCTCCCCTGGACTCCAAAGTTCCCACTCCTGGGATCCCACAGCATCTTCAGCAGCTCCTCCTCCTGGGGTTTGGCTGAACCCACTCCTGTCCCCTTCACCTCTGTTTTTTTGGTCGTTTTTCTTCTCCTCTCCCTCCCCACAGCTGAGGCAGCAGCTGCTGTGGAAGCTGCAAGAGGCAGCAGCTTTCCATCAGCTCTGGCAGGAGCAGCAGGGCCCTGCTCCAGTTCCACCAGCAGATCCTTCCCCATGTCCATGGCTGGAGGGACCTGCAGCCAGGCACCAGGGAATGCACCCAACAGCTGCAGACAGGTCACTGGGAGGACACCTCGGGGCTCTGGCAGAGCCCAAGCACACGATCAGTGACAAGCAGGATTAGTGGCAGGTGACATTTCAGCTGCTGGTTTTGGGCACCCACAAAACCGCCTTTGTTCCCTGCACTGGGGCCAGCCCTGGCCCTCCCTGCAGCCCTGGGCTCCCTGTCCCATCAATCCCAGCACAGGGAGCAGCCTCCCTCCCGGCAGGAGGGGAGATGCTACAGTGTGGCCATCCAGCTGGAGCTCAGCCTGCCCTGCAGGGGACAGCATGCCTCCCGGCCGTGCCTGGGCACCTGGCTGCTCTGGGACAGTGCTTCCACCTCCCTGGAAAGCCTTGGGGGAGCTGTGATCCCTCTGGATGTCACTGGGAGGGAATTTCTCCTATGATTCCTTATGCTTGGCTTTGCAGGAGAACGTCGCCATCCTGCTCAGCTGTGACAGGGCATGAAGGGAGGGAAGTGTCCCCGTGGGATGCTGAGGAGGGAGACAGGAGGAGGAGGAAACTGCAGAATCCACCCATGAAAGTCGTGGCACTGAGTATCCCCTTTCCCCCCGTTCAGCTGGAAGTTCATGGCAGAGAGGGGTGTGCATGTGATGGGCCACACTGTGATGGCCCCAGGCTGGCACTGGGGTGGGTCACAAGGCACAGCAAGAAGGTTCCCAGGGAGCCCAGCACAAGAAGGAGCCCAGACCCCAATGTGTCCCCACCTGGAGAATCACCTGGAGATTCACCTGCCTTGGCCTGCTGGCAGTGCTCTGTCTAATGCAGGGCAAGGTGCCACTGACCTTCTTGGGGGCAGTGACACAGTGCCAGCTTCTGCTCAAGTTTGTATCCACCAGGACCCCCAGGTCCTATTCTGCAAATCCTGCTAAACTGGGAAAGAGGAATAACAGGGAGAGAGAGACTGGCCAAGTGCACAGATCCTTCTCTGAGAATAAATGGGATTTTGGTGCCTCTTCAGAGAGTGGTGTCAGGGAAGAACTGTGCGGGTTTGTCCAGTGCTGCTGCAGGGGCAGCTTTGGAATCCTGGAATCAGAGACTGGGTTGGCTTGGAAAGGACCTTAAACCTCATCCAGTGCCACCCCTGCCATGGCAGGGACACCTCCCACTGTCCCAGGCTGCTCCAGCCCCAGTGTCCAGCCTGGCCTTGGGCACTGCCAGGGATCCAGGGGCAGCCCCAGCTGCTCTGGGCACCCTGTGCCAGGGCCTGCCCACCCTGCCAGGGAACAATTCCTAATTCCCAATATCCCACCCAGCCCTGCCCTCTGGCAGTGGGAGCCATTCCCTGGGTCCTGTCCCTCCATCCCTTGTCCCCAGTCCCTCTCCAGCTCTCCTGGAGCCCCTTCAGTTCTTCGAAAGGACTTCAGGCTTCCCCCAAGCCCTCTCTTCTCCAGGCTGAACAATGCCAACTCCCTCAGTCTTTCCTCCTGGAAGAGCTCCTCCGTCCCTCTGATCATCTCCATGACCTCTTCTGGACTTGTTCCAGCAGCTCCGTGTCCTTCCTGTGCTGGGGACCCCAGAGCTGGGCACAGCACCCAGGAACTGCGAGGGACAGGATGAGCTTTGAGAAATCCCAGAGGAGGGACAGAAACACAAAAAGAGCAGATGGACTTGGAGCAGCTTTTCCTATTTAGACTCATTTATTACGGAAGTATCCGAAATGCTGGAAGCTGGAAAGCTTCAACAAGCAAAAGCTGCTGCCAAGGCTTATATTTTCCTGCAATGTTTGACCTTTAGCTCCAGAAGTCACAGAATTACATAAGATCCCTCATTTTTGCTAAATAAAAATATTGTCCTAATGGAGAAAGAGCCTTTCACAGAAAAATAAAACATAAGCAAGGACCTGAAAACACGGAAATGGGAAAGGAAAGAAAACCCCAGGGTCTGTTCCCTGAAGAGACAACACCCTGTTAAAGCCAAATTTGTGATCTGGGTAAATGTGTCATGGGTTTCAATCACATCATGGTTGGCACAGTGGATACCAGCAGCCCTGGGAGCTCTACCCTTTCATCTGGAAGTTCAGTCTGTGAAACAAATAAATTTTTTTGCTCAGTTTCTTCCCTTTTTTGTATCTTCAAAAGTGTCCCAAGGCCAGGGCTCGGAGCAGCCTGGTCTAGGGGAAGGTGTCTCTGCCCATGGCACTGGATGAGCTTTAAGGTCCCTTCCAACCCAAACCAGTCTGTGATTCTATGATTTTATAATCACTGCATTAAATAAAACCCCAGAATGCCTGGGGGGAAATATTCTATATCCTCCCTTCTTTATGAGAAATGAGAACGAGCCAAATAAATTATACCTGCAGCTAAAAAAAATTATTTCAATTAATTGTAGAATGTCATCTTTTTTTTTTTCCCCCCTCTCAAAAAAATCAGGTCACCAGCAAATGACAGCTCCAATTTTTCTCTTTGTAGTCACATCCCCAGCAGCTCTGGGGGGGATGAAGAGCAGCATGACCCACCTAACTCAGCCCAGCTCCTGGGGCCTCCCTGCCAACATCCACGTGCCCAGGCTGCTGGGGAGGCAGGAGAGATGGAAAAGGGAGTTTTATCTAAAGGTGGCACCTTCATGCACTGGAAAGGCCCCAGGTATGACCCCAAAGAGGTGCTGAGGGTGATGATCCCAACATTTGGATCTTGTGGGTTGTAGCTCAGGAAAGTGAGAATTCCAGGCTGGAATTTACCTCCTTCAGAGCTGCCAGAAAACCAACATCCACACCAGCATTTCACGGCTTCGCAGCGCTCCCGCCTGGGCTGGAACCCCGGCTGGGCCCAGCTGGGTGGGCTCTCATCCCACTGAGCCCCCTGGAGGGCCTGGCTGGGCCAGGGCAGGGTGGGAGGCACAGGAGGGACCCTCGGGCACGGGCAGAGGCTCTGCTGGTGGCTTTGGACCGAGCACGGCTTGGCCAAGGCCCACCGCTAACGAACCATCGCTGGGGCTGACGAGCCCTCCAGCAGCCACAGCTGCAGGAGCTATAAAAGGCTCCAAAACCAGATCAGTTTTGCCAATGAAAGATATTTCTGCAGCTCCAGCACTGGCCTGGGTCCCACAGCCTGTGGGGAGTCCCCCTCCACCTCCCCTCCCTGGCACGAGGTGGGCACGAGCGTTTCGGGCCCCAAAGCCAACGCGAAGCTCTCCACATCTTTCCCTTGTCTGTTGCAACATCCAGCTGGAAAAGAAAAGGATTTCTCCTTTGCTATTTTCCTTTTATTTAGAGAATTGCAGATCAGGATGGGGGATTACAGTTGGAGTTAATCTTGGTTAGGATAACGATGAGTTTAGGACTGAGCTTTAATTAGAAATGGGTTACTTTGGGGGTTAAAATATACAATTAGGTTTTTCTTTGTGTCTGTAGGTTTAGATAAGTTTTAGGGTTATATCTATGGGGATGATTAAACTCAAGGACTTAGATTTTAAATTTCAAGAGATAATTGCCTTTGGGCTGGAATTAAATTTGAAATAATTTGAAGGATTAGGCTGGTATTAAGGTTAGATATGATTAACCATTGCATTATAGTAGATTACTGTTAAATAGAATCTCAGGCTGATTTAGGAGTTCAGTTTGAATCTAATTATAATTAGGGCTATTATTTGGCATAGACACTGTGATTCCTGACCAGGGGAGAGATGACAATTTGCATCAGGGGCTCTCTGCAGCTGTATTTCCACTTGATGCCCCTGATTTGGGACTCCCCATGAGGGGAGGGAGCTGAAATTTCTGTGACCCCGGAAACCCCAAATCCCTGATGCCACCAAGAGCAGCTTGGAGCTGTGCTGGCTGTAAGATTGCTTTGTTTGCAGTTCCTATTTCTGTTTTATGAGCACAGGAAGGATAAACAGAGCATGGTTTTGTTTATAGCACACTGACACTTTCCCAGGTTTCCAGCCATTCAAAGCAAGGCAGGGGAAAGATCTGATCATTTAAATCTATTTTCCGTTCTCTGCCTAAGCCTTTATGAATAAAACCAAAGATTGTTTTTAGAAATAACTCTCTTCCATATATAAATCCAAATTTCTGTGTAAAAAAAAAACCCTCTTGATGTTTAGTCAGTGCTGTTTTATTCAGTTGCAGTAAAAGCAGGGAAGAGAAGCCTCAGTTGGCTGTTTATTACCAGGGATGTTATTTTTTGTACTTTACAGGATGCATTTTCTGTCAGAATTTGTAAAATATTAATCAAACAAACAGAAAACAGTACAGAAACTACAACGTGAAATGAAGGTGATTTCACAGCAACACTAAATCCATAATGGCACATTCCCCATCTTTTTTCTGTCAGCTATGCCACCTAAATGCTTCATTTACAGGAGGTTTGCTTTTGTTTTGGTATTTCTTGACATCTTATTGTCTCGGTTTCATTGAGATGAGAACAAAGCAGAGAAAGTCTCTGTGAATAACAATGTTAAGAAGCAATTAGCCAGTAGAAATCCAAATACACGACGCTGCCTTAGAGTGACAAGGCTCGTGCACGGGAGGGAAGAGCAGCGGGGGCCCCTCAAGCCCTGCATTCCGTGTCCTGCCGGGCAGGTTTGTCCCACACACTGTGACTGGGAGTGAGGGAGGTGGGAATTGGCTCCTGTTCCCACCCCCTCCCAGACTGCTCACGCCAGGACGTGGCCAAGGGAAGGCCGCCCGTGGCAGGGTGGCTCCCCCAGGGATCAGAGGCAGGGCTCTCAGAGGTCCCTGGTCACTGGCCTGTTGAGGAGAACAGGCAAGGAGTTCAGCTCCTTTTTGAATGCCGTTATTGGAATTGCCTTTCAGCTTTTGGAATTGCCTTTCAGCTCTGGGTATGGGGCTCGAGGAACCATGCACAGCACTGCTGCTCCCCACGCCGACGCCGAGCAGATGCAGTCAGCTTTGCTTCACAGCAGAGCTGGCTCTTCCATCCTCACAGGTGTATCCAGAAAAGCACCATTTAACTTGCAGTCTAGGGCATCATTTAGATCCAGGTCCTCTCAGGTTACAGTGAGAACTTACAAGTTTATTGGTAGGCAAGAAGAGCAGCTCTCATTCGGGATGTGTGGATACTTGGTGGAATCTTGGGCTGGCTCGTTGTCTCAGGGTTCATTTTCTTCTCCTCAGACTGCTCCCAGTGCCCTCCAATCTGCATGAGTAACTTCCCCTCAGCACTGCTCTTCGGGAGCAGCAGTGGCAGTTCACCACGGGCAGGGAGATACAGGTGAGGGTGAATGAGGGACAATTACCAGTAAACTAAAGAGGATTTACAATTAACTAGGTTGGTCTATAGCATGTACAAATAACTTATTAACTCGTGTGTACAACTTATAAACTTGTTTGTAACAATTATACTTATTATACTCGTGTGTAACTTATAAACTTGTTTATAACACTGTGACCCCAGGGCACACCTGGGGGTCTCCAGCTGGGAGCCTTGGATTCTCCTTGGGAAAGCAGGATCCTCCTCAGGCAAGCTGGATCCTTCTCTCATGTTCTGGACACAGCAGCCATGACGTGGGCCCCACGGAGCCCAGGATGAGCCTTGGGAGCTGCAATCTCATGACAGAAGAGTTTTACAACCCTTGTTCCCATGACCAAGATTCCAATGTTTTCCACTCGGCTGTTTTTGCCATTAAATATTTTATATATTTGGATTTTTTTTTTCCATAGGAATGTGGGGTTGTCATAGCAAATCCCGTCCAACATTCTGATTTTGGGGGAGGATTTCCAAACCTTTGCTGTGTGCTGAAGGGGCCTCTGCATTATATTGAATTTTAGGAATATTTGTTATGTTTCTGCTTCTGCAGGGGTTTCCTGTCTTTAGCATGTAAAGGAACACTTCTTCATTAGGGTTTTCAAGATCTCCATGAAGTCTCCCTCTGATATTTGCTAAAAGAGCCTCAACAACTGCTGCATTTTACATTTTTCAGAAAGAAATAGATTGGGATTGACGTCACAGACCATATTTGGGCTGCATTAAAAGCTGGAGCTTGTCTGACAGATGCTTTTTATAGATCAAAACTATTTGTGGTCTAAGGATGTATTTACATGGGCTTCAGGAATTTTTGGCAGATTGTTGTACCAAAACAATGGCTGCATTTTTTCTTTCTAATTCAGACCAATTTTACCCAGCTGGAGCTGCTGCCCTGGCTCCTCTTCATGTGTGGGTTTTGATCTTGCACAGAATAGCTGCACTTCACCAGATACTCCACTTTGTATGTCAGGATCAGCTCTTTAGTGCAAAAGCATCCAGATTTCCCTTGCTTTAGGTACTCAAGTGGAGAACTTAGGCCCTTCTATGGGACTATCCTTGTATTGGGATTTTCAGCACCCCCAGTCTGAAAAATCCATTAGGAACTCAATTTCTTGCTGGGCCTTGCTCTGATTTCTGCCTTGGCATCTCCTGATGGTTCACAGGAATAGGATGGGGGAGGCAGGAGGGTGGGGAGGTGCCCCAGGGTTTATTCTTTGTCTTTACTCTAGAGCTCCAGTGAATTGTATCAAAGCCACTTTGACATTAGAAAAGTCCAATATCAGTAAAATTCACAAATAGCTGCACTTTTCTTTATCAGCTTTGACCACTGCCGAGGATTTCCTCCAAAAAGCTGCTGGGGTGACCAAAAACACCAATGTGGTGTTCCTCCACTGGCCCCCAGGAAACTGCCACTGGCACCATGGCTGGGCTGCTGCTTGTTTCCTTCCCAGCTCCAGGTTTTACAGATTCTGAACTGTAAATACATACATATGTCTGTTTGTTTGTTTGTTTGTGTTTACATTTATATTTTTATATTTTTATCTTTTCATATTTTTATCTTTTTCTATTTTTAT
>VZSE01000411.1:0-10445 GCA_013398275.1 Promerops cafer
TGTTTCACCACTGGAATTTTTCTAAACAGAAATATTTTCTCATCTTTTTGTTTTCACAGTTAATAGTATTTTCTTCACCGTGCAAAAAGCCACATCTTATGCTAAGATGGGTGTTGTTAAAGTAGGGAGAAGCAGAAAAAGCAGAAGTCACCCCTGCAGTTCTGAAAGCAGGACATTTTTGTACCAAACAATGAAATACTGTATTTCTCAGGGCCAGGAGCAGCTTTTATAGTGGGAGTTTGATACTTTGACAATATGTCATATGATATGTCACATTACTAGTAGAAAGAGTTAAAAATACTTCACAAGGAAACTACTGAATGATTAAGAAAAAGAATTTCAAACATGCAGTCTAAAATGAAGTTGTCACTAGTCTGTTAGACATTTCTGATGCTATTTATATTACAGAATCTTATTTTTAATAGGTAATACAGATGCTCCCTTGTTCATAAACTATTTGTTTCCTGGTCATGTGACTTTCCCAATAGCAGAGTGGCTTTTTATTTCAAATTGTTTGGTATTTATTAGGATAATATTATCAGAAATAAATTATAATTAAACAATAGAAACCTGAAGTCTTAAGCCGTCTTAGTTGAGAGGATTTGGACCATTACTATATTGCATAATATGTCAAAGGGCATACATGCTCCTTGATAGTGTCTGTTAGCTATACTAAATAATATAAACTTATTAATTATAGATTATTGAATAAGATTTTCACTAGTTAAGAGCTGAATTTTCCCCTTCTGTACTACCCAGAGTAATATCTAGCTTTATTTTGTCTATCACAAGCATTCAGATTACTTGCTGTGGAAAAAAAAAGGTAGCAGAGTTCATTTTTGGGAAACAAATTCCTGTTAGCTATGTATAACATGGGCTGATTATTTTGAGAGATTTGAAATAGAAAGCCCAAGGCTGCAGCTGTAATCTATGCAGTGCGCTCTGTCTCTGAGTAGCAGTCAAGGGTTTTACCAACATGAACCACATTATTGACAACAGCACATACCAAGATTAGGGGTTTTTTAACATAAAAAAAGTTTTTTAAAACAGTGCTGCATTGCAGTAATTGACACAACATTTTACCCCTTTGTGTTTACATAGCCTTATAGTATTTTTTTCACTGTATGGCTATAGATTTTTACATACATAACTATAAGGATTATTAGGTTTTTTTGTCTTTGAGTACAAGTTCTGTACATGGAAACTTGCTGCAATAGCTTACCTAACAAAGGGATATTTTCAAGCTTTTAGAATTAACACTAACCATATTGTACTCTTTAAGAAAAGACAGACAATTCCACAGTCTAAATAAATAATAATTATTATCTTAAATCTTCCACTTCAGTGCTGTAAAATTGCAGAATAATTATTATTTTCATTATCTGCAGCTATAAAAAAATCACAATTGTTTATGACAAAACTTTAATTACAAATAAGTATTTTTCTAAATGATTCAGTATGCCCTTCTGTATTTTTTTGTCCTCTATTGCTTATATTAACGGCTCCCAACATGTATAAAGTTAGGCGTGGACAATATTTTGCATAAGTATTTTAGTGAGGTCTGGCCATTCAAAAGCTATTTAAATCTTAAATCAAACTGGATCCTTTGTTTTGCTGTTGTGTCACCAGTGAGATTATTGTCACTGTGAAATAATTGGATTGTGGTAAACATTAGCTTTAACACAAAGTACCTTTTAAGACTGAAATAGTTCTTAAATGTATTTGTGGCTCATGACAAAAAAAAAATTGTGATTGGGTCTGATTCATCTGGTGCTAGTTAAACAGAAGGATGTTCTGCCTAAATGCAGGTGTTAATGCTCTAGGGTAATGAATGGATCAGTTAAATTGATCCTTACTGTAAAGATAAAACATTTTAATTCTGAGCCACAGACAGATATTAATGGAGTTGAACACAAAAACCTAATGCTTTTGTTATGTGCCCAGCACTCCAAAGTCTCATGTGATAGAAATAGCAAGAACCCAAGGCACAAATTTTCTTCCACTCACTGAAGAGCCTCACTGTCATGGTTTAACTGAGCACCAAATGGATGCTCACTCACTTTCCCTTGGTTGTAATGGGAAGGAGAATCAGAAGGGTAAAAGTGAGAAAACTCCTGGGTTGAGAGAAAGACAGTTTAACAAGGAAAGCAAAAGCCACACACACAAGCAAAGCAAAACAAGGAATTCATTGAGCCCTTCCCAAGGGCAGGCAGGTGTTCAGCCACCTCCAGGAGAGCAGGGCCCCATCCTGTGGAATGGTGACTTGGGAAGACAAACACCATCACTCCAAATGTCCCCCCCTTTCTCCTTCTTCCCCCCATTTTATATACTGAGCATGATGTCATATGGTCTGGAGTATTCCTTGGGTCAGTTGGGGTCACCTGTCCCAGCTGTGTCCCCTCCCAACCTCCCACATACTCCTAGTCCCCTCCCCGATGTGGCTGTGCAAGGAGCAGAAAAGGCCTTGGGTCTGTGTAAGTGCTGTTCAGCAATAATGAAAACATCCCTGAATTATCAACATGATAACTCCGAAAATGGAATGGCAAGTCTTTATCAGTATTTCAGTGGCTATTTAAAAAAATTGTTTTGACTTCAAAAGAGCGTTTCTCCATAAATATACTCAGTGAAGCTGTGTTGAAAGGCTCATATTTTTGTTTTGGAAAAAAAGTATCCTAGTTCCTAAAAGCTAGAATAGTGATTTAACTGATTCCCACCTTCCCACGGAATTGACTGTTAAACAGAATCCTACTTCTGTGTTTGTAAGGTAGCCTGACCTTTGGAAGCTGTAGTTATGAGCACTAAACCATTTCACATGGCTTTAACTGCCAGGTTTGGATGTAAACCCCCCCCTGATTTTTTTTTGTCAGTTCATTTTCAAAGCACTTCCTTCTTGCCCTTCCTCCAAAATATCTTCTGCATTTTTTTTAATCTTTCCCTTATTTGCAGTACTCTACACAATTATAGAGGACTACAAAATTTGTTGGAAATAACCCAAGTCTGTCACTACAGTTAGTTTTGAGAAACCATACAGGGAATCATCTGTTTCTTATTTTGACTTCATAAGTACAGACTGAAGAATTATCCATTATTTGGACAACAGCCTTCTCTCTCTCTTTTACTTGTTTACTTCTCTTTTAAGGGTTTCTGCTACTACAGAAATAATACAGAACCTGAATTGCACTTAAATGGCTATTAGCCAGAAATACATATGTAAAGAAGAAATTCAATGGATTTGTGCTTCCTGCTTAGACTAAATGTGCTCTTTGAGCACAGGCAAAGAAAGTGCAATTCCTTGAGAAAATCCATTGGTTTCATATTCATGAGAATTTTTTGATTCTGAAGAGTTCTATGTGGAGATGGATTTTCAAATTCAACATCAGCCTTGAACATCTCCCATCTGATGCATCCCTGCAGTTCTGAACAGTACCACTTAATCTACATAGAAAGCAACAGGTCAGATTCATGTAATACTAAATTCTCCGTGTTTTGGATGACTTATCTGTTCTTTTTATATGCTGTCTTACAAATGGAGAGGGGAAAGCTTGGACAAGTCCCTGCCTCTGCCCATGCCTCTGGCAGTAGACAGTAGCTTTATTGATATGGCTAGCACCCCAAAACCACTCTCGCTTGCAAGTTCTTAATAATGACTGATCAAGCTTACTACAACATGAATTATTTATTGAATAGACCAAGGAAAACAGACATAAGACTTAGACAGACTTACTTACTACACAGGATAACACAAAAAGAACTTCTAGTAGATAAAGATACAGTGCACTACTATAGAGGTTCCTTATGTTATAGCTAGTGAAGAAATAGTATAGATTAGGAGTCAATGTCTCTCTACCAACAAATGACGGTGTGCCGAGAATCTCCTAATTTCTCTCAATACCCTGGGGAAGTAACTTGATGTGAACATCTTCATCATCGAGGAGAACTCTCTACACACTCGGAGAGTGTATAAGCGTTTCTGATTTCATGAAAATCATAGTGGTCTTTTATAGTTGTAAAAGTGCCTGTGTTCTGCCATCACTAATTTTAGTTTTTCCTTTCTCACCATTCAAGTCAGGATGTGTATTGCTGGCTAAGGAGGTTCTCAGCCGAGATAATTCATCACATGACAAACCATTCCGGAATGATTTTAGCCATATGTGGTGGGGAGATAAGGTTTTTGTGTATCAGGGGATGAAAGGTCCTGCCACACTGTCCAAAACTACTGGTTGGAAATAAAAATGCACATAGGGATATTTACACATTTTATAAAAGTCTTAGTTCCAACCAGCTTGGTAGTAGGTCAGAAAATTCAAAATTTTAACCAAAAAAAAAATTTTAGAGCTCATCACCATTTGTGATTATTTGATGTGAGAAATGAATCCCACTCCTCAGTTGAATTTTTAAAAATTTAATAAAGGACAATAGGGGACAAAATCAATAAAGCAAAAGTCACAGCGCTGGGTGCGTAGCCGTAGCCAGAGGCACCCCGGCTAACAATAACAAGCCTTCTTATATACCCTTTCTATTGCATTGGTCAAATACATATTCATAAAGATTATACATATTGAAACATTTCTTTGAAGTAGTTTACATGTTCCAGGAACTCTTTTGCATGGTTCGGCCCCTGATCTGCCTTTTTAGAGCATGTGCAGTAATCTTGCATGTGGTTTTGAGGGTCGTATGTCACCCTCCCACAATGGCCCCCTGTTCCATGGTTTCAGCAGGTGACAGTTGTTGATAGTCGAAGTGTCAGTAGCAGGAGCCCTCATCACGCCCGTTCCTCAAATGTTATCTGACCATGCAGATGGTTTAGCTATTTCAGTTATTGCAAGTTAACCACAAATAATCTAAATCAACATCAGCTGTTTCACAAATATGTCTGAGTTATTTTAATTATTGCCAGTTAGCCACAAAAATAAAAGCATTAGTTAGTATTTCACAACTATAGCTACTTCTGCAAAAGTTTACATTATATTATAATGCAGAGCACATAGCATCCACTTCAATATTTGTGAAAGCCAAAACTATGTGTTTATCACATTTGATTAAACTTGTGCCCAGTTATCAGAGATTTCTGGAAAGGCAGAAATTTATTCCTTAAATAATTTATTACTCCAAAAATTCTATCTGCCATGTTCTCAAAATATCAGTGGTATTTTAAAACCAAAATACCACAAGGAAGGGGGGGCATTATGTTCTTGTCTTAGTTTTAGACAATTTTATGGGGCAGAAACTCTGAAATAAGTTACTTCCCCTTAGTTTTCAACCTCTCTTCTCTACCAATAAGGAGAGACAAATGTGAAAATATATAAGTGAAAAAATAATGGTTTACTAAAATAAAATAGCAATAACCAATATATACAAAGGGGCTGTCACGTGCCTCCCCCCAGAAACAAAGAAAACAAGGTGGCAGCCACCCAGGCAGCCCATGTGGCTCAGAGGACAAAAGACAAGATGGCAGAGGGTCCCATCTCTGGACCACACAGCCGAGAGAGAGAGCAAAGGAAACAACACGGCAAGTGATCCCTGTGTTTAAAGCAAACAAGCACCCTCCCCACCACAAACAAACAAAACAGCAAGGAGCGGGGGAAAACAAAACCTGGGAAAAACTATTTTTGTCCAAAATGAGTCAATGCTGCTGGGGTGCTGGCACAGGCTCCCATGTGGTGGCTTGGCAGGCTTTCTCTCTGCAGTGCGCCAGCAAAAAGGTGGTGGACTGCCCCACCCCCCCCCACCCTCTTGGCAAATGGCAGGCGGCAGTGGTGAAGACACTGCGAAATTCTCCAGAGCCCAGAGAAAACAAAAGAGAGTGCTCTGCATCTCTTTTCCCTGTTTTTAAAGGGACCCTGCACCCCTCCCCTTTTAAGTAAAACACAGAGGTTTTGCTTCCAACTCCAGGTCTTAAAGAGACAGTAAACAAACTTGCATGAGTTGATGTAGAGAAGGTATGGAATACACAGTTTGTGGTCACCCTTAGACTCTATCTCATATTCCTATAACCAGGAGAGTTCTGAACTAGAAAGCAAATTTCCTTTGAAGGTATTGCTCTACTTGAGAGACTCAGGATTCCTTTCATTCCCTTCATATTGAAATGTTGCCGGCTATGGTAAATTTGGGGGGTTGAGCACTAGGAGTCAGGGAAACCTGAGCAAGAGCAGAGAGACCCAGCAGGACCCGACAGTTCTTGCACGTGGGGCTGACATGGTAATGGCATTACTAGAGCAACTGTGGGAGATTTAAACAGTTCCAGGGAACAGGTTGGGCAAACAGGGCGGGGTAGCACAGTTTGTTCACAGGAAGGGCCAATCAACCACCCGTATTAGAACCACTGCCAGCAAAAAAGCATGAAGGGTGTTAGGAACTGGAGACTCCTGTGGTGGTGCATCCTTCCCTCCCCCCGTTACAACCCACTGCCACGAAGACAAGAGTAACCCAGGTTCTTGTTAGTGGATCCCTTGGGGCAGATTAGAGTGAAACGACACTGAATGATCAGTGTTTGCAAATATATATATATATTTAGGGTTTATTTTAGAACAATTTCATTGAAATGGAAAGCAGGTATGGAGCCGTTTTGGTTATTATTATCTATAGTAATATAGCAATATATGAAAGCATAAAAGTAACACTTAAGAAAATGTAGAAGGAAAAGAAAGTGAAGGGAAGAAAGGATAAGATTAGAAAAGATCTCACCACCCGTGGACCTTGTGACAAGACTTGGTAGTTGCAATCACAAAAAAGCTACCAAGCCTGATAAAACCAGAAGATGAGGATATTGCGAAATATCAAAAGGAACTTCATGTCCCTCGGAAAGAAGTTGAAGGGATCAGTAGCATAGGTAGTGTTCTCCTCTATTCTCCCAGTTGGAGGCTGTGACCTCGGAAGAAGATGAATGGATCAGGTGAATGACTAGGTACCCAGCAGGTACCATGCTCAGGGATTTGGGTTCTATGATCTGGGACATGCCCTGTGTATTTTAAGATGTCTTTTCACATAATTTGACATTTCTTTAGGAGTCCCTTAGTTTAATAATCTCAGGCAGAGCTCTGACAGAGACAGACTTCTGAAGATTTATAGTTAAAGGCAGCAAATGACTACAAAGTACCACTTTCTTTATTACTCTGGGAGTCCCTTAATAATCAAGATATCATATTAGAGATCAAAGATTTTTCAAAGTGGTATATTTAGCTTTTTCTTTTTCCTGTTCCTATTTTAATTCTTTTGCTTCCTTGGGTTTTTTTGGTTGGTGGTGGGTATTGTTTTCAATGACTCTTTTTGTTGTTGTGGGTTTTGTTGGTTTAGGTTTGTTTTGGGTTTTTTTTTAATTTCCTGGAAGAGTTTCTGTTTCCTGGAAGACGTTTGTTTGGTTTGGTTTTTTTAAGCTTTCTTCTGACTGAAGCTACCAAAGAAACCAAAGATGAAAGCATATATTAACATGCCAAATGTGTGGAATAAAGTACAAAATATAGAAAAAATGTTTCAGACATAAAAAATATATCTAAATTCAAGTTTCTAAGCCTATGTATATAATTTAACCCAATAAAATAATCTTATGCTTAAAGCTGTGAAATTTCAGTCTCTTGGAGTCAGATGGAAATGTCTCACTACTAAACTCTTAAAGGAAATTTAGGTTTCTTCATGTCACTGAAAACCAGGAAATAAACTCTCCAAAGAGTTTGTTGGGTTAGAAAGCCAACATTACTTTATTCAGCATCCTGGGTGCATGGTGAATCGCTCCACCAAAATGCACATCCAGTAACCTAACAGAACAGGTTTTATTCATGAAACTAATACATATACACTACATTTCTGTTACATTTTCAGCACATTTCCTGAATAGGTGCATATATGCTCATTATTTCTGTGGACTTATCTGGATATGGGTAGGGGTCTTTCAAGGGTCTTTGGTGGTCATTTGGAAACATCCCATTTCCCAAATTTCCCTTTTATATTTCCAGATCTTCTAATGAATCTTCTCTCCTTGAGCATATCTCAAATATGTGGTCAGGTCACGATTCACCTCTCTTATTATTCTTTATTCCAGCACTCTCTCTGTTCTCAAAACTAAGACATCTGCTGGTACATATTAATCACTGCTATAAGTAAACAAGGAAGCATTAGCTGGCACAAGACTTCTTAGTCACAGATGTAGGGAGTTAACACAAGGCCACAGTACTCTGGCATTTGTACTAAGCACTGTATGGTACAAAACTAAGCATTAACCACTAATATAGAGATCATATACTATTGTGCTAAAGTTAAAAGAATTTTCCAGCATTTTCCCCCACTGTTGCATAGACTCCTTAAAGAAATATAAATTGTTTGGTAACAAGGTGGCACTCCAAAAGAGAGTTACTGTGTCTAAGGAATATAAAAATTACTGTAGCTCGTGCCACTTGAGCCATTCTAAAAATTCAATCATTATTTTAAAACACTTTTCCTCCATTTTTCTATTAGGGTTTTCTAACTGATTATGCATGAGATTCTATAGACTCTCTTTTTCACATTTCCCTCCTCTATTTCCATATTTATTTTCTTAACTTACTGATACTGCCATCTTTCTGCAACTGATCAGTTTGCACATAAGCCAAATATATTATGAGAATATTTTGGTTAACAAGCAGACAGATAAATCAGAAGCTCTGTCATGAAAATAAGACTGTGTGCTAATGTAGCAGGATACACTGCTTAGAATGGGGGTAAAACAACTTGAACAAGACCCTGTTTGCAAAGCTATCAGTGGTGAATGGAGAAGGGTGTGTAACTGAAAACTTGTAGAAAAACCCCCTGATACCAGTTTGGGTATTCAGAGAGCAGGCATTCTTTATTGACAGCACTGGGTTCACAGGGGACAACTCCAGCTAATGTGAATGTCAGAGACAAACCTGTATATTTTTTATCTTACATATACATTAATATTCATTATATTTCCCAGAAATCTATTACATATGTATGTTAATATTTGCACTTGTCTTGCCTTTTGATGCCACCTACTTGGCTTCAGATTTAGGTGGTCTTGAGGGTCTTTGGGGGTATTCTGTGACCCTTGCCAGTTACACAGTTGTCACCTGTATACTGCCCTTTAGATGAACTCCTTGGTGCTCATGCATATTTATAAGGAGAACATGGAGTTTTCCAAACTCAAGCCAATCTGTTTGTTCAAGTTTATGATCAGTACATCCTGCATTTTATGGCTGTACAGGCTACAGTCCAGACCAACTTGTTCTAACCATCCTTTTGTTCTTGTGTTCTATTACAGATCAGCATTGATTTTATCTTCCTATTCACTTAAATCAAATCCTCCCATATCAATTCTCCCCTTTAAGACTTTGATAATTTACAAAGTCTTATTCTATTGAATATCTATAATTAAGGGCAACACATGCATTCAACCACAAGCTTAAACATTGTACTGTAATAGAAAAAGCAGACATTTACACATAATCCAACAAATAGTTACTTTACCATTTCAAATCAGGAAGCCAGGAAGTGAGCTTTTTCCAAATTTCTTCAAGTTCCAATGAAGTGTCATCCCTTTGAATTTCATGCAAAATTTTAGTCTGCCCCAAATGTGCTGTAAGTTGGTAGAAACTCTACCTGACGGGTCAATAAAAACACAACAGCTTGAATTAACTACTGCACATACTCCGCCTTGTGAAGCTAATATGTCTAAAGTGATTCAAAGGAATCTACTCCACAGTAAGGTACTGTAAAATAAAGCACACCTTTATTGGCCCAGCCGGGGGGAGCATGTGGCATGCAGGGGGTTGACACCACACCTCCATGTGCATGTCTGCCATACTCATCTTACAGGGGTTATTTATATGTTTATGTACTAGTTTGAAAGCAAACCAGTGAGAGATTCCAAGTCAGAACTATAATTTAATAGGAAAATGAAGATAAAGGCAGAAAACACTCGCTCAAACTGACAGAGTCAGGATACAACCTGACACCCTGTTGGTCAGGGTGGTGGTAGCAGTCTGATTAAATGGTGGCTGCAGTCCTGTTAAAATGATGGATGTGGTTCTGTTGAAGCGGTGATCCTGTAGAAGGGTCTGGTCTTCCTCTGAAGGTCCAGTGGTGGTTCTGTAGCTCTTGTCCTCTGGGAATCCAGTAGGTAAGGTTGCTCATGGTGTTCCAAAACTTCAGATTATATCCAGGTAGGAATGCTTGGTTCCTCCCCCTGGGAGGAGCATTTCACAAGGGAATGATGTAATTTTATGAGTCATGCAGTGAGACTTGATGGCCCATTAACAGAAGATAGTCTCTGGAGGGAGTTATCAGGGATGAGTCATGGAAGAGATAAAGAACACTGCCTTACTTATCTTAACAGCTTACATGGATGGTGATAGAATACATACTTTTGGTTACATCTTACATTGTAATCTAAGACAGTTTACAAGTTTGACATCCGCCCTGGTTATTTGTTTTTCTAAAAGTTACAGTCTTAAGGG
>VZSE01000413.1:9756-31775 GCA_013398275.1 Promerops cafer
GACACGGGGGGATCATGGCGGACTCGGGGGGGACAGCGAGGGGGAATCATGGGGGGACACGGGGGGGAACACGAGGGGAGGCGTGGAGGGGACACGAAGGGGAGTCATCAGGGGAGACGGGGGGAATACACCGGGGAGGACACGGGGGGAACATGGAGGGGAGTCATGCGGGGAGCAAGGGGGTGTCACGGGGGCAGCCACGCGAGAGAAGCCGGGGGAGGTCACAGAGAGACACCCACAGTGGTGGCATGGAGAGGTGTCACGGGGGGAGCCATGGCGAGACACCCTCGGGGCGACACCCCCGGGGAGAGTCACGGGGTGTCACCCACCGGGAGACACACAGGAGTCCCAGGGGACAACGCAGGGACGGTTCAGAGAGACACCAGGAGTCACAGGGGGTGTCTTGGCGGGGAGAGCCACGGGGAGGTGTCATGCGGGAGTCACGAGGAGTGTCACAGAGAGACACCCACGGGGGTGTCACAGGGGAGACTCACGTGGGGAGTCACAGGGGGAGTCACGGGGAGAGAGCCACAGAGAAACACCCACAGGAGGAGATCCACGGGGAGACAGGCAGAGGCAGAGACCCCACTGGAAGAGACCCGTGAGGAGGCCCGTGGGAGATCTCCTTGGGGAGATCCACGAGGAGACCTGCAAAAGCCCCTCTCCCACCAATTTCCCACACCACAGACATGCATTTCCCACCCCACGGACACAAAAGGATGGGAGACAGGTGAAAGGCGAGCCCGGTGCCGGCCATGTCCCCGCAGGGAAGTGGCCGCTGGCCCGGAGTAACCAAAGTCATCTTTATTAATTGCGGCGGTTCGTTACAATAAAAAGGGAGCCACGTGTCACGGTCACTGCACGGCGCTGGCCGGGGCGGGGGCCGGGGGCCCTTCCCAGGCACATCCCTAAATCTGGGGTGCAGGGGGAGTGGGGTGGGGAAGGGCTTTGAGTGGCTGAGTGGGTGCTGCCGTCATGGAGGTGTTTAGCACCGACGGACCCCCAGGAGCGAGGGACCCCAGCGAGGCGTCCCCCAGCTGCCTCTGATCCCACCGCCCTGCCTGAGGGCCTGGGCGAGGTTTGGCCCCAGATTTTGGGAGCTACCTGGCACCCGCTGGCCCTGCCCTGGGGGGGTGGCTGGTGATGCTGCGTGGGGCTGCTGGCGTGGCAGAGTGAGGGACGGAGGTGGGGTCCTCCCCCCTCTGCCACCAAAAGGGACACTGAGGGGGACAGGATGCTTGGAGAGCGGGGTTGAGGACAGTGATGAGGCAGATGCAGCCTCCTGCCCCACCACGCCGCTCCACCCTGTTGCTGGCTCTGTGCACAGTGATGGGGGAGCTGCGAGCAGCCACATCCCAGGGTGTCCCTTGGCCCTGAGAGGCATCAGGTACGTGACAGCCCTGTCCTGGGGTGTCCCATCCCGCAGGGCTCCGGGAGCTCAGGGGGAAGGGGTGACCCCCTGAGGGGGTCTCTAGCTCCACACTCAGGGGCTGCTGGCCACGTCCACACTCCCGTCCCAGCCACTGATGCCAAGCCCAGGGGTGGTCCTTGTCACTGCAGGTGGGCTCGCTGGGGAAGCATCTCCCACCTGCAGCAAGGCACGGGGAGACTGTTGCCGGTCCCTGGCTAGTGCCACATTGCAGAGGTGCTCCTGGACTCCAGGCTGGCAGGAGGGAAGGACGGACAGATGAGGGATGGACTGAGGGGAAGGAGGGCTGAGCAGGAAGGGGAGAAGCGCATGGCGATGCTCCGTGCGAGGGAAGCGGGGCGGCTCGCCGTGACCGGGGGCCTCTGCTGCTCTGGCCCGTCCCACCAGGCAGGACACAGCGCTGGTCACGTGTAGTTTCTGGTTTATTCCTTGGGTTATATTTATATATGTATATAGGGGAGGGAGCCCCGGGTCCCCACGGCACCTGAGCCGCAGGTGGGGGGAGCAGCGAGGAGACACCTTTGTCCCCATCGCGTCCCAAAGCCTCGTGCCGGCAGGGCAGGGCTGGGGGGCTGTGGCCGGGCAGGGGCTGGGGGCCCGTCCCCGCCACACACCAGGGGATTGCACTGAGTACAGAGAGGCGGGGGGGCCTGCCTGCAGCCCCCTCCCCTCCAGCCCGGCGGGGCCGGGTGCTGAAGGTCATCTCTCTTTGGGTTGGGATGCAGGGGCGGCTGTGCAGAAGGGCTGGGGAGTGGGAAGGGGACAGAAAGCTGGGACACAGCCCCAGGGAGGGCAGAGGGAGGGAGAGCCCCGGACCCCAGGAGAGGCTGGCAGGGGCATGCGGGCGGGGGGGCAAGGGGACGGGGCAGAACCGGGCTTTGCTTTCACCCGCCGTCGGATCCACGAAAGGGCTAAGATAGAAAAGAGAGAAGCTGTGAGTGGGGCCAAGAGCTGCCCCAGGGTGTCCCCGCGGCCCCCCATCACAGTGAGCTACGGCCGCGCCGTCCAGTCCGGGTAGAAAAGCGGAGGCTGCGGTCACAGCCGGGTCTGCGCCTCGGGGATGTAGATCTCGATGCTATCCGCGCTCTCAGTGGCCGAGCTCTGGCGGAAGGAGGCGGCTCGTTTGGCTGCCAGGAGCCGCTTGCGGGCCTCCTGCCGCTGCCGGTCCACCGAGTCCAGGGAGCGCTCCTTCACCGGGTGCACCTTGGAGCGCGGCGGCTTCTTTGGTATCGGGGGAGGCACCTTCTTCTCCTCCTGCACAGACAACAGGGGCTTCAGGCTGCGACCTCCCGGGCATGGGCAGCCCAGCGGGCTCGCCACAGCTGCTGCTGGGGGTGCCAAAGCCAAAGGCACGGTGAGAGGCTCCACAGACCCTCCCACAGGTTGCAAGGCAGGGTTGCACATCCCTTTATCCATCCCGTGCCAGGACCCTGCCCGGACCTTTGCGGGCAGCTGGGATATGTCAGTGGGAGAGCAGCCCTTCTCTAGCCTCACTTTTTCCCAGCTCTGTTTTTCAAGAGTTTGCTAAAAGTCACCAGAGAGAGCCCAGCAGTGGTTTGGGTGCAGATGTGCTTGGGGATGAGGAGGGAGGGGGAGGTGACAGGTACAAGTGCCAGTGGCAGAGCCTTGCCCTTACCTTGGGCTCCATGATCTTCCATCCATTGGCCTTGAGCTGCTGGAGCTCCCCAAACTTCATGCTGACATCCTCAATGGAGAGCTGCAGGAGGTCCCAGAAGCCAGCCAGGTCTTGGAAGGTGGGCACAGGGAACGCGTTGGGATCCTGTGGGGACAGAGGGACAGAGTGCCATCCTCCTCCATTGGTGGGACTTTGGCTCTGCTGGCCATGGGGCCACCCCGCTGTGCCGGGGGCTCTATGTCCAGCTCTCCTCCATAGTGGTCCATAGCCACTGGCTGAGAGTGAGACACCCCCCTCCCCACCACAGCTGACCCCCAGCACCGCTGCCCACACTGACCATGTTCTGCTGGCAGAGGCGGTAGAACTGCTGCACCTTCTGGGACATGAGGAGCTGGGCGCTGCCCACCGCGCTCCGGATCTTCTCCAGGACTGGGGGGGAGAGCAGATAGTCACGAGCAGCTCGGAGCCCTCCAACACATCGTGTGTCTTCTCTCCTTCGTATTCCTCTAGCCTCTAGGTTTCCCAGTGTTCCTTGCCCTCACCCAACCTCCTTAGCGTTGGCAGGGAAGATGCTCCAAGGTGGGAGCACCGCAGGACAATGACTGTGCCCCCCAGCTCTGCAGGATCCCCAGCCCCTCTCTTTGCTGCGACACTCCCCCACCCGACTCACTCTCCTCGGGCAGGTCATAGTCCTCCGCCTCCCTCTCCATCTGCTGGCACCAGCCCTCCATCTTCTCCACCTCTGCCTGCAGCAGTTTGATGAACCACTCCCCGTCGCGGTGGCACGGGGAGGCGCGGCCGGAGTCAGGGAGGCTGCGGGAGCCCCTCTCTATCCAGGCGTCCCGCCGGGGCACCTCCACCGTGTCGTACTGCAGCTGGTAATCCTCGCGGTACGCCCACTGCCCCTGCGTGTGCACCGTCTTGTACACGGCGTACTGCCGGCCCGACTCGGGCTCCGAGGAGTGCCGCTGGAAGGGCCGCCCGAACTGCAGGGCTTTGTCCTCCGTGGCCACGGCCAGGCCGGTGAAGCCCTCGAGCTCCAGGTCGGCCTGCACGCCCGCTGTCACGCTGTTGGAGCGCTTGAAGCGCGCTCGCCTGCGGAGACAGGGAGAGCGTGGGGACCCTCGCGGCCAGCAGGGATTGTCCTGTCCCCCCGCCAGGTACCGCAGGGGCAGGGGCAGGGTGAGGGATGCCCACAGGCAGGATGGGGCTGGGGATGCCGGGGTGGATCCTGGAGCATTCAGGGCCACAGGGACAGCCCTGAGCAGCTGCGATCTGCCAGTCCCTCATCTCCTCTGCTCTCAGCCTGTTTCCATGGCTACCAGCACTGGACCGAGGATGGAGAGGAGCGTGCACCAGGCTGCGTGGGCACAATGCCGGAGCTCCCCTCCCGCAGGCCATGCAGGTTCTGGCACACCTGGCATTCCCATCCCAGCCAAAATGTCGTGGTTAGCTGCAGAAATGCCCAAAGGTTCGTCTGCACCTGGCATGGGCTCAAAGCTAAGGGCTGAGCCCAGCAGAGGAGACCCAACACGGGGCAGGAATAGGGCAGCCCCTACTCTGGGCAGCAGCGAGGACAAAGCAAAGGCCAAATCCTGCCCCAGGTGGGGGCAGCTAGCCTGGGATGGGGATGGTGCTGAGCTCTGAGGTTTCAGCCAGAGGGAAAAGGTGCTGTGGGGTAGTGGGGGTGTGCAGAGCCCTGGAAGTGCGGCGTGTAGCAGGTCTCAGCCCAGTCCAGCCATGTGGTACCTTTTGTCCTCCTCCACCTGCACCCCGATGGAGTGGAACTCCCTCTGGCTCCGGCTCTCCGTATCTGAGTCAGAGACGGCCTCAACCTGCCAAGGGGCATAGGGAGAGAGCTGGAGGGCAGCCCCAAAGTGCAGCGTGGCGGCTCAGCATGCCACACCACTCAGGCAGCCCGCAGGGAGGAGCGGAGCCCACCTGGACACCGATGGAGGGACGCCACTTCCTCTGCCGAGCCAAGCTCCGCAGCTCCTCCCGGCCTGGGATGGCCTTGATGATGAGCGTGGAGGGCTTGGGAGCGGCGCGGGGCTGGACCGGGGGCAGGTCGAGGGCCACGGCCGTCACCTTGGAGCTCTCCAGGCTCTCGGCCGAGTTGCAGCGGGCCGCGGCATCTTTGGACCAGGCGGGGCTGCGGGCGACCTCGCTGGGCAGGTAGCTCTCGTGGGTTGACTCGGTGCTGCTCTGCGCCGTGACGGAGATGAGAGGTTTGGCTTTGGTTCCTGGAGGGATGGGAGGTGGAGCTTTTCTGTAACTGAAGGCTGTTGTGGGAGAGGCGCAGGATGAAAAGGCACGTGAAAACACAGACACTTGCTCATTTCCCGCCACGAACAGGGGCCCCGGGGAATGCTGCCATCTCCTCCCACAGCACGGGGATCATGGCCCCACAGGGTTTGCCCCTAAACTGGGTTAGATACAGGCCGGAGTTCAGAGGGGCTGTTTGACCAGTTTTTGGAATTGGAAAACACCCCAGACCCACAGCAGCACCCAGCAAGGGGTAGAGATGGGGACAGAAGTGGAGGGAAGGAGGGGATGGCAAATGGGTGCTGGGGACACGGAGCAGCCCCCTGACTGGGACTGGGTGACGAGCAGGATGCTCACACCCTGTCCCGGGCACTACAGGGGTCGAGGGACAGGAGGAGGGCAGCAGCAGCCCTTGGCAGGTACCCAGGTGAGCAGGCAGGGAGATGTGGGGTTCCCTCATGCAGCCAAGCCCTCGCCACCCCACAGGACTCACAAGTGCTGGGCTTCAGGATGCTGCTGGTGATGGGCGGCCCAGGAGGGGCCGACATGGAGAAGAGCGAGAGACAGTCGTCATCCTGGGAGCAGCCTGCCTGGATGGCCCGCAGGTAGCTGTGGCTCCGCATGCGGAAGCAGCCGGGCAGGTCCAGCGCCTCCACGGCCTGCGACTCCACCTCGCCGAAAACCGACTCGCAGACGGCCTCAAACTGGTGGTTGAGCTCGTCGTTGATCTGGGGAGAGCAGCGGGTGAGGCTAAACCAGGGCAAGGGATGCTCAGAGAGACATCCACCACATCCCTGCCCCAGCCTGCCCTGTGAAACCTGTGCCACGGAACGTACCTGGCCCGTGGTGAAGGAACGCCCGTAGCTCTGTCCCCGCGGGAGCATTCGCGGTGGCGTGCAGCAGCTGGGACAGTTACAGATATATGAATCAGAATAGTGCCTACTTGCAAACCTAATGAGAGACAGTGGGAATAGAAGGGATCGCACCAAAAGCAACACATTCCAGCAGAGCATTCGGAAACGCAGCCGCAGCGATTCTCCCACTGCCCACTGCCGCTGTCCCCACTCCTTGCTGCCCCCAAAACTGTCACCTACTGGGACTGGAGCACGTCTCAGTCATCCCCCTTTGAACATGCTGCTTCTCCCCATGGTCTGCACGTGGCTGCAGCAGCAGGCCCCCCCCGAAAGCCCAGCATAGCCGTGTCCCCACCAGTGCCCTGACACAGAGCAGGGACAGGGCTCGATGCCGCTGCACCGGGGAGTGCGGCTGTGAGCGAGGACAGTGCTGTGAGCAGGGACGGTGCTGTGAGTGGGGATAATGCCGGGAGCAGGGACATGCCACTTGTCCTCCCAGGGAGCCCTGGCCCATGGCCCCGCTGCTGCCTGCAGAGCTGGGCCGGGGCCGGGAGGCAACAGCCCTTACTTGGTCCTGGCCTGGTCGGCGCTGGAGGAGCGGCGGTAGCTGTCTCGCCGCGTGGCCGCCCTGGGCAGCACTTTGGCGCTGATGTCCGAGTCGGCGCTGTCCTCGTCGCCCATGGCCTTGATGTAGCTGCCGCTGCGCATCCGCCGGCACGGGATCTCCCCGTCCTTGCCCGCCGGGTACCCGCTCCACTCGTCCTGCGGCACCTGGGGCAGGAGGCAAGCGTGGGAAGACGTGGTGGCCGGAGTCCCACAGGTGGGATGCAGAGCCGAGCCATGTGCCAGCCCAAGCGCAGCCCAAATCCAGCACGTGTGCCCAGCTCCCCTGTCCCTCCCATGCGCCTCAGAGCTGCAGGGACAGACCCTGGGGGCTCTGACCCCTTTGGAAAGCCCCAAAATCCAGGAGAGCAGATCCCTCCTAACAGCCACAGCTCCCCATTGCCACAATGCGGGGCGGCGCAGCAGCTCCCACCTCACGGGCCCCCTGGCAGGAGCGTCTGGGCCAAATCCCACCCATGCCAGCGCAGCACCCGCCTGACGTATCGGGCACCAGTTCTGCCACGTGCTGCTGACGCCAGCACCACGGGGCCCTTATAGGGCAGTGGCAGGGGGATGGTGTCCCCTGGGGCCCACGGCCAGGGCGGTAGGGCCGGCACCCTGCCCCGAAGCCCCTGCTGCCGGTGGAGATGGGCCCCAGCCACCCCCACCCCGGCCAGCACGGCACTGCTGCTCCCTGTCTCCTTCCCCCAGGAAAGGGAGAGAAGAGTTAATTAGCTTTTAATTGGAAGGGGGGTGACCTAGAAGGGAGCCCGGTGATGAGGCAGGCAGTGGCACCCAGCCAGGCGCGCAGGCAGGATAAAAGCAGTGAGAAGGGAGCAGGCACAGGGCTGCTGGTGGCCCTGAGCTGTCAGAGCTGGTCTGATCCCAAATCCAGCATAAGGCAGGAGGCAGCAGATGGGCTTCGAGGGGACATCAGGGACCGGCACAGGACCATGGGAATGGGCCACAGGCTCTGGGGACACAGAGCAGAGCTGGAGCATCCCCACAGCGCCCCAGGCTGCTGGATGGAGGGTCCCAGCCCTGGCTCACCCTACAGCACAGTCAGCCCCAATCCCCTCACCCTGCCCAGCCCCTCACCTGCAGGTACTGGTACGCTCGGTCTTTGGCCTTTGCTTCCTGAAGCATCAAGGTCTTCTCGGTGCCGCCGGCGCTGGGATAGGCTTCACGGGCCTGGCTGACGGTCATGGTGTGCCAGGCACTCCTCTTGAGCGTCTGGCCGTCCAGAGACATGGACATGCCGGCACAGGCCAGGCATTTTCCTTCCCCGCCGCCCTTTAGACTCTTCAAGGTCAAGTCTCTGAAGGCACTTTCGGGAGCGTCCACGCAGTACTGGGTGCCCTGCTCGGCGGCGTGCCGGCCAGACACCATGTAGCTGCTGTCGCTGTCCAGGTTGTCGTCGGAGCTCCACCAGCCCAACATCTTGGACCGGTGCCGGGAGTCCACCTTACGGTCCTTGCTCTTGCTGCGCTTGCCATGGCGGGACTGGTGGTGGTGGTGGTGATGGTGGTGGTGGTGGTGGTGGTGGTAGCCGTCCCCGCGGCCGTCCATCTTGGCGCCGTTGTAGTCCCGCTTGGCCGGCGCCTCCAGGGAGTGGGACTTGGCGAAGAGCTTCTGGACGGAGTGGACGAGGTGGCGGATGCGGCTGGGGCTCTCGCTGCGGGGCTCGGCGCCGCCGGCCCGGGGGTACTGCAGCGTGTGGAAGCCGTCGTGGTGCAGCGGCAGCTGCTTCTCGAACTGGTCCAGCAGCGTGGGGGGCAGGCGGTTGATCTTGCTGGCAGGGTGGGCGGTCGCCATGCATTCGTCGCAGGAGTCGTAGGGCTGCTGCGCGTGATGCATCCTCGGGAAGGTGCTGCTGGCGCTGGCGGAGGGCGGCTCACTCAGGGGCCCGCCCGGGCACTCGCTGGCCGCGCCGGGGCTCCGCGCCGGGCAGTAGGGATGCTCCAGGGAACACGGCTCGCTGGGGCTGAGCAGGTACGGCGGCCGGCCCTCGGGGCCGTGCGGGATGCAGTCGGCGGAATGCTCGCAGTCCTCTGGGATGCAGCGGCAGCGGTGGCCGGAGGAGGGCTGTGTCTGGCTACGCTCCCCATGGTAGCCCTTCATCATTTCAGCACCCACCCCATAGCCTCGGCATCTTGCAGGGATGCCCCTGCGGGCTCATCTGTGGGGACAGGGACAGGCACAGTGTCAAGATCCCCTCTGCACCCCCACCACCAGCAGAACATCGGGGCCACCTCACAGGAACCAGCTGAGAAGGCTGGGACGCTTCCAGGGCAAGATTCAGCCCTGGGCGAGGCCCTGTGAAGTGCCAGAATCCTGGCTTTCCACGTGGTGACAGGAGCACAGTGCCCGGGCCAGGCACCTGGGGCTGCCCCCAGCTCAGGTGCTCGGAGTGGGCAGTGGGAAGGAGAAGGTGCTGCCAGCAGCGATGCAGGCAGCAGGGCCTGCAGACGGCGAGGGAGGACATGCCGCCATCAGCAGATCCTTGTTTGCTTCTCCAACACCAAATATTATGAAGTGTTTCTCCATTAGAAAGCAGCTCTGGCGGAGTTTTTCAGCCGTTGCGATTCACAGCGCCGCTAATGAGCTGCCGCGGGGCGCGGGGGGGCCGCGCTCTGATGTCTCCATCCAGCCCCACACGGAGCTGTGCATGGAGACCCACGATCCAGGGCTCTCCTGCCCTGCAAGCCCTCCGGATGGGGAGCCAGGAGCACACGTGGCTGTGCTGTGTGAGGGGCAGCCCCAGGGCGAAGCAGGAGGATGGACGGCGTTGAGCCAGGCTGAGCCTGCACCAGCCAAGGCTGAGCCTGCGCCCGTGGAGGTTTGTGTGCCTCACAGTCCCTCAAAGGCTCTGTCTTTGGTTGGACTGTAAATGAGGAAATTACTTATTCTCCAGAGTACCTCGGCTAATTAACAGGCATCGTTAACGCTCTTGTTGTCATATTTGGGCAGGGTGCTGCGGGCAGCGCGTCTCCCAGACTGGCTGCAGGGAAAGGTGACCATGGGACATTCCCTGTGGCACGTGGGGATTCGACCACAGAGACTGGAAACGAGGGACACTGTGAGGGCCAGGGCTGTGTGGGCGGGGGCTGTGCCCCCGAGCAGCCCTGGAGGAGAGAGCTGGGGGTCCCCAAGGGGTCTGGGGGCAGGCAGCGATGGCTTTTTGGCCCTGAGCAGCAGATAGGGCCCTGGGAACACATCTGCCCTAAGCCACCACCGCCTCCTTCCCAGCTTCGAGGCTGGATGGCTCCGTCGTGCACTGCTCCCCATCCTCAGATCCCGCTCCTGCTCTAGCCAGGCTCCCTAATTGCTGAACGGAAGGTGCAGCTGGTACAGAAGAAGCCTCTCCCCTCCCGAGAGAGCTGCTGCGAGGAGCAGGAGCAGCAGCGTGGGATGGAGCTGCCTCCCTGCCCTGGGATCGAGCAGCAGGATGGAAGGACGGACAGACAGACAGGCTCCCAGCCCAGCTCTGCCTCTGCGGGCTGAGCTATCATCTCCTGCTCGGGGAGGGAAGCTCTCAGCTGATCCAAATATTGCTGCCGCGGCGGCAAGAAGGAGTCAAAATATCTGCGGAGCCCGTCAGCACGAGCCCGCCGGGCTTTTGTGCTCGGCAGGTGCAGGAATTCAACAAAGCCGGAACCGCAGGCGAGGCAGCGCCGCAGCTCCCCCGCACCTGTGGAGCGCTGGCAGCGGGTGGGGACAAGCCGTGCTGGAGGATCCACGTCCCGGCTCACCAAGGCGACACAGGCATCTGCGCCCTGCCCAGGGACCAGCCGGGCTCCCTGAGGGCAACCTCGGGATGGAGAAGGGGCTGGGGGGACCCTGTGGGGCTCAGCACAGGCTGTGCAGCTCAGGGTCTCCATTCCCATGTGCCCGCAGGAACGGCCACGCGCAGAGGATGAGAGGGGCCACTGAGCCCACCCTTCTCCCCTGTCCCAGGAGGGCAGTGTGGGCAGGCTGGCACATGGGACTGGGGCAGCTGGCCAGAGCATGGCTCGTGGGCAGATGGCCGAGAGCTGGAGCTGTGTCCCTCCAAAGGCCAATTCACTGAGCAGCCCTTGGCATGGAGGGATTTGTGCCACCAAAGCACAGATTTAAGTCAGGGGGGAAAAACCCAGCCCAGCTGAATTTTGTGCCATTTAACACCAGGGTAATTACCACCAGTGGGAACCTACCGCCCACACAATTATGTGCTAGGATAAACTGGAAGAGCGTAATTACCATTACAAATAACTCACTCCTCGCCTTTATTGCATCCAGCGCCTGGAGAAACTCCCACCAGTGGCTCCCCACCACCAGCTCCCTCTGATGTCTCTCCCCATTGCAAGGGTCAGCACAGGGAGGAGAGGGGCTCGTAGTCCCTGGTGCTCCAGGCCATCCTGAAATTCAGCCTCCTGCCTAATTTCCCATCGGAGCACTTGGCAGAGGCAGTTCCACTTCCCAGCAGCTGCCCCATGAGATCCCTGCCTTGGAGGCAGCGCCGTGCCGAGGCCCAGGGCAACAGGGATTCAGGGCAGACTCACCAGGAGCCTGAGCTTCCCTGGGACCCCACAGCACCCAGGATCCTCCCATCTTTCCTCCAGCTCCAGGAACACCAGCGGGGATGTGAGAGGACTTCAAAACCCCACCACAATGTCTGGGTCTGGCAAACCGCCCCGACACAGGGCAAGACTGGCTTTTCCAACATATCCAGGCCTAACCCCAAGAGCTGGGGTTGATGGCCCTGCAGTCAGGGGGTCCTGGCCCCCTGCCCTTCCCCAGCAGCCCCACCACGGGCAGCCCGTGCCAGGGTCCCAGTGAAGCCTGTTGGTGGCACTCACCGCCCGGCGCTCAGGGGGATGCTGTCCTCATGGCCTCGCCAGCAGCAGCTCCTCCACGCTGGGAATCGCTGGGGCAGCAGGCTCTGGGGGAGGAACAGGAGGGGGATGAAGCCAGAGCAAGGGTGTTCCTCCCCAAAACCAGCCTGAGCCACTTCCCTGTGTATTTTTTATCAGCCCAGCCTTCCATCCGCCCCTGAGGCCGCCCCACACCAGCACAGCCACGGGGACAGCTCCGCACGGCCACGGCCACGTGTTTCACCCAGTTTAGCCCCAAAACCATCCCCAGTCCCATCCCGTTATGCAATTTCCTGCCAGCGGGTGCCGGAGCCGGCCCAGCGGCCACCTCGTCATGGACTTTCATTCGCTCCGGATCCGGCCGCTCGCTCCTCCCGCCACCCCGGCTTTCCAGGTCACCAAAGGGACTTTTTTTCCAGCTTCCAGCCCGGGAGAGGCGCGGGCTCGGCCCGCTCTGCTCTGCAAATTAATGCGAGGTTCTGCCAGCTCGGGTCCTGCTGGGGACCTTTATGGCTTGGGATGAAAGCAGGAGAGAACAAACACGCAGCGTGAGCGCCCGGCACTGCGCGAGCTGGAGCCGGGGAAAAAAATAAAATAAAGTGGTTTTCCCACTTAGGAGCTGAACAAATTTGATCTACGGTCGTCGGAAGAAAATAAATATGGAATACTGCCAGGTCGTTTCCACCATGCTTTTAATCTATTTACTCTTTCCCTGCTCATTGTAAGTGAGAAGGATTGTGGAAAGCAAACATTTTATTTTATTACTAATTGCTCTGTTATTTTATGAGGCTGAATTAGTAAAATTTACTCAGCCTGGAGGAAA
The DNA here is from genome assembly GCA_013398275.1 of Promerops cafer. NCBI lineage: Eukaryota > Metazoa > Chordata > Aves > Passeriformes > Nectariniidae > Promerops > Promerops cafer. The sequence continues at coordinate 22,220 of VZSE01000413.1, forward strand.
AAAAAGAGGGGCTTAGTAAGAGATCACCTAATTTAGCACAGAAAGGGAAAAGGGAAAGGGGAAAGGTAAAGAAAAGGAAAGGGAATAGGAAAGGAAAGGGGAAAAAGAGAGGAAAAGGAAAGAGAAAAGGGGGAAGGGGAAAAGGGAAAGAGGAAAAGGGACAGTGGAAAACAGTGTGAGCAGGATGCAAAGATCACAGAAAATACACTGGCTGCAATCAGGAAATCAAAACCAATTACTGTTAATAAAAGGAAACAGAGCAGCTGCAGGCAGGCACTGCCTGCAGAGGGCTGTGAGGGGCAGGATCCAACCGGGCACCGCTGGAAAAAAGGGATGAGGCAAGATTTTTTTAAAATCATGAAAGATGAACACAAGCTGAGGAATTGCAAATGTGAGTGGAGCAGGAAGTGTTTACCGAGGCCACTGAGAAGGCCACAGAAGCCAGCACAGCTGGCTGGGACCCCGATAGGGCTGGGGGGCTCTGGCACCCCAAAAAATCTGGGGACCCTGGCACCCCAACATAACTGGGGGGCTCTGGCACCATGAGTCTGGGGGCATCTCCCCTGGCTCAGCCCTGCCCTGCCACATCCCTTCTCCCCGAGCATGGGCGCTTCCCAGGCACCAAACCCAAATCCACGGTGCCCCAGGGCTCCAGTCCGCACCCCGGGAGGCTGAGGACAGGCCGTTCGACGGGCCGGGCACGTTATTAAGCACATGATTAATTTTGGCACCGGCCCCAGCTGCCTGACAGCTCCTTCTCCAGGGCTGGGAGAGCGAGCGCGAGAGGTGCTGCCTCTGCTGATGCAGCGGTTGGTGGGATGAAAAATCCTGCAATGCAGCACTGCTTCTTAATGAGCCATTTGTCTTTGAGTCTTCTTCACTCATTACCATGCCGGGAGAGGGATGGGAGTTGCCCCACGTCCCCATCTGAGCAATTACTCCTGGAGCAGAGCGAGGAAATACGGCCACGACGCGCCCAGCTGCCAGGGATCCCGGCACGGCCGCCAGCGCTGGGACTCTCCGCCACAACACCACTGACTCTGGCTGCTGCCACCACGGGGGGAACAGGAAGCCCCTCCCTGCACAGCACACACAGCCCAGGACCACCCACCCTGGCCCCAGACCTGATTCTCTGGGGGCGAGAGCCGTGCTGCTCTGCTGGGTGTGCAAGGGAGATGGAGCATCCTGGAGCTGCCAAGGCAAAGCCAGCGGAGAAAGGAGTCTGGCACTCCATCCCTGCAAAGCCCAAATCAGATCTTGGTGGAAGAGCCACATCTTCAAAAGCCCTTTAGGACGGGGAACACCCAGGCCTGGCAGCCAGATCCCAGGAAGCTGGCTGAGAAGGAAAGAGGTGGCACAGGGAATGGGCCATGGCAGCATCCCTGTGTAGGCGCTGGCAGGGGTCAGATGCCAGAAGCCCCATGGCACAGGCACCTCCAGCCCCCTCGGCCCCACAGCGATGCTCAGCCTGCCCACAGGAGCCAGGACATGGCACACGAGGCATCGACTGCCAGAGGTGGGACCCCACGGTCAGAGCATCAGCAGCACAGCAAACTGAGTTGGAAGACCACCGTGGAGAGACCCCCAGGCCAGGCAGGGCTCCAGGGACCCCGCCTGTGCCAGCTGGCACAGGAGTTGCGGGCACTGAGCCGCACGGATGAGCACCCATCAGCGGTGATGCCCACGGACAGCTCCCCTCCCATGGACACACTCCCCATCTGCCCGCGCTCCTCCGGTGCCTGCCGGGGCTTGGTGGGAAAGGGGCACGTGCAGGTGACACCGCAGAGCCCCGCGGGACAGGGAGACCACAGCCTGATGTTCACCTGCAGGGAAGGGAAGGGACAAGCAGGGACATGCATCCCCCTGTGCTGTGCTCGCCCTGGGCGCTCTGCCCACATTCCCATGGGCACTCCAGCCCCCAGCGGTGCCCCAGGCGGGTGGTGGGCTCCAGCCAGGAGTTAGATGTGCCTGTGCCAGAGGCACTGGGGGCCATGGCAGCCCCCTCAGGCCCTGCAGCTGTGCCAGGGGCCCCAGCTGGCAGCAGTGCTGGATGAACCCCATTTCCCCATCACCCCCATTTTTCCCTCCCACCCACAGGGACCCACTAGCTAGGCCATGCTGCCGAGGCTTAAAGAGCCACTTCCTCCCTGGCCATGTAATGACTTAAGCCAGGGATCACTCCAAAGCCTCTTTGGTGAGCTCGGGCAGCACAGCCTTAGCACTGAGCGTGGCAGCAGTGACAACTGCCCATTTCCTCCACGCTCCTGGGCAGGCTGACCCTTCCATCCCCAGCTTCACTCCCACTGAGCCCCCAGCAGGCTGGCACTGCCACCCCTGCTCTGCTCCTGCCAGGTGCTTGCTGAGCCAGGGCTCTCACCTGTCACCAGCGTTGCTCCTCATCGTGCTTTCCCTGGCACGTGGCACTCTCCACTCCAACCCCAAATAACACCAGTCCCAACCGGTTCCCTTCTCGGCACCATCCCCTCCCGGGGTTTCCAGGAAGGGCGAGGAAGCAGAGCCCTCGGTCCCTGTGCCAGCAGGGATGCTCGGGGCCATCACGTCCCATTCCCAGGCTGCATCCCCTGGGGCCAGGGCTGGGATGAGCATAGCGAGCCCGAGGCATGGCACAGCCCAGCTCGCCAGCAGAGGACCCAAACTGCCGCTTTAATGGATGGGCTTAATTTGCAAAGCTGATGAAAACCTAAATATTTAAATACATAATTCTGCACAATGCTCTTAGCGTGGGGACAGAGCAAGGGGAGGGGGGGCATGGCTGGTGAGTGAGGACACGGTAGGCATGGGGGATGCTCTGGTGAGACCACCTGGATCACCTGGGCCAAGAGCACCTCCATCACAATTTGGGGACCACGAACACCCTTCTCCCCAAAGCCAGCAGCACCTGCAGAATGGGTGCCATGGGGTGCTCTGCTGTTGGCACTGGAGATCTGCTCAACCACCAGAAGCATCTCAGAGACAAATGTGGGGAAAAGGGAGCGTGGTCCAAGCCTGGGAGCTGTGAAGGGCAGCAGGATGAGCCCCCATGGAGATTACACCACCAATATTCCTGCTACAACAGCTTAGAGATAAAAGAGATTTGCAGGATTTACCAGCAATACAAATTGAATATTTAATTTTAGCTGCAGGGGAGGAGCGGGGGCTCATCCTAGGGGTGCAAGGAGCTGTGCAGGTGGTGGGCCCAGAGAGATGCCCCCCAGGCAGCTCTTGGGGGAAAACTGGTGACAAGGCCATCCCCATGAGCCGGAGGGGCTGGGCATTGTCATGGCAGTGGGGCTGGGCATCCTCTGCCCAACCTGCCCCGAATCCCACCAGCCACTCCGCGGCTGCCAACTGCACGGCACAGCCTCTGCCAGCACGTGGGAGCTCCTGTGGGACGGTCCTCGGATGAACCACGTATGTGGGCCCAGCACCAGGGCTGCTCTGGGGCTGCTCAGGAGGGGTCCTGCCCCACACGCTGCCCCTGGGCCAGCCCTGAGCCAATGCGTGGCTGCTTCGCTGTGCTCCCCTCTGCCCTGACCAGGACGTACCCAACGAGGCTGTGCCTGGGTGAGGATGTCCCTGGATGAGGCCGTTTGCCACCCAGGGCATGGACTCTGCAGGGAATGGGGCTGGAGGCAGCAGGGAGGGAGACAGATCTGAGTATCCTGTGGGATGGGGTGGAGAAACCCCCAAGGGGACCTGGCCACGCTCTACCAAGCCAGAGCAGGGGCAGAGGACAGGCAGCAACAGCCCCCTACCAGCTGTGAGAACGGGGCTGCTGGCTGGCCCCAAGCCCAGCATGGGGTCCCCATGGTGCCACCGCGCCCGGTGCCCATCGTGGCTCACCACTGCACGGCCGGTGTGCTGTGCTGGCATGGGTACCAGTGCAGGGCAGGCTGGGGGAGGACGGCAGAAGATGAATGAGGGAGTCGGGAGGCTAATGGCATTGTCTGGAAAGTAGGTCGTGTGCTGAGCAAAAAGATATTTATATCAAAGCTCGTTCCCCCGCAGAAGCTCCTGAGCCGGGTACCGGCAGCACCACGAGCCCATGGCCGCTGCTCCGCACCCCCGTGACACCCGTGGGGCACCCTCACGGCACTCCACAGCCCCCTGGCACCCCCTGCCCGGCTCCACGCCCGGCTCTGCCACCCTGGGCCCCCACCGGGCCCGGGGCTGCCCTGCCCAAAGGTGGCAGTGCCGGAGGTGAAGTCATCCCGGTGGAATGGGAGCCACGGCAGCTTTGCCTTTTTCTGACCTGGCTGCAGGAGCTGGGCACTGAATGGCACCAAGTTATTTTTATTTTAATGCAACCTTTGCCAAGGTGTGATACTGCCCTGGTCACTGCCCAGATGGGCACAGTCAGCCCAGAATGGCCACAGCAGGTCCTGCCCAGCCCAGCCTCAGGCCAGCTGCACCACCCTGGCCTCTCCCAGCACCCAGCTCTGCCCATGCTCCTCACATCCTGCATCACCCCTGACCTGAGCTTGGGCCAGGTCTCAGCCTTGTTGCAAAGCTCAGTCACCTCCTTTCCCACTGGGAAGAGACCTGTGCCCCAGGATACCTGCCTCACGCCTCCAGACTTCCCAGAAAAGCCAAGAAATCATTCCAGAGAGCCCAGATGGAGTCAAGTGTTTTTGCCCCCTCTGGCCTTGCTGCCCCAGCTGTGTACACGACCCAGCCAGCAGCCGTGGGGCCATCCAGCCCTGCTCTCCTGTGCCCATCCCCACCCCACACCTGGCAGCCTGCGATCCAGCACGGGAGCAGGTTCATTTCCCATAATAGCTGTGTCGGCTGAATTTACAGCCTCGCTCCAAGTTATTAATAATAATGGCCTCACTCTTAAGTAGGGCTTTTCATCTGCCTCAGAGCCCTTTCCAGAGGACGTCTGCAGCATTATCACCATTTCATTCTCATTTCAGAGGGCACAAGAGTGAGATGGAGAAGGGGCAGCTGATCTGTGGTGTGGAGTGCACGGTCCCGCGGGGATCCCGGCCACGAAAGCCCCAGGGAGGCCGGGATGCCAAGGGCCTGTCGGGGTGCAGCCAGAGCACTGAGGCTCCTGCCAGCCGCGCCGTGGTGATTTACACCAGCAGCGAGCCGGGGCCCTGCCGCACGGATAAATCCACTTCAGGCAGCAATAAACCAGCGTCACCACATCGGTAATCCGCAGCGCTGCCACCGCCGTGAGGAATCCAGGGGCAACGCACATGTGCCGATAAATCCCGGACTCGTCTCAGCAGGGAGGTCCCTGGGGTGGAAATCCCTGGTGGAGCCGTGGCCGGAGGGTGGGTGCAACCAGGCTCTCATGGGAGATGCCAGCAAGGGAGACCCTGGGGATGGATCCAGCACACGGGACTGGCAGTGGCCACGTGGGACCGGGGACATCCCCGAAACGCCCCCCGCGTGTCCCCCCGTGATGCCCACCCACCCCGGGCGGCTCCGGTGTCTCCCTGCCGTGCGCCACAGCGGGGCTCGATGGGCAGATTTATTCCCCTGTAAGAGAGCTTTGATCTGAAGTTATTTTTTGTTTACTAGCAACAAGGTATTGTAAATACATCTTTGCCGATAATTATAGAGTCTGGGCGCACACCTTAATCTCCATAAAATATCAGATGCTACAATTTGCCTGATTTAATGAGATTGGAGGCTGATAAGCCGCTGAGGTAAGCTGTAAACTTGGGGGGGAGGAGGGAAATGATTGCAAATGTGCTAAACCGCCTTCGTCCTCCTCCTCCTCCTGCCGCTGCCACGTGCCCAGCCCTGGAGCGTGTGCCCGGCCCCGTAGCCCCCTGCCCAGCTCCCGGGCTGTGCCCGGGCTGCGCTGCAGCAGCTTCACGCAGGGATGGGCATTTAGGGCAAACGGAGCTTTTTATGCAATTTACCTCATTAAAACTCCAAGAGCTGAGCGCGGCACTGGGCTGTGGCCGGGGGCTCTGCCACGGCACACTCTGTTCCCCGTGGGCCCCGTGCCTTGCCAGGGGGGAGGCAGCACAGCCCCAGTGCCAGGCTGGGTCCGTGTGCCAGCCGAGGTGTGAGGACAGGGTCCCCAGGGGGCACGGGGCACAGCTGGGCTGCGTGGGCAGGTCAGGATGCACGTGTGTCCATGTGTGTCCATGTGTCCATGTCCCTGTATCCATGTGTGTCCATGCGTGTCCATGTGTGTCCGTGTGTATCCATGTGTGTCCATGTGTGTCCAGGTGTGTCCAGGCGTGTCCAGGCGTGTCCAGGCGTGTCCATGCGTGTCCATGCGTGTCCAGGCCTGTCCAGGCCTGTCCATGTGTGTCCATGTGTGTCCAGGTGTGTCCAGGCGTGTCCAGGCGTGTCCAGGCATGCACAGCCCTACCTGGCACCACCGGCCATGCCAAGGGCAAGCTGGGCTGAGGGGTCTGTGCTGCAGGGGGCTACCCAAGGCCACCCTCCTGCACATGTGCAGCCATGCCCCTGCCACGTCCCTCCAGAGACACGGGGGTCCGTGCAGTCCCAAGTGCAGGAGTGGGGGTCCCCTCCTGCAGGGATGGGGGGGTCTGCCTGGAACTGGAAAGCAGGAGGCTCCTGACGGTAACGAGCAGCCCCGTTTCCACAGCAACCTTAAAGGCCCACAGGTGCCGCCTCACCAACGGACTGGCTGTGGCATTTCTGGGGGACACCCAGCCCGTCCCCCTGCACAGCACCCTGGCCTCAAAGAACAGCACCCTGTCCCCCCAGGCAGCAGCCCCCAGTCCCTCTCACCCAGGTGGCACCTGGGCTCACCCACAGCCCCCTCCCTGCACTGACACCCCCAAAGGGTGTGGACCCCTTGCAGCAAGAGAGAAGGGACCCCCCCAAACCACCCCCGCACCCACCCCGACGTCATGTGGAGCCGGTGGTGACCTACAAATGTCAGGCTGACAGGTTAATTACTTTCCCTCTTCCTCGGGCCGTTATCAGATGGAATCAGACGTCACCTGAGACTGTTAATTGGGCTAATTATTCCAGTTTCAGATTTTAAATAATTAGTTACTGTTGACTCCAGCCTGACTTCCGCAATTTTCTATAAAAAGGTCAAATGGTTCTTGGATCCCAAAACCCGAGAGATGGGGTGGAGGGGCTGCAGCAGGGGCCAAGCACACTGACACCCCTGAGCTGGCCGAGGACACTGGGGACAGCGTGGTTCCCACCAGTGCCTTGTGCTCACACGGGAGCTGGCAGGAGAGGGACATCATCTTCCTCGATGGCAAGGGCAGGAAACCAGAGAGGAAAGGGGGTATGGAAGCACAGGGTGAGAGCTGGGGGCGTGGGAGGGAGCCCCTTCCTCCCTCCCTACCCCAGCATGGTTACAGCTGCCCCAGGCTGAGCTCCCACCTCAGCCCTCCTGGTGTGGCTCCCCAGGGCTGAAATCTCAGTGCAGGGTTTTCACAGCTGTGATTTTCCCACAGGGTTTCCCCGTGGACTCCGGGCAGTGGGCACACGGGCAGCATCTGCCCTGCAAAGGGTGGTGGTGGCCAAAGCAATTCCTGGTGCCCATGGGCTCCCTGCAGGGACTACCTGTCACCTGCCCAGGGCATTGCAGAGAGGGACACTCTGGGCAGAGGGACAAGCAGAACCAGCTCATACCCAGGCTCGTTCCCTCAGGAACACCACGCTTTCTCCCAGCCTCATCCCCGCTATTAATAGCCTTCACTAGCCTCCTCGGGAGCCATTTGCATATTTGATTGCAACTCCGGGGCGGGGCAGGGCCCTTCAATCAGCCGCTCCCGCAGTCTCATTTGCATGGGTTGACATTTTGTTCTGGGAGCAGTGACACCGGCACTGCGGTGGGGGACACGGTTCTGGGGGCCGAGGTGAGCACAGTGTCACCAAGCAGCAGCGCTGCCTCAGGCACTTCACATCAGCCAGCCTGTGCCCACCCGAGACCACCAAGCAGGGCCGGCAGCCCCTCCCTGGCTGTCCCAAACCCGTCAGGGAGTGATGGAGCCTTGGTGGCCCATGTCCCCACATGCCCTGCCCTGCCCTGCTCCGCTCGCCAGCCCGACTCACAACAGCCCGTCCCTGTCCGACCTGCCCGGCGGGACGATCAGAAGCGCCCGGTGGAGGGAAGGCTGTGCCCAGCCCGGCGGGCAGGGTGTGGGGTGACGGGCACACAGCTCTGCGTGGTTTCCCGTCCCACCAGCCCTGTCTGGAGCTGCCGCACATCAAAGGTCAGGGGCAAGGCGGGACGTCCCCAGGGAAGGGGGGGGACCCCAAGCCCCAGCGCGCCCGTGGACCCCGCCGGGGAGAGCGAGGGTCGGGACGCGCCCGTTCGTTTTGCAGTTCGGACTCGCAGCGTGGGGCCGGGGATCAGCACCGCGGAGAGCGCCCGCCGCCAGCGCCACCATGGCCAGCGCCACCACCGCCATGGCCACCACTGTCACTATGGCCACCACTGCCATTGCCGTGGCACCACCGCCACCATGGCTACCACTACAAACTCCCACCACGATAAACTCCCACCACGAACACCACTGCCACGGCCACTACAGACACCGCTGCCACCACGGCCACCACTGCCACCACTGCCACCAGTGTCACCACACCGACACGTGCCACAGGCGGCCGTCCTGCGGCCCCGCCACCAGCCCCAGTGGCAGCTCCAGGCTGGGGATGTGCCAGACAGCGGCAGGAGGAGCTGGGCGGCTCCAGGCCCCCGAGCAGACACAGCCGGGAGCTGTGTCCCAGGACGCCCTCGCTTCCCCCCGGCTCTTGGCATCACTTGGCAGGAAAAAAATACCAAAGGTGAGGCGTGGGATCAAGCCTCAGGATGACAGGGATCGGGAGAGGGCTCTGCTGCTTCCCTCCCTCCTGCCTCAGTTTCCCCTCCAAGAAAACACACCAGAGATACAGGTTTGTGGCACGGAGAGGCAGGGTGGTGGGGGAAACCACGGAGAGGTACGGAGGGACCCAACTGCCACTGTGACTGTGCCAAGGAGCGAACTGAAGACAGGCAGGGCTCGAAGCACAGATGTCGGCACCGGCTGTGCTGCTCCCCGGCAGCGGGGCCGTCTGGCAGGCAGAGCTGGGGCTCCCCGGCTCCATCCACGGCCCGACACACAGACGGGCAGAGGGGACCCTGTCCCTTGCGTACAGGTGCAGCCCTGCCCTGCTCCCCACACCTCCCGTGAACAGCCCCCACTCAACACATCCCCTCCCCCAATGCTCACGGCTCCCAGCCCCCAGCCCCAGCACACACCCCCTGCAACCTACACAGCCCCCGGCCCAAGCAGATGCTCCCCAGCACACACAGCCCCCAGCCCAGCTCCGCAGGCAACGGGAGCAGAGACCTCGGGGCTGGGATCTCCCCATCCCGGTCGGGCGAGCTTCCCGGCTGTGCCGAGGCTCGTCTGAGCGAGGCTGGCCGGGAGCCACCGGCTGCACACCGGGGCGAGAACGTGGCTGCCAGGGAGGAGGACTCGGCCATGAAAGGGTTAGGGCTGCGGGCTGCCTGGGGGCTCCCGCTCTGCCCGGCCCGGGGGGCGCCTCGCTGAACTGGCACAGCTGGGCACAAAGCAGGGCTCTCCCAGGACCGGGGCTCCGCAAGGCACGG
>VZSE01000417.1:3510-41809 GCA_013398275.1 Promerops cafer
GGCTCCTCTCTTTGGGGTGACCCCACCTACCGCGAGTGGCGCTGTCGGCAGGTCAGGGCTGTGCGTGGGTCCGTGCCGGAGAGCCCCGGAGCTGTGCTGGGGAGCCCCAGTGTGGTGAGGGGCCCCTCCTGTGCCCTTGGGCTGGGAGTGCCTGGGGGGGGATGCTCCGGCAGGGAGGGGGGCCCTGCATCCCCCGAGGCTGGGTCTGTCTTAGCCGGGATACCCCAGCAGTGAGGGGCACCCTGTGACCCCAGGGTGGCTGGGGGGATGCTCTGGTAGCGAGGAGGACCCTGCATCTCCCCAGAGCTGGGGCTGGTTTGAGGGGCGTGTTCCAGCAGTGAGGGGTACCCCACATGCCCCCAGGGCTGGGACTGAGGGCCAGGGCTGTGACTGGGGGCCAGGGCTGTGACTGGGGGCCAGGGCTGTGCTCTGGCAGCAAGGGGGACCGTGTGTCCCCTCTGGGTTGGGTGTGTGTGGGGGATTCTTCAGCACTGAGGGGGATCCTGCATCCCCCTGGGGCTGGCTATGGGGGGATGCTCCAACAGGGAGGGCGCCCTTGCATCCCTGCAGGCTCCGGCGCCAGAGCAGGAGCCCAACAAAGCCGGCGCTGGGGCTCTGCTCGCGGATCAGCCGAATTCACGGCACCCACATCCGCTTTAGCCACCCCGAGGAGCTGAGGGAGCCCCCACAAGCAGGGTCCCCGGAGGGACCCTCCAGCCGGGGGTCAGAGCGGTGTGGGAGCGAGTGGAGGCTCTGTGGGTCCCGGGGGGCTGAAGCCGTGCTGTGGGGGGCTGGCAGTGGCTGTAGGCACCTCTCTAGGCACCTCTAAGTGTCTCTCCCTGTGTGCCCCGGGGCAGGAGCCATCCCTCCGTGCTGAGGCTGTGCTGCGGGGACAGCTCCGCCGACTGAGCCGGGACCGGCCGGGGCTGCGCTGGGCCCCGCCCTGCTCCCCCTGCCACCCCCCGCCCCTCTATAAAGTGATTGTTGGTACCCAACGCTGTCTTGGTCCTTCTGTGCCTGCGCAAGGGCCAGGCAGCCGCCCGTGGGGTGAGCCGGCCCTGTGGCCACCCACTCTGGCCCCGTGGCCACCCACTCGTGTCCCACACAGGCTGCCCTTGGGGTGCCAAAGGACGCTGTGTGCTGGTGGTGTCACCCTGGCTCACCCAGGTTTGGGGGATGTGTCGCTGTTTGGTGGCACTGAGCCCCCGAGGCTGCCCAAGGGAAGGGTGCCCCCGTTGTGCTCCCCTCCCAGGGTGTGATTTTGGGGTGCTGGGAGCCTTTGCTGCTCACCCCACTGCTGGTGCCTGGCTCCAGCCTCGTGTCGCTGCCAGGGCTGGCAGGAGCTCCCTGTGCTCCCCGCGTCCCCCACGGCGAGAGCCGAGACAACGGCAGCGCCTTCCAAAGCAGCTCTCGAGGCGACCAAACCCCGTCCTGGCGCTGGCCCAGCCCCCGGCACAGCGGGACCCCGCGGGGCAGGGATGGCATGGCCTGTCCTGCCCGTGTCCATCACCCCTTTGGCCGGAGGGGCCGCGCTGGCGGTGGCACGCGGCAGCATGCGTGACCCTGCCAGGCGCTGTCGGTGTCCCGGCCTTGTCACCCGCTGCGGTGGCTCGTGGCATCCACAGGGACGGGGGAGAGAGCTGGTCCCTCCCAGTGCCGTGGGCGAGGGGGACGCCATCGACTGGGCTGGCACTGGTCCTGCGCGGTGGCCTCAGGGGGATGCTCGCGGCTCTCTCCACCTGGAATGGGCTTGAATGGGGACAGAGGCTCAGGAAAAGGGTGTGGGGTATCCCTGGGGCTGGCAGGGCAGTGGAGTGCCTGGAGAGCCCATCCTGAGGCCAGGGGACAGAGGGGAGATGCCGAGGTTATGATGTTTTAAAGCAGCAGGGAAAATACTGGCCCAGGAGAGCCCAACCCCGGTGGGATTCTCCCCAAAATGGGAGGGTGTGGAGGAAGTCCCTGGGTTCTCCCTTGGTTGGTGCTTGGCAGGCTGGGGGTGCTGAGGTTTGGGGGCTGTCTGGAGCCGCTCACATCTCCCTTGCCTGGAAAGAGCCACTCTGATGGTGGCCATGGGGCCCAGGGTCTGTGCAGGGGGTTGTGGCACCCACAGGGGAATGTCCCCGGGGGGCTGGAATAGCACCCTCACCTCCTCTCTCTGCCCACAGCAAGCTGACCCGGGAGAGCGGGACAGACTTCCCCATCCCCGTGATCCCCCCAGTGCCGGACGTGGAGACGGAGAAGCTCATCCGGGAGAAGGATGAGGAGGTGAGTGAGGGGAGGGCTGAGCCCCCCAACCCCCGTCCCCACTCGCTCCAGCCCCGGCGATGGCACAGCCATCAGGAGACACCCTTCCTGCGGCATCCCGCCGGCTGCTGCTCCAACCAGCAGCGTCTGGAGGTGCATCCAAGGGTCCCCCCAGAGCCCCGTTTGCACGGGAGCTGCGTGGCTGGGGCTTGGCACCATCCACGATCCCGGCTCTGCTCCCTTCCAGCTGCGGCGGATGCAGGAGATGCTCCAGAAGATCCAGAAGCAGATGAAGGACTCGCACTAGCCCATCCCTCCTCCTCCTCGTCCTCCTCCTGGCCCCGGATCAGAAATGTTTACATCACGCCCCGCCCGCCCCGCTGCCAGACTCGGTACCAACGCCCGCCCACCACCTTAAGCTGCGGCATCGCCTTATCCAACCGCCCAGCGCCCTCGGGGACACGAGGGGACAGCGAGGGACAGGGCACCCAACCCGGGGTCCCCTGCCCCAGTCCCCCCCACTCACTGGGGACAGCTTGGTCCCCCAGGCTTTGGTTTCCCGTTTCTCCACAGCTCTGGGGAGGGCCCTGGCCAGCCTGGTCCCCACGGCTTGTCCCCGTGTCACCCCGGGCTCTCTGCTTACAGCCTTTATGCTCAGCTTGGCCCTGGCTTATGGGAAGAGGAAAGGGGGGCACCGGTGCCAGCCCCCCAAAGGCCCCAGCTGCCCCGCTGTGGGGGACAGGGCTGTTCCCCTGGCCTTGGCTGGCACGGAGGGGCAGCAGCTCCTGGGTCCCACAGGGGACAGAGGGACAGCCACTATCCTGCTCCATGTGGGCACCAGTGCAGGGGGCTGAAGCTTGTCAGTGTCCAGCCCTGTGTCCTCACCCTGTCCCCACTGAGTGACAGCAGGGCTGTGGCACGGGGAGCACTGGGGGATCAATGTCCCCAGGGAAAATCCCTTGAACCCCAAATCAGAGGCTGGGCACCTCCAGCCCGCAGTGATGTTGGCCCTGTAAAGCAATAATGAGTGTCCTGTGCCCGTGGCACCTCTCAGCCCATGGCAACAGCACCGGCCCTCGCTGGAATTTTGGCCCCTGCTGCCACTTGCTTGTCTGTGGTGTCCCTGTGTGCCCAGGATGTCCCTGTCCCTGCTGCTTCTTGGCACAGCAGCCCTGTGTATTCTCCAAGGATATCCCCATCTGTGTTGCTTCCCAGCGAAGCGCTGCTGCGTGTCCCCATGTCCCCCGTGGTGTCCCCATGTTTCCCACCGTGTCCCGGTTGGTGTTGCTGCCCTACAGAGCACTGCAGCTTGTCCCCCACCCTGACACTGTCCCCATCTGTGTTGCTTTCCCATAGAGCTATGTTGCATCCTTGTGTCCCCCCGGCATGTCCCCAGCCATGTCACCACCCTGCAGGTCTCTGTGTAGTGTCCCTGTGTCCCCAAGGATGTCCCCAGCTGTGTTGCTTCCTGCAAAGCCCCACTGTGTGTCCCCAGGGTGAGCCCTGGCTGCCTCTCACAGCATCCCTGGGGAGATGGATCCAAACCCCCTCCTGGGTATGGGAGAGCCCCCAGGGGAGGGTGAGGATGCAGGCAGGACTGGAGTGGTGGGATCACTGGGAGCAGTGGGATCACTGGGAGCTCGCTGGCGTGGGGATGTGTCCTGTCCCCATCAGGGCCCCCTGAGCCAGGGTCCCGTGGCTGGGACGTGGCTGGCGGGGGCTGTGCCTGGCCAGGGCTCGGGGTGGGGGCTGCAGGGTGCCAGGGCTGCACCCGGCCTGTGCCCCCCGTGTCCCCGTGCCAGTGGGGGGTCCATGGCCCCCGTGGGCAGGGCCCCCCGGGGCAGGGCCCTGCAGGGAATATTTAGCGCTTTCCTTTTTTTTAATCTTGCTATTTTCTTACAGAAGCCCCTCCCCTGGCATGACGGTCCTAGAGGCGTTTATTAACGGATCAGAGAGTATAGGTTTATAAATTCTTATAGAGTAGTGGAAATATTTTTATTCCTCCACAACCGTTCTCAATAAATACGGCTGACCTGGCTTGTCTGCAACCCCGTGTGGCTTCCACCGAACGGGGGCACCCCACATCCCTGGGCACCCCACATCCCTGGGCACCCACGTTCTGAGGCTGGTGGTGGGCCGCCTTGTGGCCTCTTGGTCCCAATTCCTGTTCCCTTGGAAAAGGCTCAAAATGGATATTGGGGGGCTTGTGCTGCACTCGCAGGGACACCCAGCTTGGGGTGTGGTGGGAGAGCCCCTTGGGATCCAGCTCTGGGATGAGGGGGCGCAAGGAGGGGGTCTCCCCATCTCACGTGCCTTGGAGTGCTGGGTGCTGCTGGTGTGGGGCTGGGATGGGAGTGGGGAGGGCAGAGCCAGAGCCAGGGACAGAATTGCCCTCCATGTGCTGCCCCTGGGCACCCTTGTGTCCCCCCTCAGTGGGGCAGCCCAGCCAGGAGACACCACCAGTACCTGTGCCCAGTCGCCCCAGTTTGGGTCCCCTAGGAGCTGCTGGGCTGGAGGAGCAGGAGGGGTGGGCAGAGCAGCACAGGGATAGATGGGCTGCATCTCCAGCTGCCTCCCAGTGGGCATCATCCACCTGCATCCCATTATCCCACCCTGCACCCCTGCCCCTGCCCCTGCATCCCCCCCTCTCCTCCCTACAGAGCCCTTGGGCTGATCCAGGCCAGCTGAGTGTAGGGTCAGGGACCTGGGGCAGGGCCATCCCCAGGGCCAGCACAGACTGAGGAGGGTGGATGGAGGGATGGATGGATGGATGGATGGAGGGATGGAGGGATGGAGGGATGGAGGGATGGAGGGATGGAGGGATGGAGGGATGGATGGAGGGATGGATGGATGGATGAGAACTGGGGGGGACAAATGGGACATGACCTGGCCATGGGCACTGGCAGCTCATCCCTTCAGGGTGGGCAGCAGGGGAGGGAGGGGATGCTCCCCCTCTGCTCTGCTCTCCTCTCCTGAGACCCCTCTGGAGCTGCCTCCTGCTCATCCCAGCACAGATATGGAGCTGGTAGAGCAGGCCCAGAGGAGCCTGAGCCAGGAGGCCACCAAATGGTCTGGAGGCCACCAAATGGTCTGAGGTGGTTTTAGAGGCCATGAAAATGGTCTGAGGTGGTCCATGGTCTCTGCTGTGGAGGAAAGCTGCCGTGTGGGACCTGCCAGCCCCACCCACTGCTTTGCTGCCAGCCATCTCTCCCCTTGCAGTGGGTCACAGCATGGACCCCACCTCCTTGGGGTCCTTCCCTCCTTTACCAGCACTGCCTCAGCCCCACCTTGCTTGGCCCAGGGTGCTGAGCCCCAGAGTGGCTGTGATGCCAATTCCTGCTCTTCACCAGGCCAATCCCCCCATCCCCTCCATGAACCCTCTTATCAACATGGGAATGGAAAATGTTTGTGCTTCCTTGGCTGGAAGCAGCTCTCACCCCAAAGGCTGGGATACACAAACCTTCCATATCCCACCATTGCAGCTCCAAGAAAGATCCCCTGGCTGCCTCTCCCCTTCCAGAACAGCCAACAGAGCCTCTGCTTTTGGCTCCAGACTGGCTGATTTACCTGGTTCCTCTTCTCCCAGAGGATAAAACCCAGCACTGATGCTCCAGTGACAGCCCCAGCTGTGCCCACCCTTCCCTGCACTCCATTCCATGTGATTTTCATCACACCTTTAAAAATAAAAAGCCCCAAACCCACTCAAACCCAGCCTTCCCAAGGCAGAGATTGATATTTCCACATGGCAAATGCTTCCATGCAATTCCCCAATGTCCTATTTTTGGTTTCTCACCAGTCCTGGCACTGGTTGCAGCATCCGTGCTGGATCTCCAGCCGAGCTCGGAGGAAGGGAATAAAGATTTCTTAGGGCAGAAAAGGAAATCTCTCATCTCCTTCCCTGGGCTGTGTCACCCATGCCTGACACCTAACGAGACCTCAGGTGGCATCAGTCCTGTTGTTTCCTTTTGCCCTTCTCGACTTATTCATTTGTTCCTCATATAATTAATGATATTTTCCCCTACGGGAGAGCCCCTGCAGCCCCACCTTTTCTCATCTTTTCAAATCCAGAAACCAAGGAGCTGCCTCTGGTTCTTCCCCCCCTCTCTAGTACCTCTTCTCCACTTGTCACATCCATTCCCGGCGCCGCCTCTCCCGGAGCCAGGGGAGCCAGGAGCAGTCGTTCTGATTGCAGCCAGCCCTGTCTGTGTGCCCGGGGGCTGCTGGCTGGGGCTGACAGCCCTTCCCCTCTCCTGGCAGCTCTGACGAGGGTTTGGGATGCGGTGTCTGAACACGTCCAGTGGATGCTCCTGATGGAGCAGGTAATCCTTGGAGCCCCCGCTCAGGGCAGGAGGAGCTCAGAGAAGTGGAACCCCACTGCTGCTGCTCTGCCCCTCCTGTAAAAGCAGCTAAAACACCCCTGAATTACCTTCCAGCCAGAAAATGGGACACAGGCTGGAGCTGTCCCAGACAGCTCCAGTTCTTCTACATCTTTTCCCACTTCCCTGGTCCCCACAGCCAGTGTGGAAAGACCAGACCAAGAGCTTGACACATTTCTCAGGCTGGGAGAGCTGGGGGTGTTCACCTGGGGAGGAGAAGGCTCCAAGGAGACCTCAGAGCCCCTTCCAGAGCCCAAAGGGGCTCCAGGAGAGCTGGAGAGGGACTGGGGACAAGGGATGGAGGGACAGGACACAGGGAATGGCTCCCACTGCCAGAGAGCAGGGCTGGATGGGATATGGGGAAGGAATTCTTCCCTGGGAGGGTGGTGAGGCTGTGGTGGGCACACGAGAACACGACGTGAACAGATGGAAATGCAATTACAGCCTGATCTTTACTTGCAGAAGAGCCTACCTGTGGCTGTGGATTCTGGGAAGCTCCATGAGACATGTGATGTTATTTCTGGAGCTTCCCTGAAAAGCCTCAAGTTGTGCTGTATTTTGTGAAGATAATGCCGATTCCACCAGACCCACCAGAACAGCGCTGAGAGGCTTGGGAGCAGCAGCCGTTCCTCCCCTCGGTGGTGATGTCATTGATGATGCCAGCTCGAAGCACAGGGCGGGCAGGGAAAGGCTGCTCTGACGCTGACATTCCCCTGTGGAAGGGGACAAGGTGCCCCCGTCCTGGCTCTCAGTCCAGGAGCACCGGCAGAGCCCCTCGGTGCCAGCTGTTCTTGGAGAAACAGCACCATCTATTTGCAGCACGAGAGGAGAGGGGACAAGGTGGCCTCCGGGGCTGCATGGCTGTGCCCCTCAGCAGGATTAGGGGTCCCACCCTGGAGCAGCAGCCTCTGCTGTCCTGGGTCGCTCCGGGACATTCCTGACTGCCAGACCCTCCTGCAGCCCACGGGTGACACCTGGGGCTTGCTCCAGGGTCAGGGCAGGAGCTGCAGGACGCGTGTGCAGGAGCAGGGAGGGGAGAGGCTCCAGGCTGGGGGCTCAGCTCAGGTTTGGGTCTCTCTTTCCCAGGTAGGCTCTGCCCTTCTGCTCCCATGCACGGACATGTGGACACCCACCCTGGGGGCCCCACAGGACTCAGCCGTTCCCCACATGTCTCCATCACTGGCTCGGACAGCCTCCAGCCCCTGGGGCATCAGAGGTCCCAGGAAAGTGTTGGCCCCACATTACCAAGGGGGAGAAAGCCAGGCTAGCCCCAGCTTTGCTTCAGGGGCTGGGGCTGACCTAACCCAGCCCATCCCCATCTCCAAACCCAGCTCAGAACCCCTCAGGACGGACCCCAACGTGTTCTGAGTGACAGAAGTGACCTAGGACCACCTGTTCCAGCCTTACCATGGAACTGAGAGGAATGAAGAAGATCTGATTTATTAAACCTGCTGGGAAAAGGTACAAGGGGTGGCCTGGGGCCCTCAAAGCTCACGTGGAGAAACCACTACTTCTTCTTGCGACGTTTGGTGTTCATCCGGATCAGCTGCAGCCCCTGCTTCTTGATGTCCTCCCGGCTGGGGATGTAGTCATGGTCTTCGTCCTCAAAATCCAAGGTGTCTGGAGGGGAGAGTGGAGAGGACAGGCTGGGGAGAGTTTGGAGGCCACCTCTGCTGTGCCCCTGTCCTTGGGAGAGCTGGCACATTTTGTTGGGCTCGTGGGATCCAGGAGAGTCCTCGTGGGCTTTTCCACCCCAGCATCCCAGGGTGACCTGTGGGACCTGGTGATGCCACCCCTGTGGCCCATCTCCAGCACTGCTGGGGCTTCCCATAAAGGTCTGGAGCTACAGTGTGGTGGGCACAGCTCCTGCTTTGCTAAAGAAAGGTGGTGAGCTGCCAAAAGCTCTTTGTCTCTTCCAGAAGCATCCACAGGCAGAACTAAGCACTGATTATTCTTCACAACCAGGTGATTTTGGAGATGAGGGTGTCCCCTCTTGCCCCACAACATCTCTCCTTGTTCCTGCAGTGGTTTGGTGCTCCTCATGCCACCACCTGCCTTCTGTTCTCCCATACTCCTGCCTAAAACCACCACCCATGTCTGAAGCCTTGGAAACAGCCAGGGTCAGCCTCAAGACCTGGAGGCAATTTGTGGGTTGGTGCCTGCTGGGCCAGTAGGAGACAGACAAGGATTCCCAAAAATCCCAGGGGACAGGGGCTGGGACAGTCACTGTGGGACATGTCCCCACTGTGCTGTCCTACCATCTTCCATAGCGTCTTCATCCTCGAAGGAAATCTTCAGGTTCTGTGCTTCACCTGCAGTTCTTTTCTCCAGAAGGTCCCTGACCTTGGCAAAAGTCTGTGGAAGGCAGCCTGAGTTAAGTGCTGGAGGGCAGGCGGGTGTTACGACCCAAGGGTGCCAAACTTGAGGTACCCCATGGGTGCCCTGTGCCATCCGGGGCTGAGCTGCTTCATGGCTCTTCTCTGTGGCCTTGCTGAAGAAGGATGGCTTGGGTGGCCATCTGTGGGGGCCCTGTGTGTGTCCCCAGGGGCACAGAGGGCCGCAGCCCCCGTACCTCACTGCGTTCATCAGTGCTGTCCTTGGGCCGGGCTGCCACCTTCTCCTTCAGGAACTGCAGCTTCTGCTCACAGTGCTGCAGCTTCTCCTCCAGCCCCATCACGGCAACAGAGTCCTCCTGGGGGGAACAGAGCCACCTTGGTGGGGACAGCGAGGCCGTGGTGGCAGCGGTGGCTGTGCCAGGTGTCCCCGCGCTGCCCCACCTGCACGGCCCTGCTCCCTCCGTGCCCCGTGGTACCTGGCCAGGGATGACGATGCCCTGCAGGCGGAGGAACAGGTTGTCAATGATGTTCTCAAACTCGATCAGGCACTTCTGGTTCTTCAACATCTGGGCTCGCATCTGCTCCAGCCGGGCCTCTTCCTGCTTCAGGTTCTCCCTCAGCTCCTCCTCCCGCAGCCTGCAGCCAGCCACACTCGCTTCACACAGCTGCAGAGGGGTGCAGGGACACCCCAAAGCTGCTCCAAAAGCTGTTCAGGTTGCCCCAGCCCCAACTGCAGCCCAGCTCCATGCTGCTGGCAGCACTTCCCATGCCAGGCAAGGAGAAAGGGAGCTCTGAGGCCCCAGTGGGAGCTTTGGGTGCTCTGCCAGCAGCAGAGCCGGGAGCTCAGAAACCCTCCCAGTGCGGGAGGAGTGCTTGGCTGCAGTGGGGTGGAGGTCAGGGTGCCTGCTGGGACATGTCCCCCCCAAGGGTGGTGGCTTGGCTGGCACAACTGTGCGAAGCCAGCAGCACCTGGTGGTGCTGACAGGCTGGTTAAACTTCAGTTTAGCCTGCTTCAACTCCAGCTCCTGCAGTGTCTTCTTCAGCACGTCCTTCCTCTCCTTGCACTCATCGATGTGCTGCTGCAGGTTCCCCAGGGATTTCCTCTGGGCCTGGATGCTGCTGGGGATGTCCTGGCCAGGGGAGACACAAGGACTCAGCCCAAGGTGCTCCTGCAAGAAGCAGGGCCTTGGGGGGGTTACAGCACCACGGAGCTCTGCAGTGTCTGGTCATGGAGAAGGGCAGCTCCATGCCTGCCTGCAAAGAGGGGCTTTGTGGGGCTCCAGGGAGAGAAGAGCAGATAACTCCACAGGGAAATGTGCAGAGAGGTCGCAGCTCCCCAGCCCTCCAGCAGCCCCAGGTTTGAGCAGGGATGGGTTTTCCATTACCCAGAGGCAGGAGCACTGCAGGGCAGTCTTTGCCTTCTCCATCTTGTCAGTCACAAAGGCCTCGCGCTGCATCTTGGCCTTGGTGGCCTCCATGTCAGCACCTGGGGTGGCAGTGAAGGAGCAGGGCAGGATGCCCGTGGCTGTGCCCACATCCCCCCGCCCTGCCCCTTGCCAGGCACTCACCCACCAACACATCCGAGGAGCTCAGGTCGTGCTCTGCAGAGAGCATGGACACAGCTTGCTGCAAGGACAGTCACTGTCACCCCCAGGGGCTCAGCACTGCAGGCTGCCCCTGCCCCCAGCCCTGCCTGCCCACACCCCCAGCTCACCTGCCCCCAGCCCTGCCTGCCCACACCCCCAGCTCACCTGCCTCTGCTGCCTTTCGCTCTCCTCCTGGCGCCGGAGGCTCTCGATGTGCTTCCTCTGCTCAGCCAGGGACTGGTCCCTGAGCTGCTTCTCCACACGGACCTGGGGTCCCGCCTCGGCCATGAGTTTCTGGAGTGTAACAGAGAAGGGAAGAGTTGCTGCCAAAGTCACTTGGAGCTTTCTACAGATTGGTTATTCGGTTCAAGTATTGGTTTAGATTGAGATAAGGAAGAAGTTCTTCCCTGTGAGGGTGGTGACACCCTGGCACAGGTTGCCCAGAGCAGCTGTGGCTGCCCTCTGGATCTCTGGAAAAGTCTCTGGACAAGGTTTGGAGCAACCTGGGAGAGTGGAAGGTGTCCCTGCCCATGGCAGGAGGCTGCAATGAGATGAGCTTTAAGGTCCTTGCTAACCCAAACAGTTCCATGCATCTGTGATTTGAGCTACTGGGATGGCCGGTGTCAAAAGTGACCCAGTCCCTGCAAACAGGCTGTGAAGGAAGCTTGGCAAGGCGGGCTGGGGTGTGGGACACGCTGCCTTTGCCATGGCTGGTACTTCAGACAGGCTGACCCCAGCCCCAGGGGACAAGAGGGAGACCCAGGAGAACCTATGGAGGCCTCTGGGTGCTGTGGGCAACCTCAGCTCCATCTCTTTAGCCCCTTGTTGAAGGAAGGCACTCAGGTCCAGGTACGTGGCACTGTCTGGGGGCAGTGGAGGGTGGGAAAGGGCCCCAGTTATCTCACCTTGATGACATCGTTGGCTTTGAGGCTACTCCGGGCCGTGAGCTCCTCGTGGTACATCACAGTCATCCCACTCAGGAGGTCCAGGTATTGAGGCAGGTACACCAGCTCCTGGCACACAGGGAGCCACAGCACATCACCCACTGGGGTCCCCCGTGCTGTGGCAGGGCACGGAGGGGACCAGCAGGGTGTCCCCTGGGACACACCCCCTTGGGCACCTCGTGCCTTTGCAGGGAGAGCAGGTGAAACAGTGGCACAGTGAGGAGGAGCTCACCCTCCTCAGGACCTCCTGCAGCCGCAGGTACAGGTTGGTCACGATTTCTCCACTGTGAATTTTCATGAGCATCTTCTCTATGTCATTGCCCAGCTGGCGAATGGTCTGGGGCGGACACGGCCGGGGGAAACACGAAGTGACTACGTGTGCCATGCCCAGTGCCCAGCTGGGCAGGGGCTGGATTAAAGCCCCCCATGGGTGTTGGCACACCAGGAAGGGCTCCTGGGTACCTGCAACTGTGGCTCTTGCCACTTAGGATCCGTCTCAGCATCCTGCAGATCCTGCAGGTGCCTCTGGCGCTCGTCCCTGGCTTGGCTCCACTGCTTCAGCTGGTGGAGCAGCGTGTCACACACCTTCACCTGGTCATGGATTTTGGCCTCGATCTTCTTTATGACCACCTGGATGGGCATGAGACCATTTTCCAGGCTGGATGCTGCAGAAGGGAGTGCTGCCCAGAAAACTCCCCCCAAGGTAGAGCTGGGGACAGTGAAACGCTGCTCCAGGACGTTGGCACTGGTTCAACAGGATGGGGTCTGGGAGAATTTTGCTCTGGGGGCTGGCTGGAGTAAGGCAGAGGTGGGCAACTGCTGACAGCAGGGCTGGGCTGGGCTGGGCTTAGGGACTCTGTATAACATGGAGCAGGGCTGGGGATCAATAGAATCGATCAGGGCCCACATGGGGATGTTGTCATTGGCGGCACTGCTGTCACTGCACGAGGCCTCTGGGCAAAGGCAGCTCCGTGGGCACAGCGCCTCGATCTCCACGGGTTTATAACCAGGGCACAACCTTGGGACAGGCAGTGAAGGGCAGGGACAGCATCTCCCTGCCAGGGATGCAACTGGACCCTGTAGGAACCCAGGCAGTGCCAGGGACATGGGGGTGGCACAGCCAGGAGGTCTGCTGGGACAAAGGGGCTGCATGGGTGGGTCCCATGGTGGAAAGGGACCCATGGGACCAGATGTGAACACCCCGTGTCTCTACAGCAGCCCCGTGGGGCTGTCCTGGTGCTGGCACCATGTCCCTCTGACATGCACTGTTCTTCCCAGTGTCCCCACAGCCCCAGCCCCTGCGAGCAGCCCCTGCTCCCGGCCCTGCTGTTACCTCCAGGCTCTCAGTGGCTGAAACAAACTCCTGGCCCTCTCTGAAAACATCCTTAATGGGGAGTTTGTTGTACTGTGAGCAAGGGAGGGACAAAGAGATGGTCACTATCAGCCTGGGAACGACACATCCTTTTGCTGGCCTGTGCTGCCAGCTCCCGGAGGAGTTGGGGTGCAGCAGGTACCTTCAGGACAAATTCCAGGATACTGGTATCCTCCCGCAAGGCCGCCTGCAGGCTGGGGAGCAGCTCCCTGTTCTGCCGGAGCTTTTCCTCGCAGGACTGAGCGAAGATCTTCCCGCCTTGCTCTGGGGGACATCAAGCAGCCGATGGAACCGCGCGTGGGACGAGAGGGCTGTGACCCCCCTGTCCCTGAGCAGCACCTTGCAGGCCCACGAGGACACGCATCTCCTCGCTGCGCTGGCTCAGGTCGGCCTTGGGGCCCCGCGTGCTGCTGGGGGCCTCCATCCCTCGGCCCACCGCTCGCAGATCCCCGTGGGACAGATGCCGAGGCCCCGCTGCCCCGGGGAGCCGTCGCAGCGCTGCGCTCGCAGGGCTCCACCGCGGAACCGTCACCGCGGCACCGGCAACTGCCACTGGCCACAGCCACTGGCCACACGCCTCCCGTTCGGCCGCGGCCCAGCCCCCTCCTCAACACTTCTGCAGGGAACAGGTTAATTAACAACTGATTAATGAGCTCTTGGAGGGGGGCAGAGAAGCATTCCGGCTTTGCCTCCCATTGCTGTGGCAGTGGCAGCTGTCAGGGACCATTCCGAGCCCCACCAGGAACAGGGCGATTTCAGGGCAAACACAGGTGCATGTGCACCCAAGCACACCAGCAGTGCTCTCCTGGAAGCTGCCAGCTTATTTCAATGCCCACCTATTTGGAAATTCCAGTTAATTAGCCAGGGAATGGTTGTGCAGGGAGTTATGCTCTTGTTGGAATGGGCAAAGACAAACCAGTTAACAATCCTGAGCTTTATTCTGATGCTCACCATACGTTCTTGCTGAACTACAAGCATAACACGAAATGCCAGCAAGTATCTCCATTTGTCCATAAATAAACTCAAGCTCCCTCTACCACAGAAAATGTTTTTTAATGTTTGGATTTGCAGAAAAAGACTTTTTATAAAGAAATTCCCTTCCTAGCACCAAGGTTCTGGAACTCCAGATCTTTAACCTGCTCCTCCTTTAACCTCCAGATCTTTAATCCTGTTGTGCTCAAGGTGTTAAACACAGCAAACCAAGAAATTAAAGAATTGTGAAATCAGGTATTACTGACACAATATCCTCTGAGGCTCTTGCTCAGCGTCTCATTTACATATTTATGAATTGCATGTTAGTGCTAATTGCCAGTGACAAGCTAAATATCAGCATGATCATCTTCAGTGCTTCCCAAAGTGTGCCTGGAGAGAGGAGCACGTGAAGGCAGCAGCCCAGGGTGGTACCCAGGGGGGGCTGCCTGTGCACACAGAGCTCTCCACACCGAGCCCTGTCCACATGGCCTATCCAGTCACTACAGCCCTGCATCTCCTAGGCAGCATTTAAACCCCTGGGAGCAAACAAAAGCATTTTAAAATGGATAACACGGTTCAAGAATCCCTGTTTCACCTGCCCTCAGCAAAACTCAGGCTCTAGAGAGGCAGATCCTCCCAAAATACTGCTGAAGGAATTGATCCTGGCCTTGCATGAGTGCACACAAATTGGCTGCTGCAGAAGTCCACTCCCAAGGGGCAGCCTTGGACTGAGGCTCCAGCCCTGCAGCCACCTCAAGTGCCAAACCTCCCCTTCTCCAGCTGATTTCCACTCTCCCTGATGAAATTCCAGGAAATTCACACTGAGTTAAAGGTGCAGAGGAAAGGTCAGCAGCACAAACCCAGCTCTGTTTAACTGTCACATAAGGGAGGAGTCTCTCAAAGGCAACAGCAACCAAAGAGCATGATGCTCACCTGGGAGAGATCTCCTCCCTGGCTGGCCCACAGCTCCTGGCACCTGCTGCCTGCTATCTGCATGGAAACAGGAATGTCACATTAAAGGCCCCTCAAAGTCCTGTTGATTTAGCCTTTAGTCACTGAACCATATCTGCTTTGCCTGGTGCTTTGTATTTTTAGTATCTCCTTCCCCCGTTGTTATCCTCTCTTCCCCTTTTCTTTGAAATACCCCGGTTCAACTTCAAATCATTTGTTTAACACAGCTGCAGTAAGATTTAACAGAATTAGCAAGAACTATATCCCATGCCTCAGGAGCTGGCTGGAAATTCTGTGCATGGATTAGAGAGCAGCAAAAAAAAAGGGCAGAGGATAAAGGACAGCTGCCAGAATTGTTCTGTTGCACTAAAAAGCAAAGAGGCACACACAAACAATTCCTGCTGGGAATTACTGTCCAACAAAAGCCTGTCTGGCTCCATGGCCAGAGGCCACCACTGCCTGTTTGAGATTCATTTTATCATGTGAAAGCAGCAGCTCCCAAGCACAGGCTACTCCCTCAGCCTACAAAAGCATTGCCACAGCTGGGGATGTCTCCTCTACTATTAACAAAAATAAGTATCTTATTTCTTTCTGTATCTATAATATATAAATAGATGATAATTTGTTTTTATTAATGTAGCTAAATATATTCTACAAATAAGTTATTTGGAGAACATCATCTCTACGTCAGCAAGTGCTGTCATAGCCAGTGAAGGAATTCTTTATGAATGGTCCTTTGAAGTACTTTAATTATCAAGCAGCCAATTATGGAAGCCTAAGTCAGTTTTCACACTGCCAAGAGACTGATTTTTAGACACAATCCACACTGCACCTGTTTAGAAGTGAAAATGCAGCTCTCTTTTCTTGAGGTCCCTCTACTCACACACAAAGCCACTCCTCAGTGAGCAGTGCAATCTCCCACTCAACACTGACAACCTGAAGGTACAAACACTTGGCACCAAATCACTCCAACACTCAACAGCAACCCTGAAACTAAAGCAAAGCCAGAGTAACCTCCTACCACACCCTAACTCAGTCCTTATTAGTGCAACTCTGACACAAAATCTTCTTACAGGCAAAGACATCTGTAAACCAAGCAAGTGTAAAATGATAAAAAAACCCCAACCCACACTGCATGGAAAAATCCAGAAGGATTAGTGTCAGAAAACATTTGGCAGCAAGAGATTGGAAAAAACCATGAAGGCCTAACAGAAGAGTGGCTACACCAGTCACTGCGGGGAGGCTGTTGAAGCAGATCTGCTGCAGAAGATTTTGTTATTCAAGCTTTTCATCTCCTTCCTCCACATCCTTCAGACTGAGCACTTCCAGGGATCCTTTCCCTTTCGTCTCGCTGCGGATCAGCTCGTCAATCTCCCTGAAGCAGCCTGGGTCAATAAGGCACACCTGGAATGTTCCACATTTCATCAGTCAGCCAGGAATGTTTGAATTTCATCAGCCCCTACCCAAGGCCTAACATTCACTTTCATTAAAACAATCCTGGTTAGTTAGTGAGGAGGACTCTGAAGAGTTGACAAGCTCTGTCTGGCAGCAATCTTTCCACAGAGCTCTACAGTTCCAGCTCCCCATGCTGGACATGGCTTTTACCAGTTGGGATTGCTGGATTGCAGTCTGTTCATATGAACATTTTAATACCAAATTTTGCTTTACCATACACCAACTTAAAAAAAAAAAAAAAAATTAGCTACTCTTAAAATCCAGACAGAAGCCACCAAATAAATAACAGTAACATTCCACATATGAGAGAAACTTATCAGTGTTGCAGGATCATCACTGCTAAGAGGAATTGCACTGTGCACTCCTCAGCTTGGAGCAGCAACCTCTAGATACCAAAGGCTGCTTCCATGCCCACAACACTAGGATTGTATGAAATTAAAAATTCCCAACTGCAGCTCTGATTCAGGATCTCTAGTAAGCCTGCAGTTTATCTAAACAACTTCCATCTATGAATTCATCTCCTAATAAAATACACATGTGTAGTTCAAATCAAACCTGGACCCCAGGGACTGCTTTTTGCTTACAATTTCCAGCTGTTCCTGGAAGTCTTCACTCTCAGTAACTTTAATCAGTGGCTTGAGCTTCTCTTTCAGCTTCTTGCCCTCCTTTGCTGGCAGGATAAACCTCAGCCTCATGTGAGCACGTTCAATCTGCATGGTCTCCTTCAGCTGCCTGATTACTTCCAGGGCCTGTTGGACAAGAAAAAGAGCATTTACACACCTGCTTAAAACCCAGCACCCAGATCCAAATCTCAAACCTTCTCCCCAGCTTGAGAGCCATCTCTCAGTCCTGGTCACTGCTGCAGGGAGGTTGCTATCATGCCCTTTTGACAGATGAACAAGAAAAGGCAGACTTGTTGCTGTTTGTGATCACTTTGAACTCTTAAAAGCTGTCTGAAAGGAAATTAAACAGCTATCCTGCAACACGCCACAAACCCATGTGGCTCAGATGCAAACCTGATACACTGCCTCAATTAGCATAAACCATAAACCTTTTATTTCTGTTTCAAGTGTTTCACTGTTGGGTTTTTTCCTTTCCTTCTCCCTTCCCTGAATTCTTAGCAAACGAACTGCCTGAGTTTCAGGAGCTGCTTCTCTCCAGCACTCAGCTGCCAGATGGCTGAGTAATCCCTGTGTGGACCTCAGATCCCAGGGCTCTGCTGATCCCTCTGTGGCTGAGACCCGAGGAATTACACTGCATGGAAACCCACCTGCAGGAAACCCACCTGCTGCTTCGTGCTCTTGTTGGGTTTGACAGAGTAGTGAATGTCCTTCATGGCCCTTTCGATGAGGATCACTGTGTAGGGCCGCTTTGTCTCGGGGTTCACACACTTGTCAGCCACGATGGTGGCGATGTCTCGGAACATCTGCTCCAGCTGCGTGTGCCGCTCCTTGTCCGACACCTGCAGCTCCCCTTTGGATAAAATCTGTAAAACACAGAGACCCGTTCATGAACGTCCTGGATTTGAAGAGTGACAAGTTAAATCTGACAACTTCCAGTAACTTTGTTAAATTTGACAGCTGCTTGAAAGGTTGGGTGAGATTTGAAGCGCAGCAAACAATAACCAAATTAATGTGAATCGTTACAACAGACAGCATTGGAAAGGCTTCAGACAAAAAAATCTCACCACAGAAACACTAAACTGCAGTGAGAGAAGCACAAATTTCGCAGAATCACGGAATATCTTGAGTTGGAAAGGACCCCCAGGGGTTCATCCAGCCCAGCTCCCAGCCCTGCACAGACCCCCCAACAATCCCACCCTGGGCATCCCTGGCAGTGCTGTCCAAACACTCCTGGAGCTCTGGCAGCCTCGGGGCTGGGACCATTCCCTGGGGAGCCTGGGCAGTGCCCAGCACCCTCTGGGGGAAGAACCTTTTCCTAAAATCCAACCTAAACCTGCCCTGGCACAGCTCCAGCCCTTCCCTGGGTCCTGTCCCTGTCACACAGAGCAGAGATTGGAGCTGTCCCTTGCGAGGAGCTGCAGACCCTGATGAGGTCTGACCTCAGTCTCCTCAGGCTGAACAGACCAAGTGCCCTCAGCTGCTCCTTGCATAGCCCCTCCAGGCCTTTCACCTTCTTTGTAACTTTCTTTGGACTCTGACAGCTTTAGATCTTTCTTATATTGCAGCACCAAAAACTTACCCAGCACTAGAGGTGAGGCTGCCCCAGCCCAGAGCAGAGCAGGACAATCCCTTCCCTGGCCCAGCTGTTGATGCTGGGCCTGGTGACCCCAGGAGAGGGATGTCCCTCCTGGCTGCCAGGGCAATGCTGACTCAAGAGATTTACTGAAATCTCATCACCCACAGCAAGTCCACAGTTCATATACCACCAGTAAGGACTAAGAAATTAGATCTATTACTAACACTTAAGTGAACTCTCCAAAGTAAGCAACTGTTCCCTTGCTTTCTCTGCATAACTAATAACTTATGTGAGGAACTCTTCAGTGCTGGCCGTGTCCACACACATTGGTTGATGCAAGTTGTGTGTTAGACAGAATTCTTTCCAGCCATATGCATATGCCAAATTTAAGGTATAAAACAGAGCTACTGCTCCTTCTTACCCATTTCTTAACAAACAACCCTTTCACCTATAGCAGCATTCTACCAACACCCTTCAGTACAAACCAACCTAACTGTGTGACTAAATCTTCTCACATCTTTTATAAAGCGAAGTGTGTGAAACCTACCATCTTACAGATTTCTGTTTGGTCATCTGTCCCAAATGCTTTAACCAGATCTTCCTTCTTCGCCACCTGGCCTTTGGAGACATTGACAAACACTGTGTGTGTCTGCAGGACCTCGTCGAGGTCTTTCTCCCTAGAGATTGAGAAAAACGTAGAAAACTCAGAATAATCCCAGAATGGTGCCAGTGCCACCCCTGCCACGGGCAGGGACACCTTCACTGTCCCAGGTTGCTCCAAACCCCATCCAACCCGGCCTTGGACACTGCCAGGGAACAATTCCTTCCCAATATCCCATCTATCCATCCCTGTTCTCTGTCACCACTGCCCCTTGTCGTGGCACTCCATGCCTTGTCCAACGCCCCTCTAGAGCAAAGCAGCAATGCCAGGAACACAGCTGCGGTCAGCGAGGAGAAGCAGCCCCCGCTGCCCCGGGCTGAATCAGCACAGCCGGAACCTTCCAGCACAGAGGTGTCGCTGCCCAGGCACGGGCACGGTGCTCCCGTTACCGGCCCCGCGCCTCCTGCCGGGGTCAGACCCGGGGACCGTGGCCGCGCTCGATCCCCGGCCCCACAGCCGGGCTCCGCACGGTCACTGCCGACCCCCCTCCCACACCCCGGGCCCTTCCCGGTCCTCACACGGGCTCCCCTCCCGCGCCACTACCAAGTCCCCACGGGAGGTGCCCGGGTACGACCCCCTCGCACCCGGGTCCCCACACGGGCCCTTTCCCGGGCCCCATGCCAGGCCCGAGCCGCCTCCCCGCCGGCTCCCCGGGCACTCACGCTCCGCTGCGCCAGCCCATGACCTTGTTGCGGTAACAGGCGATCTCGAAGCGCTTCCCGGCGCGCCGTGCCCGCACCACGGCCACATTGGTGAGGCGGATCTGGTTGGTGGGGGTAAAGATGGACATGGCGGCGGCCGCCCGCTCCGCCCCCGGCTCGGCCCGGCAGTGAATGGCGGCCGCGCCGGCACGGGCGGAAGGGGCGGGAGCGGCAGCGGCGCATGGCGGCGTGAGGGGAGCCGGGCTGGGGTCAGTGCCGGGAAGGGGAGCCGGGAGGAGACGGGGTGATCGGTGTGTGCGTGTGGGTGAGAGAGCGGGAGCGCCGTGATGGGGGGAACAGAATAACCGCGTCTGTGGGTGTGTCCGTGGGGGTGATAACCGTGAGGGGGGGTATAATAACCGTGTTTGTGGGGTAATAACTGTAATAACTGTGTCCGTGGGGGTGATAACCGTGAGGGGGGGTATAATAACCGTGTTTGTGGGGTAATAATGTGTATATGGGCTAATAACCGCGAGGGGAGATCTAATCACGGTGTGTGTGTGCGGTTCTAACTGTGAGAGGGTGCTGTGGAGGGAGATGAGGGTGGTGACCCTGGGGGTATTTGTTAACCCAAAGTGGTGTACGGGGGTAGTAACTCTGAGGTGGGGCGTGTTTAATAATTATGAAGGTGGTGGGATGATAACCGTGGGGGGCAGGGGAAGCTGGGGTGATAACCGCGAGGGGTATCTGGGGGAGAGAGGGGCATTAACCGTGAGAGGAGGAGTAACCACGAGCGTGGGGAGTGTGTGTGCGTTTGTGGGGCGATAACCATGAGGGACGTGTGTGGTTATGTAGGGGATAATAGTGAGCATGTGGGGGTGTGCTTGTGCCTGTTTTGGAGCTAAAGTTTTCTTCAATGTATGTAGCACCTATTGGATTTGAGGAAGTTGTACAGAGGTTAAGGGAATCCCTAGAGCTGGTTTGGGTAAAACTGGGAACACTGGGCAAGTGCTCTTGGCTCTCCTCTTTTGTGAGTGTCAGTGTTGCTGTTGGAGGGGTGAAGGGCATCCCCTTAAGCCTTTGCTCTGGTAACTTGAGTAACAGCCAATACGAGTTTCCAGCCTCTTGGAAATATTTGGATTCTGTGCTCTCAACTGATATGTGCAGAAACAAGATCCGAGCTGCAGATGACAGTAGGAGGGTGTCAGCTGTGTTCCTCAGTCAATAAGTATCACAAACCAGCCTTTTTGGAGTGCCTGAATATTCCATATGAAATAGGTATTCCCATATACCACGCAGGTGCATTCCTGGCTGTATCCTGGTTTACTGTGCCCTGAATGTTCTGAACCAACCTGAAACATCTCAGTGGTTCCAAATCAAATTTCACTTGCGTCCTAGAATTCTGTGGAAGTGTTTCCAATTGAATCCATGTTTCAGTCTGCCCTTGAAACTCTGTTTGTAATCAGTGTGACATCAAATGTGTGTAAGCAAGGGTTGTGTTCAGCAGAAAGTTCTGTGCAGGTCATTTTCCCCTTGGACTGGAGCTTTCTCATTCCAGAGAGCTGCATTTGTTTGGTTTGTGTAAAACTAAAGCCGCTGTGATCCACTGATGTTTCACAAGGACTTTTTCCTTTCAGGCACTTAGCACAAGTGTTTTCTGCTTTTCCTTGTAACAGAGCCCGCCTATCAAGGAAAAACCCAGAGTTTCCCTCTGACAGTATGGAATGCTAGCTTCGAGCTCAGCTGACACACCTGAGGAGGTGAAGGCCTCATGATTCTGTTTTAGTGCCTTGTCTTTAGCCAGAAGCTGTTTTCTGCAAAGCCTGGGCAATAGCTGATGATGTGAGGCTGTGGGTACTGTGTGGTTTTTTTTTGTGTGCTCATTCCATATTCACTCTGTAGGAATCTGTGACATTCCAGATTTAGATGTCTCAATGGATATGTGGAGCTACTTCCATACTTGCCTGGTGTCCATATGGCTGCACAGATTTTACATCTATTCTGCTGTTGCTTTTGGGATCAGCCTTTGGATTGTCATTCAGTTCACCACCACCAGAACCAAAAGGAAGGTAACTGAGCCTGTTAGCACTTCTCTCTGAGAAGACCCCAAAAACTGTGTGGAAGTGAGTAGTTACTGGATAAAGGCACCTTCTGTGGGCCTGCTGAGGGTGTTGCAAATCCCAAATGCAGTTTGGTTATCTGGTTATGGAACTCAGCCTGGATTGTTTGTGTCTGTGGATCACTAAATGCTCTTGTTGCTCTGACGTTGGGGCAGAGCTCTGCAGGACACTCCTCTCACTGTTCCTGGGAGAATGTGTCCTCCTGGATTGCTCTGTCACTCCAGGCAAACCCCTCTGCTTGTGCCCTGTGTTTGCACCTTTGTGTTTTCATGATGCTAATGACAGGGTTGGGCTGGTTTTGGGATGGGAGGGAATTAGGCCATTCAGGAATTGAAAACCTCCTCCTGCAGGTGGGTAAAGATCTGCTACAGGACTTGGGAGGTTCAGCTGGATCCTGTTACCTCCCAGACAAGGGGGTATTGTAGCATGGCCTAGGCCAGGAAAACAGGTCCTGGTGTGTTTGGGTGTGAGAGGAACCAAAATGCTTTGGCTGTTGCTGAGAGTTGGCCCCAGGATTTGAATTTTATATGCTCTTGGTTTGACAGCCCTTGGAGAAGGGGCTGCATGTGACACAGCTCTTGTTTCATAGGGTGAGGAATCCCATGGGAATCCCTCTTCCCCTGAGGAAACAGCAGGCAAACTGGGAAATGGATGTGCCCCCCCCCAGGCACAGGAGGTCCATGTTGCTGGAGTGAAGATTTTCTATGGCTCTCAGACTGGCACAGCAAAGGTATCTGTACTTTCATTGCACATCTGTGAAATTGCTTTGAAATATTGTTGGGATCTGAGAATGTCACTTGCTTTAAAACACTGCCCTGGGTACAGATCTGGGAGTTTATCAGCACATTCATTAGCTTGTTACAGTCATTGCCCAAAATGCAAGATAAGTGAAAAATTAAATAAAAATAACAATTTTCCTCCTCCCTTTAAGAAAGGCATGCAGTAGAGATTGATTATAAAGCTAAAAGTTCACTCTTGCACTATAATTTTAATTTTCTAGCAAGGCTTCATAGAGAGAAATGCCGATTTTGGTGCTTTCTCCTGAAGAAATGTAATTTATGTGTGTAACTGTGAAGTGATTAGTCATTATAATGTCATAACTCTCAGCCAGTATACTCAATTTTTGTTTTAATGTGAGGAATTGCAGTGCCAGTGTCCAGGCCTCCTGTGTCATTATTCTTCCTGTGTTGGGTGAAGTCTTGTGGCTGAGCACAGCAGGGCTTGTGTGGCTTGAAGTCATTGATAACTTCCAATGTTTCTTTGTTCAGAGATTTGCCAAAGCTCTGGCTGAAGCTGTTACTTCCCTTAATTTGCCTGTGGAAGTCATTAACATGGGAGACTATGATCCAGAAGATGGCTTAGCAGAGGAGGTGGGTATGGCATGAACACCAGTAATAAGTACAGGTTTTTCCTGGGGTTGTCAAGGCTGTTTCCCTCTTGTATTTCTCTCCTGTACTTCTGGAAGTCCCCAAAGGTTTGTGTTGTATTCCTACCTATGCAATCTTCCCTACCTGTGCAAATGTAGTCCATCAGCCCTCAGCAGAAAATACCTACTTTTTGAGAATTTCAAAGCACCAGTTGGACATTTTGCTGTGACAGTGACCCTGTATGAGGCAGTTCTGTAACTCAGGGGTGAGCTGGGTGAGAGGGGCTGCCCAGGTGCCCTGTACACCTGGGCAAGGTTCAGAACCAGAACAGGAAGGTGGTGATGCCTCTGCAGCCTTTAGAGGCTTTTAAGTTAGAAACTTCTTGTGGGGTGTATTTATGTGGAGTAATCCTTGATGGGTTTTTCTTCTGTGATTATTGATAGTTGCTACTTGAGAGTTTTAATTAATCCTAGCAAAAAGTTTTAGTGGGAACTGCATGCTGGGGATTCCTTCAGGTTTCAGTGTGAATTGCCAGCATTTGATACTGCCCCTAGCACACCTGTACATGTGAGGTTGAGGAGTTTGAAATATTTATCCATGGGGCACTTCCCTGATGAAGGAGTTGGGTCAGGAAGCTGCTGATGGGGCTGGATGTCCAGTTTTGCTCTGTCACTGTGTCCCTGTTCAGCTTGATCTCTCTCTGCTAATTTAAGGTGCTGTGCAGATTGTTCAGTACCCTTGGGATTGTCACCTGCACCATCCCACCCAAAAGGAGACAGCCTTGTCTTTTGATTTCTCCCAGCTGCCTGAGTGTTGTAACCCTTTGCTTTAAAAGAAGGTTCTGGAAAATGCAGTGCTTCTTTTTCTCTCCTATCCTGTTTGTGTGACCAGACAAGCAGCAGGAACATCTGTGTATTCCTGGTGGCCACCTACACCGAGGGGCAGCCCCCAGAGGGCGCAGCCTGGTTCTGCAAGTGGCTGGAAGAGGCAGCCAATGATTTCCGTGTTGGGAAAAGCTTCCTGCAGGGCCTGAGATACGCCGTGTTC
Organism: Promerops cafer; assembly: GCA_013398275.1. Taxonomy (NCBI): domain Eukaryota; kingdom Metazoa; phylum Chordata; class Aves; order Passeriformes; family Nectariniidae; genus Promerops; species Promerops cafer. The sequence goes on from VZSE01000417.1 coordinate 27,782, forward strand.
GGGCTGGGGAACTCGGCCTACGTGGATCACTACAACACTGTGAGTGTCCTCTGGGCTCCCTGCTTGGCTTCTGCTCCGTGAGCCTCAGCTGCATGGGGTGCATCAAACCTGAATTAGGCTGGTGGTCTGTGAGGGAATTGCAGCTGTTGTGCTGACTGGGTGAGGCACTGGGTTTAGGGCATGGGCAGAATCTCAGAGCCATTGAGCTTGGAAAAAACCTCCAAGATCACTGAACCCACCCTGTGCCTGATCCCCACCTTGTCCCCAGCCCAGAGCACTCAGTGCCATGTCCAGGCCTTCCCTGCACACTTCCAGAAATGGGGACTCCAAACCCCTCTAGGCAGCCCCTGCCAAGCCTGGCCACCCTTTCCATGGGGAAATTCCTGCTGATGTCCACCCTGAGCCTGCCCTGGCCCAGCCTGAGGCCGTTCCCTCTGCTCCTGTCCCTGTTCCCTGGAGCACAGCCTGACCCCCCCGGCTGTCCCCTCCTGGCAGGGAGTTGTGCAGAGCCACAAGGGCCCCCCCTGAGCCTCCTTTTCTCCAGGCTGAGCCCCTTTCCCAGCTCCCTCAGCTGCTCCTGGGGCTCCAGCCCCTCCCCAGCTCTGTTCCCTGCCCTGGACACGCTCCAGCCCCTTGATGTCGTTCTTGGGGTGAGGGGCCCAAAACTGCCCCCAGGACTGGAGGTGCCTCAGCAGTGCCAGTGCAGAGGGACAGTCACTGCCCTGATCCTGCTGCCACACCATTGCTGGTACAAGCCAGTGCCATTGGCCTTCTTGGCCACCTGGGCAGTTCAGCTTTGAAGCAATTGGGTTTCAAATGGGAAATGAGTCCCACAGGCACTGGGAGGTGTGGTGACACATTTGGTAAATCCTTACTGAGTTCATTTCCCAGCTTTGAAAGCTTTCTGCAGTCACCTGAGGGCACAGCACTGTAAACTGTTGCTCCTGCTGCCTTTTGAATGTGGCTCCTTTTATGATGTGGGTTTTAGCTTTATTCCCTGGTGGGAACTGTGGCAGTATCTCTGCCTGGTCATTGGTGTCATCTCACACAGAAAAATGGCAGTACTTGTCACAGGGTTGTGTTCAGAGCTGGGACTTGTGTCACACATGTGACACATGACCAACAAGCACCACACAGAGCAGTCTGTTCCCAGAGCCCATCCCTTCACCCCAGGGGTGGCAGAGGGCTTTTCCAGCAGAGTCTGGGAGGGTGTGGTGCTGTTCAGGCTGCCCTGGGTCTGTGCTGAGCCAGCACCTGAGAGGGACTCCCCAGGTCCCTGCCCTGCAGTGCCATGTAGCTCACTGGCTCTTCCCAGGGCTGGTCCTTGCTTTTCTGGTTGGCTGCTTGCACTTGGCCCTGGTTTAATTTCCTTTGCAACCCTTCCTTCTGCCCTAGGTTGGAAGGAGGATGGACAGGTGGCTGTGGATGCTCAGTGCCAGCAGGATCATGACTCGGGCTGAGGGGGACTGCAATGTGACCCAGAGCAAACATGGCAGCATTGAGGCTGACTTTGAGGCCTGGAAAGCCAAATTCCTCACTCAGCTCCAGGCACTCTGCAAAGGGGAAAAGAAGCCCTGCAGTGGGAAGTGCAAGAAAGGGAAGTGCAAATCTTCAGGGAAGCAGAGCAAGGAAAGCTTGGACCATGAACATGGGACGTCAGAACATGAGAATACTGAGGTACAGCCAAAATCCGTGAGGGCTTATTTCATTTGGAGCACTGTTTGACTTCTCCCCTTCTTCCTGCAGTCCAGAGGGCTGCTGTGGGGCCTGATACTTGTTCTGGAGCAGGGGGAGAAAAGAGCTGAGATCCCATGGCAATAACAAGTAGAATGAGCCATCCAAAAGAAGGACCAAAGAATTAGTGATGGACCCAGGCTCAATGGCATTTATGTGATGAGGGAGTCTTGCTCCTGGCTGGGGACAGCTCCAGGGAACCAGGCTGGGTTCTCAGCAGAGCCTTTGCCTGGTCCCAAGGCCAAGGGGACCGTTCAGTTCCCTGTGAGTCATTAACCTGCTTCCACTTCAACCCAGTAAAGCTCAGCTGCTCTGCCTGCATCCCAGGGTTTTCCAAAGGCAGCTGGGGTGTATTACCTGAGCATGCCCTGTATGTCCTTTGTTTGCTCTGCCTGTAATAATTTCTCTCTTCTGGAGTGTTTATTGAGTGCAGATTTTGTATAAGAAATCCTGTCTATTGCTCTCCAGTGCAAGACCCAGAGCTGCTATGGCACTTTAATCCTCCCTTGAGCCATTTACTGTGGGCTGGAAGTTATTGCTGGGTTGAATTTTATACAAAAGTAAGTGGTTCTTCTGGCTGGGTTTGGGAGTGCTGGCTGCTGCAGGAGGAATAAATCTTGCTGTCAGCAAGGCACTTGGGTTCAAAGCAGTTCAGGGTTCCATATCCATCCTACAGGTTTTTGGTAGGCTATTGCTTGTTTTGAGTGGTCTTTACTGATGAGGAGAGCTCATTTCACTGGTTAGCTTAGTCTTACATTTAACAGAGATAAATTCTTGAGTGTTTTTCTCTGTTCTCTCCCACAGGCAGAGGAATTGTTTGAAACCAGTAGTGAGGAGGAAGCTGGAGGCACAGATTCTGTCATTGATGTTGAAGATCTTGGCAGTATCATGGGCCACATGAAGAAAGCAAAGGTACTGCTGTGAGAGGGGGTATGGAATGGTCAGGTCTTGGTCACTGAGCAGCTGGATTGATTAAAATGTAACTGGCTAGATTTGAATCTGAAGGGTTTGGATAGAGGGAGAGTAAAATACGAGCTGTTGAAGAACCTGTCCCCAAAAAGAACATCTTTGGAGGTGGTGTTGGGTGTAGTCACAGACTGACTCTGGCTTGCTCACCAAGCAAATGCTGCAGTGGTAACCTGTGACTTCCAGTCTGATGGAAGATCCACTTGCAGAGCTAACACTGGATCTGGCTGCAAATCTCTGCACTGAGATTCCCAGTCCAGTGCCTGCACACAGATCCTGTTCCTGTTCTGCCTGTGGGTTGTCACTGAAATGCAGGTCTGTGAGGACAGGGGCAGAGCTGCAGGTGCAGCAGGAGCACCCAGCTGCTCACTGCTGCCCTAGGGTGAGGTCTGTGCTTCAGACACTGGGCCTGTCACACAGCCCCACTTCCTGCTCCATCCCAGGCTCTTGCTGGCTCAGTTCCCTGTGGGTCTCTTGGTGTCCCTTTCCTGTGCTCAGTCCGAGCTGGGATGTGTCACACTCACCTCACTCACACAAAGGACCAGGGACAGGGAGCAGCTGCAGGGTGCTCCCCACTCTTTGCTGGCTGAGCAGTTGTTGGTCTGGGTGGGGAGGGGTGGCCTGTGATGTGCTGAGCCCATCTACTGACCCCCTTTGCTCTCAGTGACCTTTGCATGGTGCTGTCATTGTGCACCCTTGAGCTGCTGTCCATGCCCTTCTCACCAAGCTGACCTCTCTGTAATTACACCTTCCTTACCTTGGGTGTGTCTGCACTGTGGGGCTTCTCACAGCTCTTTCCCAAAATGGGGCCCTGGCACAGGGTGCCCAGAGCAGCTGGGGCTGCCCCTGGATCCCTGGCAGTGCCCAAGGCCAGGCTGGATGGGGCTGGAGCAGCCTGGGACAGTGGAAGGTGTCCCTGCCATGGAAGGGATGTGGAAAGAGATGGTCTCTGAGGTCCCTGCCAATCCAAACTGCTCTGTGACTGTGAAAATACAGTGATGTCCTCGGTGGTCTGAGCTGAGGTGGCACTGCTGGGCTACCTGAGGCCAGGCTGTGGCTCACAGGAGGATGTGTGCTTGGAGGGCAGGAGCTTGCAAGGGGAGCACAGGAATCTCTGTTCCTCCCCTGAGGGAGGGGAAGGAGGCAAATCAAACGCTGCTGTTGGTAACCAGCTCTGTGAGGAGAGCAGCCCCAGTGATGGGGCAGGGCTGGCTGCTGTGGGAGGGCTGCCCCGGAGGTGGGGTCGGCCTGTGCACTGCAGCTCGTGAGGGAAGGCTGGGCAACCTTCAGGCTTCCCTTTGGAGGGACAAAGGACCACAGCTCCTCGTGGAACTCTTCTCTCTCCTACGCTCACCACTAGAGGTCAGCGGCCAAAAGGGAACCGCGGGTTCTGCGGCAGCTCCTGGGCGGTGCTTCAGCCCTGCCGGGGCAGCGGTGACAGCCAGCGCTCGTGTGAAGAACTGGGCATTGAGCTTTCCCCGACTGACAGACTGTAGCAACATCATGACCGAGGAGCAGTGTAATCCAGGAAAACCACATATCATAGGCCAGTTTACAAAGGAAAAGTGAGCACAGCAATAAAATACTTCCTGCTGTTCACTGGAAGAAGTCAGTGCTGAGGTCAGCGTGGTGTGGGTTTGTACACAGGCAGGGAAGGTTCACTGCTGTCTGTGCCTTGGCTGAGGCAGGCTCCAAACTGCTTTCTCCTCAGCCTTCCTGGTGCTCTGCTGGAGCAGGGAGAGGCCTGGGTGTTGGATGTGCTTGTGTTCTGCAGTAACTGCCTCTGTGCAGATCAGCTTGCTGTGGCTGTGACCCAAGTGTCACCCTGATCAGAGGGGCAGCTGCTGCCTGAGCACAGACACTCACCTGGAGCTGGAACCTGCAGGTGTTGATCCTTTGAGCTTTTTCCTTGGAGGAGCTGGCAGAGCTGTTCTGCTGTGGGAGTTGAACACTGCCCTCCTGCAGAGGATTAAATCCTGAGGAGGCAAGTGTTGGTGTGGGCCTGAGAGCTCACTCTGAGTGTGCTCAAGGGCACCTCTCTTGAAGTCCCATCCCCTCTCTAGGCTCTGAGTCTGCACTGAGAGGTTTCCTGTACCAGGTGAGTTGTTCTGCCTTTGGCCATTTTAGCCATTTTCCCTCTCATGGAATGTTGAACTATGTAAAATGGGTGTGACACTGTTGTTTTACCCTGAGCTAACCTGTTGTCCTGCAGGACTCCTTGCCCACACAGCCAAGTGCTCTGGGCTTTGGGATCTGAACTAGTCACACACAGGTGAGCAAGTCTGAGAGAAACTTGGGTATCTTGAGGGTTATGTCAGACAGTTCTTCCTCCTCAGAGTTCCTTGGGTCTGGAATGTGCCTGACACTTTCCAGCAGGAGTTTTATGGGTGTCATTGTTGGGTATTCACCCCTCTGCCTATGGGATGTGGAACAGAAGGTTCTGCCCTGTGCATTGTAGTTAATTTGAAGTGGTTTTGGGTCCAGCTTTCATCTCTTCTGCATGGATTGGCTCTCTAGCAGGTAAGGCAGCTGTGCAGGCACAGATAGTCAGAATTCCCTACTGTCATGCCTTTTCTGGGGTGGCAGAGTGAGGCTGTGGAGGCGACAGGATCCAATAAATCCTTGCTCACATCTCTGCTGGTCATCTTAATTTAATTTTGCATCTGTCTTTTGTTGTTTGCCTTGATGGAAATCAAGGCTGAGATTTGTCTTGCAGCTTGCCCCCCATATTCTGCTGGTTTGTAAAGTATTGTCAAAGGCCTTGAAGCAGATACTGGATTCCTGTAGCCACTTGGACCAGGCAGATGGATTCAGGAGTTCTAGGGGAATGCCAGGACCTCTCTGCCAGGTTGAATTATAGCTATTACAGACTGAGTTAGAGAAGAGATGGATTTTTGAAGAGCTGCTGAGTGTGAAGTTACACAATTCCTGGTGATGGTGCCTTCTGCACACTGAGTCTGAGCCCAAACTGACACAAGGTTGGGTAGATATTGGTAATATATTCAAGTATATTAACTGGTAGCTGATCCAACAGCAAATTCCACATGAGTTTACCAAATCTAATAATATGTGCTGACAGTTTTTGATGTGTTTAAGAATGAGGTGGACTTTGGAGTTTTGCAGTTGTGGCCCACTTTGCCTTTCCTCCAGAGTTCCTCCCCTGATGAGGATTTGCCAGGGAAAGTGAACTCTGATGGTGTTTGTGGCCTGCAAGGTGCCATTAATCACAGGGACACCAGTTCTTAGTGTGGATTATCTCCCCCAGCTGAAAGGACAGATCCATCTACACTCATTCCCAGGGAATGGAATGACTTTATTAACCTTCACATTTATGAACTTCAGGCATGAGGAATAGCAATAATAATATCCTGATTGCTAGTTTGATGGGTTTGGAAGCAATCAAATGAGCATATTTTGTTGATGCAGTTTTGAGATTAATGCTGATGTTTTCTACAACAAGCAGTGTAATGATGCTGAAGGCTATTTCTAATGTAAAGAGAGAGAGGGGTGATTGGAACAAACCAAGAGTGTCCAGGAACCAAACCCTGCCCCAGAGTGCTCAGTTTGTGTCCCTCTGTGTCCCTGGGCCCCTTTGGCACTGTTCCCTGAAGTCACCCTGAGTTAGCCATTGTAAATCCCAGCCCTTCCAGCATTTCCTGGGAGCCCTTGGAGCCTGGGGCTGCTGTGGAAGCCCAAACCTTGCAGGCTCTGGGTGAAGGAACTCTTAAGGAAGCTGGGTTTGGTTGGAATGGGGCACTGGGCAATGAGGTTTACAGACCAAGGGTCATGTGCAACTTTGTGCTACAGCTAGGAACTTTTTAAAGAGTAGTCAGTGATATGTTAATCAAGTGGAACAAAATTTGGGTATGTGACTTTCAGTTAAAACTGATGTGGACAGCTCCAAAAACTTCAGCTTTTAATGGGTGAAGGATTCCTTTATGAAAAATGTGCCCTTATCTGCAGCAGCTGCTCTGGGCCAGATTTCAACCTGTGCTACTCTGGCTCAGAATTCTATGTGAGCTTACATTTTAAAATGAGCTTTAAGAAATTTAATTTGACTTCTTGGGGACTACTTCTGTCATTAACAGTAGGATTTGCCATAGGGGCACTTCACCCTTCTCCTTTCCTGGGTTCAAATCTTTTTTCTCTAAACCCTGGCTAATGGAAAGGATTACAATTGCTAAACAAAATTACAAGAGATCTCGAGGCTTTTTCTGAGTAAGGCTTGTGAGTGGTAAAAGGGAAAAAAAACCCAAAATAACTTTAATGTAACCTGTGTCTGGATGTGCAGTCTGCAGTCTCTGACATGTGGCGTGGCAGTGACTTCCTTGGTAAAGGCATTTGAGAGCTCTGAGTGTTTATTTGCAGCCTTTTCCTGACCACATCCTTTGGTGGAGATGGTCAGGACTGACCCTGCAGCAGCCCAGCCCTCCCTGCTCACCATTTCTCACCAAGTTTGTGCTCCATTTCTCAGGTGGTTTTCTTTTTGCTGTGCATTTTTTAAAGTTTCCTGCATGTCTAATGACAGATTTGAGCAGACTTCCCCAAATTCTAAAAATCAATCCAGCAGAGCCCCTCTGCTCTGGAGCCAGGCTGGGAGAGCTGGGGAGGAGAAGGCTCCAGAGACACCCCAGAGTCCCTGCCAGGGCCTAAAGAGTCTCCAGGAGAGCTGGAGAGGGACTGGGGACAAGGGATGGAGGGACAGGACCCAGGGAATGGCTCCCACTGCCAGAGGGCAGGGCTGGATGGGATATTGGGAATTAGGAATTGTTCCCTGGGAGGGTGGGCAGGCCCTGGCACAGGGTGCCCAGAGCAGCTGGGGCTGCCCCTGGATCCCTGGCAGTGCCCAAGGCCAGGCTGGACACTGGGGCTGGAGCAGCCTGGGACAGTGGGAGGTGTCCCTGTCCATGGCAGGGGGTGGCACTGGGTGGGCTTTAAGGTCCCACCCAACCCAAACCATCCCAGGATTCTGTGGTTTTTTTGACCACTTGAAAAATTGCTGTTGAAATGAAATGTTCTTTTAGTCCTGAACTCCATGGAAAAGAAAGAAATGTAGTGGAGAAGTCTTTACAGAGCCATTTTAAAAAGAATCTGCAAAAGATGGCAAGAGTGTGGAAGGATGTGTGCTGCCTGCTCTGTGTGTGAGAGAGCAGAAGAGACTGAATGGAAAATCTTACTAGTTTGAATTTGGGCATTTGGGACACTTGTTAAACTGTGTTAACTGGGTTTCAGTTGGGATTTTTGTAGCACAGAAGAAAGAAATAAAATGTGAAAATATGGCTCAGTTTTCAAGTATAAGCAATCCCTTTTAGGTGAACACAGACACATTGTTAGTTTTGACTCCTTTGGTGCCTTTGAAAATCAATCTTCTTCCTGGCTTGTCCAAGGAAGTCTCCCAAGTCAAACAAACTCTGGCAGGGTCCCTTGGCAGTGTGTGAGTTGGAGCTGTGCTTCAGCAGCACCTTGTAAAAGCTGCCCTACAGCAGAGCAGGGCTGCTGGAGCTCAGTGCAGCACTCTGAACACCCCTGCAGATACATTGGGAAGTTGTGACCTGGGAGGTTTCTTGTCCTTGAGGACTTGGGCTGATGTTGAACCTACAAGAAAATTATGTTGGTGGGATCATTTTTGCCTTTGCATTTCATGGAAGATGCTCAGTGTCCTTTCAGGCTGATGCACTTGGATGGCAGCATAAGCTCCTGTCACTGCTTGTCTGCAGGAGTTTGGGATTTAAAAGACTGCTGTAGATGTCCAGAAATCTCAGCACTGACTTTTCAGACAAAAGGGAATGGAAAATTCCCTCTGTGAGGATGGAGCTGCAGGTCTGTTTTCCTTTGTTTAGGTGGGAGCTGGGAGCTGCTGCCTCAGGGTAACACCAGGGCCCTCTGTATCCTACAGCACAGAGAGGGAGGTGGGGATTCCACCTCCTTATTTAAAATTCTCAGGGGCTTCTATTTCAGGAGAGAAAAGTCCTGTTTCTGAATTTTTTTTTGTTTGGTTTTTTTGGTTTTTTTTTTTGTTTGTTTGTTTGTTTGTTTTTTGGTGTCAGTCAGAACTTCTCGGGGATTTTCCTCGTTTTGAAGGGAACCTACAAGGAGGATGGAGTGCCAGGACAGGGGGAATGGCTCCCACTGCCAGAGGGCAGGGATGGATGGGATATTGGGAATTAGGAATTGTTCCCTGGGAGGGTGGGCAGGCCCTGGCACAGGGTGCCCAGAGCAGCTGAGGCTGCCCCTGGATCCCTGGCAGTGCCCAAGGCCAGGCTGGACACTGGGGCTGGAGCAGCCTGGGACAGTGGAAGGTGTCCCTGCCCATGGCAGGGGTGGGATGGGATGAGCTTTAGGGTCCCTCCCAATCCATTCCATGGTTCTGTGACTTTAGGGCCACATTTTGAGAGCACCTGCCCCAGTTTTTCCTTCTGCCCCAGGCAGCTGATGTTTCAGTCATGATGCTGCATTGCCCCATTCCTATCTCAGCTCCTTGTGCTGCTCTCAGCTCTTTGTGCCTCACTGGGCAGTGCTGGGGTGGGTGTGTAGCCTGTGATTATGCAGACTCTGGCAGCTGTTTTTAATAGGATTTTCTGTCTGTTGGGCTGTTTGCTGGTTCACAGCTCACTCACTCTGAGTTCTCCTCTCTGCTGCAGGAGCTGCAGGCTGTCCCTGCTGGTGACTGACAGCAGCGAGGGCCGGGGCGCTGTGGGATTGACAAGGTGTTCACCCCTGGGCTCAGCAGATTGCAGCTCTGTCTCTGCCTGTCACAGCTGAATTGTGACAGCCACAGGACAGTCCCCACAGCGCACCCTCTGCTCCTGTGCTTGTGGTCAGGGCTGTCTTTGTGGAGTGGGCTCCCTGTCCCCGTTCTCCCATGTGTTCCAGCCCCCAGGAAGGTTGTTTTGTAAGGACAGGAGTGCCATTCCTGTGGGCAGCCTGGTGTCCCATCAGCTCCCCAGATCCCCACGTGGTTCCTGTCAGTGGTGCTGAGTGACGGGAGGAGCTCTGCTCCATGAACTTTAACTCCTGTTCATGTAATTCATGAACTTTAATAGTTCATTCCCCAGCTCCTGGGGAGCTGTTGCTAATCCTTCTTGCTGCCAGGCAGCTTTTCCTGACAGCCTGGCCAGCATTCCCTCAGTGCTGTTCTGTTAGTGCTGGCTGCAGCCCTGGTGTGTTCCTGTTTGCTTAATGCTTGTGCTTTTCATTTGGGAAAAGATCCTGGAGCTTGTAGATGGATGAGGCTGCAAATCATGGCAGGGCCAGGGGTTCCCTTTGTCTGACCATTGGGAGGTTAAGCAGGAAAGAAGTTGAGTCATAATTGGGTGTAAATTTTTTTCTGAGAGTAAAAGTTTTTGGGGGAGCTTTTTTTCCCCTGCCATGGCACATCAGTAAATAGAGCCATGAGGCTAAAAGTGCTAAATTAAGTTAATTTAGGGAATCATAGAATGGTTTGGGTTTGAAAGGACCTTAAAGCTCATCTTGTTCCATGGGCAGGGACACCTTCCACTATCCCAGGCTGCTCCAAGCCCCATCCAGCCTGGCCTTGGGCACTGCCAGGGATCCAGGGACACCCTGTGCCAGGCCCTGCCCACCCTCACATGAAAGAATTTCTCCTTAATATCTAACCCTAATTTCCTCTCTGTCAGATTGAACCTTTTATTCCTTGTCCTGTCACTCCAGTTCCTGCTGCAGGGTCCCTCTCTGGCTTCCCTGTAGCCCCTCCAGACCCTGGTGGGTGCTGTGAGGTCTCCACACAACCTCCTCTTCTCCCATCTGAACAGCCCCAACTTTCTCAGCCTTTGTGTGGAGTTTTGGTGCCTTTTTTGTTTTTCTCCCCCCTGCACGATCAGTTTGAAGAATGTTTGATGGATAAAGTGGGAAACACAGGCACCTGGGCATCCTGGAGAGAGCCCTTCAGAGAGGAGGACAAGTGGCAGTAGCACATCCTGGTGGTCACCTTTGGGGGTGGCTGGGGCTGAGTTTGGAAGGCAGATTTGGAGGAAGCCCTTTGAAACACTGGCACTGGGATTTGTCCTGGGGCAGGGAATGCTGAGGCTCTCACTTGTGTCAGGGGCTCTTGGTCCATGGAAGTTGTGTTTTCCTTGCCTTGGGAATGTGCCTCCTCTGCCTGTTGTGCTGCCTGTGTGAGAGGGAAAGAAAAGGGATTCCTTTTCCCCTCAGCTGCAGGGCAGGGGGTCATACCCGAGGTTCAGTTGCCTTTGTTCACAGCCAAACCCCTCCAGCCTGCAGCAGAGCTGTGCTGAGCCTTCCAAGGAATCAGGGTGTATCCAGAGGTTTTCCTCATCTCTGGGCTCACTCCTTTGTGGGCTGCACCTCCAGTTTATGGCAGTGAAGTATTTCAAGGGCCTGAAAAGCTGGCTCTTGTCACTGCTTGCTTGATTTGTTATGGAAAGACAGTGACTTGCCTTGGATTTACTGCAGGGCCTTCTACTAAATCACCACAACTGGAGAAGTTTCCTCTGTGCAAAGTTAACTTTTTTCCCTCCTCTCCAACTCTCAGTCTGAAAGGTTTATTAAGCAAATAAGTAAAAATGCCTGTGCAGTGAATTCCATTTCCCATCAGGAGTATGTGCAGCCAATCCCCTGCCAAAGTGAACAGGTCAGGTATTGCAGGGCAGGGAAAAACAAAGCATGGTTCTGTTTCCAGGCTCTCCCATCAGAGTGTGGGCAGGGAGAATTGTGATCCTCTCTGTGAGGGGACAGTGATGACTGAACTGTATTTCTGCTCTGCCAGGAAGGAATTGGATGCTGTTCTATTAAGGTGCTTTTCTCAGGTGCTGCAGAGACAGGGAGGTAGAAATGCAAATGTTTTCCATGCAGAAGGACTTTGTGTTTGGAGGCTTTCTTGGATGGGGTCTCTCATTTGTAATTAATTCAGTGACTGCATTTTTAATATTAAGATGTGCTCTGTAGTGGAGATTTCATTCTTCTGGGAGGACTGACCTGGCCTGAGATGGTGGCACGGGCCAGGAGGTGCCCACGTTTAAATCCTGCTCAGGACTTCGAGGGGCTCCCAAATCACAGGATCAGGGAATGATTTGGGTGGGAAGGGACACTAAAGCTCCTCCAGTTCCACTCCCCTGCCGGGCCAGGGCCTCATTCCTCTAGCCCAGGTCTCAGCCTGTGGCCTGGGTTAAGTGATGGCTTGTGGCAGGATGAGCTCTTTATTTAACACTTGGAAGATGAAGTTTTTATCTATTATCTCCTTCCTTCCTTACACATGAAGCTTTCCCAGCAATATTAATATTTTACTGTTGAAGAGTCTTGCTGATAAATTAAGATTGAGGTTCAAGAAATAAGCTTTAAAACCCACTACATGACAATTAATTATTAGAGGTAGGCTTCCAGGGGAGTTTTGATGTGTTACAGAAACCAATGAAGTCCTGCCTAAAGAAAGGCTCAGGAAGCTGAGTGGAAGGAAGTAGAAGATGGATACAGCTTTCTCCTTCAGAAAGGACCATGTTGTGGTACTGGTTGTTGAAAAATACATTTCTGAACAGCATCCCTGAGACTGTCAGCACAGTTTTATCCAAAACGAGTAGGGAAAGTAATAATCTCAGTCCCTAAATGTTTATACTCTCCTATTACCTTCTCAAGTGTTTATTAGGAGCTCTGTTTTGTCCTTGAACCTCTGTGTGTGTGTTTTAATATTCAAATTTATTTTTCTTTGGAGGCACCTTTTATTTTCTGAGATGTTGCTCAGGTACAGAACCAGTCTGTTTATGTGCAGGAGCAGCCAGACTCCTCTCCCTGTTTGTAAAGAGCAGTTTGGCAAGTCAGGAGCACTGGTTTCCTTAGTGATGCTGACAGTTGGCGAGGAGACTCAAACTGGAAACATTTCCATTAACTTTTCCATGGCTTTGGCACAAAAGAGGCTTGGATGTGAAATAGCCTCAGTGTTGTCAAGACAAAATGTCCTCTGCTGGTTTTTGTTTGTTGTTTATCCATAACTCCTTCAATAAAAGCCATAAAGGACTGACAGATTACAAGTTGCATGAAATATCCAAGTAATTATTTCCACTTAGATGCTTCTTTGTGCAGACATGAAACAATAAATATCCATAAAGTCTCAGCAGTGACACTCACACGGCGGGGGAGTCACCACTTGTTACGTGCCAGGGTTTGCTTCTCCTGCCTATGACTTTATCCCAGTAATATATAATATATATAATATAANTTTTGTTTGTTGTTTATCCATAACTCCTTCAATAAAAGCCATAAAGGACTGACAGATTACAAGTTGCATGAAATATCCAAGTAATTATTTCCACTTAGATGCTTCTTTGTGCAGACATGAAACAATAAATATCCATAAAGTCTCAGCAGTGACACTCACACGGCGGGGGAGTCACCACTTGTTACGTGCCAGGGTTTGCTTCTCCTGCCTATGACTTTATCCCAGTAATATATAATATATATAATATAATATATAATATCTGGAACTCCTGCCCAGGGCTTAGCTGTGTGTGGAAGCAGCTGGAAGCAAGACCTGCATGGGCTGCTGCTGGAGGGGGCTGTGGGGCAGGGGGAGCAGCCTTTTCCTGCAGGCCTTTGCTGTGGCTGAACTTTGTTGGTGCAGGTGGCTGCTGCTTCAGGGCTCCTCTGCTCTGTGAGCTCCTGGGGGTTCTCCCTGAGCTCTCCCAGGCAGTGGCACTCCAGGCAACTTGGTTATTGGGAGGTTATTGTGCACTCATGAAACATTTGGGCTTTTAAAACCTGGAGTCACTCTTGGATGAGATTTCACACCCCAGGTGTTAAAATATCCTTGGGAATTTTATTGCTGTGTCAGTGGGACAAATCTAGTGTGCTGGGGGGTGTTCCTTTTCCAGTTTACTGTCCTAAGTTATGATGGGAAGAGGGATGAGCTGCAGGATTACAGGGAAGCAGGAATTGCTGTGTGGCACTTGGCTCAGTTCAGTCCAGGTGTGTGGCTGTGCCCCAGTGTTTGAGGTGATGTGTGGCTCTGACTGGCTGTAATTCCCTGTCTTCCAACAGAGAGAGAGGGAGCTGCAGGAAGGAGCTGCTGGAGCTGGGAGGAAGGAGGAGGCTGAGAGGAGAGAGATGATCACCCCGGCACTGAGGGAGGCACTCACAAAGCAAGGTGAGGCTCTGCCCAGAGCAGCTGGGGCACAGCTCAGGGTCTTGCTGCTGGCTTTGAGCAGAGCAGTGGGAGAGGGGCTCTGTGTGGGTGAGGGGCTGCCCTGGGCCCTCATGGCAGGCCTGAACCACAGACAGGACACACGGAATGGCTGGGGCTGGAAGGGCCTCTGGAGATCACCCAGTCCAACAGCACCAAGGCAGGGTGGCACAGGAATG
>VZSE01000417.1:42005-55810 GCA_013398275.1 Promerops cafer
CCTCTGTGTGTGTGTTTTAATATTCAAATTTATTTTTCTTTGGAGGCACCTTTTATTTTCTGAGATGTTGCTCAGGTACAGAACCAGTCTGTTTATGTGCAGGAGCAGCCAGACTCCTCTCCCTGTTTGTAAAGAGCAGTTTGGCAAGTCAGGAGCACTGGTTTCCTTAGTGATGCTGACAGTTGGCGAGGAGACTCAAACTGGAAACATTTCCATTAACTTTTCCATGGCTTTGGCACAAAAGAGGCTTGGATGTGAAATAGCCTCAGTGTTGTCAAGACAAAATGTCCTCTGCTGGTTTTTGTTTGTTGTTTATCCATAACTCCTTCAATAAAAGCCATAAAGGACTGACAGATTACAAGTTGCATGAAATATCCAAGTAATTATTTCCACTTAGATGCTTCTTTGTGCAGACATGAAACAATAAATATCCATAAAGTCTCAGCAGTGACACTCACACGGCGGGGGAGTCACCACTTGTTACGTGCCAGGGTTTGCTTCTCCTGCCTATGACTTTATCCCAGTAATATATAATATATATAATATATATGTATATAATATCTGGAACTCCTGCCCAGGGCTTAGCTGTGTGTGGAAGCAGCTGGAAGCAAGACCTGCATGGGCTGCTGCTGGAGGGGGCTGTGGGGCAGGGGGAGCAGCCTTTTCCTGCAGGCCTTTGCTGTGGCTGAACTTTGTTGGTGCAGGTGGCTGCTGCTTCAGGGCTCCTCTGCTCTGTGAGCTCCTGGGGGTTCTCCCTGAGCTCTCCCAGGCAGTGGCACTCCAGGCCACTTGGTTATTGGGAGGTTATTGTGCACTCATGAAACATTTGGGCTTTTAAAACCTGGAGTCACTCTTGGATGAGATTTCACACCCCAGGTGTTAAAATATCCTTGGGAATTTTATTGCTGTGTCAGTGGGACAAATCTAGTGTGCTGGGGGGTGTTCCTTTTCCAGTTTACTGTCCTAAGTTACTGATGGGAAGAAGGATGAGCTGCAGGATTACAGGGAAGCAGGAATTGCTGTGTGGCACTTGGCTCAGTTCAGTCCAGGTGTGTGGCTGTGCCCCAGTGTTTGAGGTGATGTGTGGCTCTGACTGGCTGTAATTCCCTGTCTTCCAACAGAGAGAGAGGGAGCTGCAGGAAGGAGCTGCTGGAGCTGGGAGGAAGGAGGAGGCTGAGAGGAGAGAGATGATCACCCCGGCACTGAGGGAGGCACTCACAAAGCAAGGTGAGGCTCTGCCCAGAGCAGCTGGGGCACAGCTCAGGGTCTTGCTGCTGGCTTTGAGCAGAGCAGTGGGAGAGGGGCTCTGTGTGGGTGAGGGGCTGCCCTGGGCCCTCATGGCAGGCCTGAACCACAGACAGGACACACGGAATGGCTGGGGCTGGAAGGGCCTCTGGAGATCACCCAGTCCAACAGCACCAAGGCAGGGTGGCACAGGAATGTGTCTGAGGGGGTGTGGGATGTGGCCATAGAGGGAGGCTCCAGGCCTGCCCTGGGCAGCTGTTCCAGAGCTCTGCCACTCTGTGGGAAGAGGTTCTTCCTCATGTGGGGGTGGAATTTGTTGTGGTTTAGTTCATGGCCATTGCTCCTCATCCTGTAACTGGCACCACTGAGCAGAGCCTGGCACGATCCTCTGATACCCCCGGGGATATTTTATGGATTGATGAGATTCCTCTCAGCCTTCCCTTCTCCAGACTGACCAGGCCCAGCTCCCACAGTCTCTCCTGACCAGGGGGATGCTCCAGACCCCAAATCATCCTTGTGGCCTCCACTGGATCCTCTCCAGTAGCTCCTGGTCTTTCCTGAGCTGCGGAGCCCAGACCTGGGCCCAGCACTGCAGAGGTGCCTCACCTGGGCTGAGCAGAGGGGCAGGATCACTCCCTGACTTGCTGGGAATGCTCTTCCTGATGCCCCCAGGATCCCAGTGGCCCTCCTGGCCCCCAGGACACAGCTGGCTCCTGGGCAGCTCCTCAGGCAGTGCCTAGAGCTCCCAGGGTTTGATGTACCTGCTGGGGCAGCTTGAGAGATGTGCCAAGGGTCCCACACTCTGCAGCTCCCACAGTGTAGGTTTGTCAGGGAGTATTTAAAGATAAATTTGCACCTGTTTGCATCTTAGTCCCTTGCTTTTATCTCAGTTTCAAACTCTGATTTGTTGCTGAAACACTGTTTCCAGAAAAGGAAGTAGTTCAAACTAATTTTAACCATCCACTAGATGTTTAGATCAGCAGCTCTCCAATGAGAGCAGTTGGAGTGGATTTAATGTCTTTTTTTAAAACAAAGGACCTGTCCTCAGTCTGGAGGAGAGCCAGACTGAGCCCTGCAGTTCAGGAGCCTTAGCTGGGAGTGGCAGAGCCAGGAGGAGGCTGATGGCAGCTTCCTTTTGCTGCTCACATGGAGGCTGAAGGGAGTTTAGTCTGGTTTCTTTTCTCTCTTGGGGTGGAGTGTGCTTGGTTTGCTGCTAAATCAGTGTAATAATGGCATTGTTAAGGTAGCAAAAGGTCTTTAAGATCATCGAGTTCAGCCACCAACACAACATCACACCCGTGTTCAGCACTAAACCATGACCTCAGGAGCCACATCCTCACATTTATTCAGCACTTCCAGGGAGGGGGACTCCCCCACTGCCCTGGGCTTCTCTCCTGAAGCTCCTGAGAATGCCCATGTGTCACTGAGAGCTGAGCTCTGCAGTGCCTGGAGGGTTCTGCCCAGCCTGTGGCTGCAGCTTTGGGCACTGGGTTTGCATCAGCCTTAGCACAGCTGGGAAGCAAAGAGCCATTCTTTAACTGTGTGGTGGGAGGAATGACCCAGGGGCTCAGCAAGGGGTGGCAGAGACTTTGCCTTCTCCTCATGGCCCTCAGGGAGCTGCTGCTGGCTGGGACCAGTGCAGGCCTTGGACCAATCCATCTTTTCAGCCTCAGTCCTGAAGGCTGTGGTGTGGTGGCAGTTACTTTGGTTTTGTTTGTCGTGTATTTGACTGCATTTTATTTCTATTTTACATGGTTTTGTGTTTAAGGTGGCAGCCTTTTGTTTTTATTTATTCATTTATTGAGTTACTACTAAAGAAAGCAGGGGACAGGGGCAGTGCTCTGTGCTGGCCCTGTGCTCTGTGTGGTGGTTGGAGCATTTCCCCTTGACTCAGTCTCACCAGTGCCTGCTGGTTTGGGTTTGGGTGTGAATGGAACTGTGCTTTTGTACAAAGTGGCCATTTGGAAAATAAAGCAGTGCTGGAGGGAAGGTCACCTTCCTACCATAATTCTTTTGACTCAAAGAAGGCTCCCCAGAGAGCTCTGATTTCCTTGTGACACTCCAGGGACAGGAATTCACTATCCAGATAAGTGGGTCCACATTTCTCCCTTCCTGCAGTGCTCATGGTAGTGCCAGTGTTGGAGCCACTGGCAGGATCTGCTTACATAAATCTGCACTTTCAAAGACTCTAAACTGTTGTGTCCTTACAGCCCAGCTGCCTCTCCCAGCTCTCCCTCCTCTGCTGCTCACCAAATTCTTCAGTGGTCACTCAGCTGTGAAAAAGAGAAGCTGCATTGGTTTTCTTTTTATGTCATATAACATTTTTTCCTGTAAATAACACACCAGGAAGGCTTTTGTGGCTACAAAAATAAAACAATTCCCTTCTTCCCTCAGCATCATTCCCCCTAAAATAAGTGCAGTGTAGTCAAAAGATTATCTCATTTATTTTGCACCAACTGGTTTCTTTGGGTGTAGGCTCAGTGTCTTTTCAAGAGTATCCCTGAGGGCATAATTAGCCCAAGAGAAGGAAAATGGGTATTAGTGGTTCAGGGAGAGCTGTTCTTTGCTACTGCAGTTGCATAACAGAGGTTTTCCTTGGAGCAGTCTCCCCAGGCCCTGGTAGTGCTCACTGTGGATTCACCTTCAAAGCAATTTACCTTCCTCGAGGTAAAGGGGACAGTGCTTAAGCAAAGGTTTTCATTTTAGCCCTGGCATTGAATATTGGCTGAGTTTAGCCTTCCCATTGGCTTGCAGAGGTGTGATCCCTTTGTGCTGCCTGCTTGCAGATACTTTGATAACAGGTACTCAGCAAGAGCTGCTTTTGGAAGTCCCAGCCAGAGGCAACACAATTCCAGTTCCATTTCCATCAGTGCCCAGCTCCACCTGAAACACCACCACAGCACTGAGGCTTTGCTGAGTGCCCAGTGCAGTGGGGGAGAGGCTGGCAGTGGCTGTTTGCAGTGCTCCTGGTAGTGCTTCAGTCATTCTGTGTGTTCAGGTAGCCAGAAAGAAATGAAATAAACTGAAAATAGAAACAAGCTTCACATGTTCACATTTCCTGTGGTGCTTGGTGAATACAGCCCAATTTCACATTTGCTTTTTGGGGTTGCTTGTAAATTTTTGACACAATCCCTTCTGGGCTGAAAGTTGCTTTTGCTTGGCCTGGGTGCCAGGAGGATTTGGTACAGGGTGAAGGACTCATGAGCCTTTCCCGTGTTCCTGATTTCTCAGGAAGTGCATTTAAATCCTTGGTGAGCTTTAGAGGGAGGCTCAAGCTGCTGTTTCAATAGGAAAGATGAGAGCAGAAAAACATAGTTGGGTTTTCTTTTTCTATAAAGCAAACAAAAAACCAAAACACCCTTCTGTGTGCCAGGGAGGTTTAGGTTGGATTTTGGGAAAGGCTCTTCCCCCAGAGGGTGCAGGCACTGCCCAGGCTCCCCAGGGAATGCTCCCAGCCCCGAGGCTGCCAGAGCTCCAGGAGCTCCCAGGGATGCCCAGGGTGGGGTTGTTGGGGTGTCTGTGCAGGGCCAGGGGCTGGATTGATGATCCCTGGGGGTCCCTTCCAGTCAGGCTGTTCATGACTCAGGGTCTGACCATGACTTTGTGCTCTGCTGGAGTTGGTGCCATCATTAGTCACAGCTGCTCCTGGATTTGCCAAATGTTTTATTGACACTGATGGTCTGACTAAAGCCAACCACGTCCTGCTGGATGCTAGCAGCTGGAGGAGAGATTGGCCACTGCCTGCCTGAGCTGTTTGGAGCTCAGACATGATGTGTCTCAGTGCCAGCCACCTCTGCCAGCCCTGTCGTGTCACAGGGGTTGTTCAGCAGCCCCGGTCGGCTCTGACGGGGCAGGAATGGAACAGGAGCAATGAGCCCAAAGCCCTGAGAGCTGAGTGTTTGCTGGGGAGGCTCCAGTGGGTAATGGCTCCCCACTGCCAGAGGGCAGGGCAGGATGGGATATTGGGAATTAGGAATTGTTCCCTGGGAGGGTGGGCAGGCCCTGGCACAGGGTGCCCAGAGCAGCTGGGGCTGCCCCTGGAAACATCCAGGGCCAGGCTGGACAGGGCTTGGAGCAGCTTGGGACAGTGGAAGGTGTCCCTGCCATGGCAGGGGTGGGACTGGATGGGCTTTAGGTCCCTTCAGGTCAGACCATTCCATGATTCCAGGAGTTCTGAAGCTGCTCACCCTGTGTTTCTGCCATGCCCTTTGCTTTGCTTGCTCCTGCTGTAACAGGACCAAACAAATCCCTGCTCTCCCTGCCTGGCAGCACAGTGGGAGCAGGTTAGTGATGCCAAAGGCTCACCCTGCTGACATTGGATAAATTATTCTGTCCCACAAGGACAGTTTTGCTGCAGTCCAGTTGGTTCTGTCTTTACTGGTTAAGGAAGGCTACAATTTAGCCCTAGGGTGCCCAGGACACCTCTGTTTTACTCATCTCCAGAGACAAGTGCATTAAGAGACAGCTCTTATCTGAAACAGTTTTGGGCTTCAGCAGCCACTTAAACTGTCCTGCTCTGACTTTGTGCTGCAGCTAAAGCTGTGCTTTGGCCTGTGGCTTTTAGTGGGGAAGGGCAGGCAAGAGGCTGACTTCAGAAAAATACTGAAGGCTGGGCTTTTCAAGTGCTCACCAACCTGGAGTTGAGGTTTTTACAAGCTTTAGTGGCTTTTGCTGGCCCTTTTTGGGGTTCCCAGTACCTGCAGCTCTTTGTGCCCAGCTCAGCCTGGCTCTCTGCTGAGCCTTTGGGATGTCCAGCGTGTGGAAATGGGATCCCAAGCCATGGCACAGACCTGGTGCTGCTGGCTGGGTGCTTTGCAGGCTCTGTGCTCCAGGGTTTGGGATCTGGCAGGCTCTGGGAGGAACTGTTTAACTCCAGGTGGCACTAGCAGCCCACAGCTGCCTCCGGGATTGGTGACACTGGTGCAGTCCCCAGAATGTGCCACAGAGATCAAATACTGGCTGTGGGCAGATTAAAAATAACTTTGCTAGCTAACAAATTACTCGTGGTGAGCAGAATAAATGCAGTGACCAAACCCCAGGCACAGAGAAGAGTCAATCAATTCCTTAGGAAATGTCTGTAAATAAAGGGCAAACACACAGGTAAAAGGAAGGAGTCCAGGCAGCAGAAGATGCTTAAGCCCCACTGTGTGACAGCTCCCAGGAGCTGGTGGAGAGCTGACTGCAATTCTGATATGCTGGCACAGCTGTAGCACCTGAGCAGGAGCAGAGGAGATTAGTAAATCACATTTAGGGGGCTGATTCTTCTCTCGTGTGTTACCAGAGCTGGTAGAATAACCCCATGTATAACAGAGAGGAAAATAAAAATAAACACGTTTATATTTGAAATGCATCCTTTTTTTTGGTTTGTTTTAGGTTTTGGCAGGGCTTTGGAGAGTACTGGGCTTTGAAATTAAGTCTAAGCTGGAACAAAGTACAGGATATGTTCAGGCAAGGATAAAATTTGCTGTCCTTTCTTCGTAATGTGACACTTGCCCCACAGAAGGGGACAGTTCAGACAAATGGAAATGTGGAGAAGGGAATGTGCCCTGAATGACTGAAAAGTGTCTCAGGAAAACAGAACAGAAAAGAGATGCAGCTCACAGCAGTCTGTTCTATCTGTTACCTTTTGGGTTTCTTCTGGGTGGTTCAGGAGGAGACTTGTGCAGGTGGACCCTCCCATTCCAGA
Source organism: Promerops cafer (assembly GCA_013398275.1). NCBI lineage: Eukaryota > Metazoa > Chordata > Aves > Passeriformes > Nectariniidae > Promerops > Promerops cafer. Next base: position 48,937 of record VZSE01000417.1, read on the forward strand.
CTTCAGCCAAAGCTGACCCTGAGGTACAGCTCTTAAAAATGCCAGGTGCTTGCAGATTTCTTGAGTTTTTCTGTGAATAAAGAATTGCAGAATCCCAGACTGGTTTTGGTTGGAAAGGACCTTAAAGCTCATTTCATCCCACCCCCTGCCCTGGGTGGGGACACCTTCCACTGTCCCAGGCTGCTCCAGCCCCAGTGTCCAGCCTGGCCCTGGGCACTGCCAGGGATCCAGGGGCAGCCCCAGCTGCTCTGGGCACCCTGTGCCAGGGCCTGCCCACCCTCCCAGGGAACAATTCCTAATTCCCAATATCCCATCCAGCCCTGCCCTCTGGCAGTGGAATGGCTGAATCACCAGTTGGATTGGTTGATCTTTGAGGTCCCTTCCCACCCAAACCAGTCCATGATCCCTTTTTGGGAATGCTCTGGCTTGGTGATGCTTTTGGACAAAGGGGCCAGGTACAGAAGGCTCTGCTGCATTTTCTCTGTGTTGTTACAGGTGGGAGTATCAGTGCTCTCCAAGGCTCTTCTGGCAAGGCATCGTTGGACAGGAAAAGCCTTTGGCTTTGGGAGGTTTTATATTCCTGTGCTTCAGAGGGAAAGGTGCTCTTGGATTAAAGAGACATCTGAGTCGAAGGGAAACGCCAGGTTCTGAGAATCCTTGGGGTCTCTTATCAGCTGTGGAGGCTGGAATTTGTGGTAGCTCCTGGCATTCCCAGCCCTGAACTTTGCCAGTCTCATTCTCCTGGCTCTAGGTTGGCTCTGGGTTGCCTGTGCAGCAGTTGAATCCCTTTCACTGCCCCCAGGAGGCTTTTACTGTGTCTTAAAAGTGTTCAAGATGCTCGTGTTGTGTGCAGTGAGAGGGATCTGAGGCAGCTGAGAGGCCAAACCTCCCATCCCTTTGGGAGGGACAGGGTTTGTGCTAATGAGGGACAGTCCTGCAATCCCTGCTTCTGTCCCTCTCCTGCTTTCAGCTCACAGAGACACTCATGCTTGTAGAAATTCAGCTGATCTGCTCTGCTCTCACAGAAAACAGAGTTGCTCAGTTATGGACATAATTCATCCATGTCCAGGAGCTTGGAAAGACTGGATGTGTGTCTGGCACTGGTAAACTGGCAAACCACATCCAGAGCACCTGGATACTGGAATGTGCCCTGGGAAGACAGACAGCAGGGTCCTGGCTCAGTGCTGAGAGCTCAGCTGGGTCCCTCCATGAGTTCTTTCAGTTCCAGAGAAAGGACTTTTAAACTCTTATTTCCAGGATGGAGTGGAGATGCTGCAATGTGGTTCCAAAGAACTGAGCACTGTCCTGCCCCAGCCTCTGGAGCAATCAGGAGCTGTGACTTTGGCCATCTCTCCAGTTCCACGTCCCTCTGTGCTCTATTAAACTCCAGTTGGCCTGTCAGGGTGAGCAATCACCACATGTTCCTCAGCCTGGTGTTACTGCCTGATAACACTCATTTCACCCCAAAGGTTGTTTAAAAGCTTAATTCATGTCTATAAAAGTGACACTTAATTTCAGTGAAGTTTGGCAAGCTTCTAGATCATCTAAAATTTATCATCTAGAGCAGGATCAACTCATACCCAGCCTTCAGATGAGACGTTCTTGTCCTTTAGTTGGGAGCTGAGCTGATTACTGTGAGCCTGCCTATAATTGAAGAAATCCTTTGCATATTAGACTGTGGAAATAATAAATAGATTGGTTTGTTCAGCTTTAGTGTCTGAAGGTACACAGGGGTGGGGAACAGCAGGTCCATCAAACACAGGATTGTTTGGAAGGTGCTGGATCCAAATATCCACTTAGAGTTATTGGTCACGAGTCACAGCCCTTCAGAGCACGGGGGGAATGTTCACAGGGAGTCCTGGCACCCACAGCTCCAGACTTGGGGCCATCAGCAGGATTGGATTCAAGCACCATTGGCCTTGGCAGAGCCACAGGGACGTTGTGGCAAAGCTGATGGAAGAGTGGAGCTGGCCTGAGTTTCCAAAAGGGAGGCTCAGCAGGAGCTGCAGTGTGGGAACAGGGCTGGAGATGCTCAGGCTGGCTTTGATCACAGTTTTTCACATGTTTAATTTGAAACTTTGCAGTAGGGATGTGCCTGTCCCCCTGTGCTGGCACTGCTGAGGTCACACCCCGATCCTGGGGTCAGATTTGGGGCCTCACTGCAGAGAGGACATTGAGGGGCTGGAGCGTGTCCAGGGCAGGGAACGGAGCTGGGAAGGGGCTGAGGGAGCTGGGAAGGGGCTCAGCCTGGAGCAAAGGAGGCTCAGGGGGGCCCTTGTGGCTCTGCACAACTCCCTGCCAGGAGGGGACAGCCGGGGGGGTCGGGCTCTGCTCCAGGGAACAGGGACAGGAGCAGAGGGAACGGCCTCAGGCTGGGCCAGGGCAGGCTCAGGGTGGATTTGGGGAGATTTCTTGCGGAATGGGGTGTCCAGCCCTGGCACAGCTGCCCAGGGCAGGGGTGGAGTCCCCATCCCAGGAGGGGTTGAACAGTTCTGTGCATGTGGCACTTGGGGACATGGCTCAGTGCTGGTTGTGTCACACGGCTGGGCTCCATGATCTCAGAGGGGTTTCCCAGCCAGAGCAGTTCTGTGATTCTGGGACACTCCCAGTTTCTTGCTTAACCTTTTGTCCTTTCTTTGGGCCCAGACTGCTCTGCTGCCTCCCCAGCAGTGCAGCCCGTGCTGAAGAAAGGCTCAGCAGTGTTGTAGGGTCTCTGCTCACCTGCAGCAGGGCTGGAACAAGTGTCCAGCCTTGGTCTCTGGTGTTTTCTCTCATTCCCAAGTGTCAGAAGCTTGGCAAGGCCAGCACTTAATGCTGGGTGACCACACCTTCTCCCAGTTTCCCACACAGCACAGGACCCCAGTTCTGTGGATTTAGGAGTTCTGCACATCTCTGCTGCTCTCTCCTGTCACCACAACTGGGACTCCTGGCAGTGACAGAGATGAGTAACCCCCCTGTCATCCCCACAGCTGGCTGGCGTTTGTGAGACTGTTTTGATGTTGAACATGTACAATTTTCTTGGCCTTTAAAGGAAGCTGTGGGTGCTCCACATGGTGGAAGTTGATTTAATGAACTTAAGAGAAAATGCTGGAGCTCTGGAGTTTGTCACCTTGCTCAGTTCAGCTGCTTCCTCTCTTCCCTCAAACAACTCAGCAGCAGATCTGGGTGGGCATGTCCTATTTCCAATGTAATTTTTCTGCAAAACCCATTTGAAAGCAGCCATGTTGCTGTTACTGACAAGTGATCTGTGAGAGAATAATCTTATATGACTGGTGGTGCTGGATTTGGAGAAATGGGAAAAATAAGGCTTGGGCTGTGCTGGGTGACAGCAGCAGAGTGTGCCTTGGACCAGCTGCATTAGAGGGAGGAGGAATGCAGCACCTTTTCAGCTCTCATCACAAATCCTGAAAAGACATTTTAGCAGGGCAGGGAGGTCTCAGCTGAGATTAGACCTTGCAGGACAAGCTGTTTGCAGAGAAAAGCTGCAGAAAGAGGCAGCACAGAGCCTGAGCAGGGAGGTGTTGGGTTCCAGCTGTGTGTGTGTGGCTGTGCCCCTGGAACCTGCACCAGCATCTTCTGAGTCTCAGCCAGTCTGAGGTAAAGGTGTCCCCAAGACTGCACGTGGCTTTGGGGACTCTTTTAGAAGGGCTGCCACAAAAATGGTTTGGGCTGGAAGGGACCTTAAAGGGACAGGGCAGGGACACCTTCCACTGTCCCAGGCTGCTCCAAGCCCTGTCCAGCCTGGCCTTGACACTGCCAGGGATCCAGGGGCAGCCCCAGCTGCTCTGGGCACCCTGTGCCAGGGCCTCCTCCCCTCACAGAGAAGAATTCCTTCCCAATATCCCATCCAACCCTGCCCTCTGGCAGTTGGAAACCATTCCCCCTTATCCTGTCCCTCCATCCCTTGTCCCAAGTCCCTCTCCAGCCTTCTTGCAGCAGAGGTCACTCTGCCTGTATGTTCCAGTGTGAGGAGATGAGTCAAACACCATCAGGTGGAGTGGGCAGAGGAGCCTGGGCAGGTCCCTGCTGGGTTTGAGTGGCAGGAGCAGAGCATTGTTTGATTCCCTGTTAGCCCTGTCTGTGTGCACACAGTTCAATTTCTGCCTGCTGCAGCTGGTGTGGCATCTGCTGCTCCTGGAGTTCCTGGCTGGCTTGGTGTCCTTGCAGGTGTGAGGGACTTTGGGATGCAGCTGCTCTCGCTGGGACCTTGCTGTGCCACAGCAGCTCAGGGACAGATGAGCAGGGCAGGGCACTGCTCTGGAGGAGCTGAAGGCCAGTTTGCTGAGCTGAAGGCTTTTCCCGTGTTAAGTTTGTGCTGCTTGGCAGGAAGAAGACTTGATAGTTAAAATTGGGAATTTTTCCTTCCCTTGAAAGTGTTAATAAGAGCAGCAGGAAGGTGCAGTAGGCAGCTGAGAGGTGCTGAGTTTGGGGACAGCCAGGCCAGCGAGGTATGAACACCACTGTGAGGGACACAGCGAGGTGTCTCAAATCCCTCTTATTTTTATGCTGATTTTGAAGGGACTTTTAATCCTTCAGACATATTGGCCTCTAAGCACTTTTCTCAAAGAGGAATATACCCCCACTCGAGCAGTTTGGGTAATAATAGCACTCAGTGCTTAACGAACGTTGTGCAATTAATCCCCCTGGACCCACTGGAATAGAATTGTGTTGATCTTGGCTGGAGAGTGAGGAGCTGATCTGAGCTCAGCTTTCCTTTGCATGTGGAGGAGCAGCTCCCTCACCCTGGCTGCCCCAGAACCAGTGGGGTGGAACTGGTGAAGCTCAGGTGGGGTTCAGGCTGAGCCCTGGTTGTGTTCCCCTCCTGTGCCCTCCCAGCTGCACTGGGAATCAGCTCCTGTCCTGCAGGCTGGGACAGGGATCCTGGGTTCTGGGTAGGAGGCTGTTCTGGGGTCATGGCCTGGGGCCAGGGAGATGCTCCTGGCTCCCTGTCCTGCTCCTTGGGTCTGTGAGCTGTCCACAGGCTGGGTTAGCCAGGCTCTGCCATCCTGTCCATGCAGGAGCCCCCTGGACACCCTGATTCAAGCCAGACTCAGCAATATCAATACATGTCCCACTAAAAGAAACCATTTCCAGTTGGCTGAGGTCCCTGGGGTGGCACTGCCACTGCTGGTGGTGTCACCTTGGGGCCAGTGGGGAAGCATTGAGCAGCACTGAGTCTGTGGTGTCAATCACTCTGGGTACCACTTGGTACATTTTGTGTGTGAGTTCTTGCAGGCTAAACTCAATTGTTTGATGATTTGTGCTTTGTTTTCAGGTTATAAACTCATTGGGAGCCATTCTGGGGTGAAGCTTTGCCGATGGACAAAGGTATGCTCTGTTTCCTTTTCTCATTTCATAAATAAAAACAAAGCTAGAGACTTGCTCAGGTATTCTAATTTCCTGATGAAATATCATTTTAAAATGTGCTATTATTTGCACAAACCCAAATTCCATCTCTCAAGCTCTAACCTTGCATTTCCAGCTATTAAAATCCCTCTGCAAAGAGTGAGAACACAGTTGTGGCACAGAGCTGGGAGCATCCTTTTCTGGTTTTTCCTGTTGTTCTGCTGTCTGCTGAAACATCTTCTGCCCACTGAAATCCACCTGAAGGGAAAGTGGGAAGGTTGTATCCCTGGTGTGGGGTGTGAACAGGGATACCAGAGCCATTGCCACACCTGAGCAGGCACATGAGGCTGTTTGAACCCCCTGTGCTGGGGCTGGGTTGTGACAGTCAGGGGAGGTGTTAATGATTTCACTGTTGTTAATGATTTCCCTGCCCTGTGGGGTGTGTGTGGATGTGGCTGTGTACCTGTGGGTATGAGCACACCTGTGTGACACAGCCTCCTCCCAGCCCTGCACCTGGCTCTTGGAGGAGCTGGAACTCAGTAGCTTTTCAAGCAGTTTCCAGACTTAAAAACATTCCCAGCAGAGGCACAGAGCCCTGGAGAGCAAACTGCAGCCCCTTCAGGGTGGGTGTGGTTTCAGCTCTCCTTGGCAGGTCCCTCTGGAGCTCACAAGTCTCTAATGTTGTCCATTTGGGGAGCAGTGTTGATCAGAGAATCATTAAGGATGGAAAAGCCCTCTGAGATCATCAAGTCCAACCATTCCCCCAGCATTGCCAAGGCCACCACTGCCCCATGTCCCCAAGTGCCACATCCACAGGGCTGTTAAACCCCTCCAGGGATCCAGGGGACTCCACCCCTGCCCTGAGCAGCTGTGCCAGAGCTGACCATCCCTTCAGAGAAGGAATTTCCCTCAACATCCCCCCTGAGCCTGCCCTGGCCCAGCCTGAGGCTGTTCCCTCTGCTCCTGTCCCTGTTCCCTGGAGCAGAGCCCGACCCCCCCGGCTGTCCCCTCCTGGCAGGGAGTTGTGCAGAGCCACAAGGGCCCCCCTGAGCCTCCTTTTCTCCAGGCTGAGCCCCTTCCCAGCTCCCTCAGCTGCTCCTGGGGCTCCAGCCCCTTGACCCACCATGTTGCAACATCCTGCACCCTTGAGCATCCCTGGATGGGAACCTCTGGAATCAGCACCTTGTTTAGATGCCAGCACATCTGTAATTCCTGTGCCGTGGCAGTGATCAGTCCTTGCTGTCTGAGCTCCCCTTTGCTGCATGATTAACTTTGTTTATTTGTGAAAGAGCCATCCCAGGGTGGGCTGCAGAGAGTTTTCATTGCAGTGCCTGGTGTCAGTGAATGTTTAAACAAGAGCCTTGTTCTCCTGAGCAGCACAGAGAGCCCACCCTGGGCTGTCAGGAGTGTGTGGCATGCACTGATCCCACTGCTGCTCTGCTGGTCACTCTTACACCCATTTCCCTCTTCTGTCATTTTTAGTGGCAGACATGATCACGAAACATTTAAAGAAAAACTTGCCAAACTT
>VZSE01000418.1:1805-27800 GCA_013398275.1 Promerops cafer
GAGGGGACAGGGAGGCAGGATCAGGGACAGGGCAGGTAAGGGGACATGAAAGAGGGGACCGGGGATGACAGGACCAGGGACAGGGGACTGGGATGAAGGGGACTGGGACAGAGGACATGGGAGAGTGAACAGGGGTGGGGAGAGGGAACTGGGACAGGGGACAAGGACAGGGGGTGAGGGAAAGGGGACAGGGAACTGGGACAGTGGACAGGGGACGTGGGAGAGGAGACGGGAAAAGGGGAAGTGGGAGAGGTGACAGGGGACAAGGGACCAGGGGGTGGGGGAGCAGGACAGGAGATGAGGGACAGGGAGAGGGAGCGGGGACAGGGAGCGTGGGATTGGGAGTGGGTGAGGACACTGGGGACAGGGGACATGGGAGTGGGTGAGGGACATGGAAAAAGGGACACAGGAGGGGGACTGGCGCTGAGAGGAGGCAGGGCCAGGGAGCTGGGGACAGGGGAGGCCTCGGGGGACACAGTGGCCTTGCTCTGGGGACTGAGGTCCTGCTCCAGGCCAGCAGATTCCACCCTCCCTGCCCATCCCAGCCCTGCTCCCAGGGCTGCGGGGACACAGGGGACACAGGGGACTGTCCAGGTGTCAGGGCTGCCTGCAGGCTGTGACCAGCAGGGCTAAAATATCCCAAATGATTTGTCCCCAGGTACTAAAGTGACACTGCCCGTGCACCCCTGTGCGTGCTGGTGCCGGGGCTGTGCTGTGGCACATCCCGGCACAGATCACTCCCTTTCCTCCCTCCCACCTCCCCGTGGGGTATCTGGCAGTATCTGCAAACGACTTCTGAGCACTTCAGCCGAGTGTAAAGAAACTCCCACCCTGATTTAGAAAGAGCTCCAGTTCTCACTGCGTGCCCTGTCACACCTTCTTGCTGATTTTACCTGTCCAGAGGCTATATAGTTGAATGAAGAGAACAAACAAAATTTATCTGTTAACTCTCTGAAGTTAACAGATAACAGATGCTTTGTCTCAGCTTCATTTTCTTCATCACAAGCTCTTTTTTGCATTATTTATTACCACCAATAGTTGAGATTTCATAGCAGTAAATCCTCTATTTGATATGTAGAGATCTTGACATTATTGCTTAAAGGAAGATCAGTGGGACAGATGAGAATAGAGAATTGTTTGAACAATAGAAGGTCAAATTCTGAGCCTAAGCCAATGCAAAATGCAGCTTTTAAATATTGCTACAGTGTTTTATGTTTATGTGTTCTCCAAATACAGGGCTGATGTGAACCATCAGTGCAAAACACGGGGTGAATTCTTCAAACATGAAATACATTCCAGTCTCTTCCCCACTCACTTACACCATGAGTAACATCCACGTCCCTCCAAAAGTCCTCCTGCCACCCGTTTTCCAACCTGCCAGCTGGGAAAGGGAAAGGAGCTCTGCCTCCAGCCTGGAGGATTCCCAGGATTCTGACTCCGAGAGCCTGGAAAAGGAGAGGCAGTGCCAGCTGGGACTGCAGCAGAGGATCCTGGAAAACCAGGAGCTGCTAGGGCACAATCCTGGTGACATCCTGGAGGATGACAGCTTGGAAGAGGACAGCTTGGAGGAGATGAGCTCTGAAGAGAAAGGAGCTGAGTGTTACACAAATAAGAAAAGAAAACAAAAGCTTTATGGCAGTGGAAGGTAAGGCAAAAACTTCAGTGGAGTGGAATAATTCTGACACTTTTAACCTGATGTTCCTCAAGGCCACATTTAAACATCCTTCAGAAAGCATTAATTCAGTACATAAAATAAAATTGAATATCCTGTCATATGCATGGAGGGTTTAACCCTGGATAAATTGGGAATAATTCTCGAGTTTAAAGGGATTACATTAAACCCAAAGTAATAACAACATGCAGTTTCAATTTAATAGTCTACTTAAAAGAAAATGACAAACAAATGAAGGCTAAATGATTAATAGCATGCTTTTATTCACCTCCTCAACAAGCAAAATGGCCAGTTATTGAATATTTTATTGTGAGTGCAAATGATGTTAATTGTACTAGAAATATGCTCTAATTTTTAGTAATTTTTTTGGACTGAATACTGTGCTGAATGTGAGGCTCTTCATTAAATGGAAATTTGATTTTATTTTGTTTGAACTTAGCCCAATAAGTACTCCAGTGCAGTCCATTAAGCAGAGCAAATATCACAGCACATACATATGAAACCCCCTCTCTACATCCATTACCAACCTCAGAATTTGAAGAGGAAATGCTGCAGCTGTTGTCTGCTCACCACACTTTTGTTGAGGAGCACAGAGTCCATCCAACCTCCCCACGGAGCTGGGGGCAGGAATAAAAGGTGCCCTTTTTGTCTGGGGATGATTAGGGATGAAGGAGCTCTTCACACTCATTTTGTCCCCGCGCAGTGACCTGGGCTGAGTCCCACAATTGGGTTCTGTGCACACATTTCAGCACAAAGGGACTCTTTAGCATTATCCTCTGCCATTTCAATCATTGCAATTAGCTCACATATTTCTGTACTCACTTCAAAACAGCCTCACCTCGTGCTGTTTACCTGCAGCCCCTGCCAACTGGGAATAATGATGTTTTCCCTGGTGGAAATCAGCTCCAGGACACCGTGGCAGCCAGGCTCACCTGGAAAGCAAAGACAAACAGATTATTTTGTTATTAGGAGCCACTTGAAATATAGGCAGAGGCATGTAGCTCGTTGAGAGAGGATGAATAAATGATTTGTGGAAATGTTAATATCATTAACTAGGCCACAGGCTGGGGAATCCAGCAGATTTCTTTAACAGCAGCTGAAGAACCAACCAGGTTTCAGTGCCTGTGAATGTCCTCGGGCAGAGTCACCGAGAAACCAGGGCTGTACTGCAGGTCCAGGGAAGAAAAAATTGTGTTAAAAGCTTTTTTGTCCCCCATTTCCTTCCTCCTGCCACTGCCTGCACATCTCCCGGGAGCCTGTTTGGATGGATTTGACTCCTGCAGTTGGTTTTCCACCCATTGGATCAGATCTTAAACCAGAAATTGGATCAACTGGGGATTTTTTAAGGCACAGCATCTGGCTTTGCTTTATGACAAATGTAACCCAGACCAATAATTTGGCCACTTGCTAAAAAAATTGTCAAACACACGGACTTCTCATTTATGTTTTTCTACTCTTATCTAATCACTGCCTGTTTTTTTTAATAAAAAGTGATTTTAAATCTTTTGTGGAAGGAGTTTTTTAATCAAAGCATCATGATGTTTCACAGGAATGAGGAGAGAAAATAAGAACACAGAGCTGGAGGCTGTTCTTGCTAGGACAGTCTCAGAAGGACACTTGAAAAACTGATTTTACCAGAAATTTCACTTTTATTTCACTCAGCAGAGCCTTTGAAGAAGGAACAACAAAAACTGCCTTTTATAGACTATATAATTTTTAAGGAGACAACAGAACAATGCAATTTATCATTTCACCTTTTAGCTGATTCTACTAGGATTTAAAAGTTTCTATGCCAAATTTAGGATAATGATTGTATTCCACTGTGATCTGAGTGTTAGACCAATTTATCATTCACTGATGATGAAAATGAAAAAGGAAAGGGAAGTCCTGCCTAAATTTTCACCAAAAAATCTTTGATAAAACTGTTCTGATCCTGATCCCATACTGAATGCACTGAAATAATTCATTTGGCCACAGCAGGACATCTGTTTGCACACTGAAATAATACAGAATTTGTACAATTTATGCATAAATAATTTGGTATTTGTTTTTTACTTAGGAAGAAACTGCCTGTGGACAAATATTCCAGCCTGAGGTACAGCCCTCATTGGAAGAGTGCAAAAAAAGGAGCAGAATCTTTTAAGGCAAAGAAGGCATCCCAAATTTTTGGAGGAAGCAGTGGGGACTCTTCACTGGATTCATTTTATCTCCATTCTGGTGGCTCCTCAGAAAATAATCAACAGGAGGTAAAGTCCCAGGATTCACTCCCAGAGTTTGGCCCAGAATTATTCAGCTTTTATGGAGCAGATGTGGCCAACAACAAACCTGTTGGGCCACAAGCCAAAAGGAAGGAACCTGCAGATGGATTTCATTCCAAAGATAATCCTGGCCATGCTTTTCCTCCTCAGAATCAACGGGACCCACCCCAAAGAGCAAAAAAAAACTTTGTGGAAAAAAATAAACGGACTTTGGGGTTACAGTCAGAGAAGAAGAATTCCTATCTTGAGCTGCACAATAAAAAGCATCAAGTTCTTCGAGGGCAGGTGGGTAAATTTATAAATTCCTTGATTTCTGTAGATTAGGGCTGTCTGGTGTTAAACTCTCAGCTTTGCAGAGGGGAGAAGCAGATTTGAAATCCATCATGCCAGTGACAGCTTTGGATTTCCAGGGAGAATCTTGTTCATTCTTTATGGAATAATTGACAAATCTCCAGTTACTCCCAAGCCCAGTGGTGGCCACATTCCAGCTGCCTGCTCCTGGCCAGGAAAGTGTCACACATCTCCCACTACTTTTTAATCTTGATGCTAAGGAAATTCTGTCTTCTTTCCTGGCACTTCTTGCACTGCCCCTCATCAGGGGCTCTTTTTCTGCTGCCTCTCATTTTTTCTGCTTGGCCAACGTGAGTGTGATAATGATTCTCTCTGCTAATGCCTTATTCCAGATTTTTCTCAATGAAGCAAATGCAAAGTTGGTTAGAAGGAGCCTTGAAGCCCACCCAGTGCCACCCCTGCCATGGCAGGGACACCTTCCACTGTCCCAGCCCCAGTGTCCAGCCTGGCCCTGGGCACTGCCAGGGATCCAGGGGCAGCCCCAGCTGCTCTGGGCACCCTGTGCCAGGGCTGCCCACCCTGCCAGGGAACAATTCCCAATTCCCAATATCCCACCCAGCCCTGCCCTCTGGCAGTGGGAGCCATTCCCTGGGTCCTGTCCCTCCATCCCTTGTCCCCAGCCCCTCTCCAGCTCTCCTGGAGCCCCTCCAAGCCCTGGGAGGGTCTCTGAGCTCTCCCTGGAGCTTCTCCTCTCCAGGTGAGCCCCCCCAGCTCCCCCAGGCTGGCTCCAGAGGGGCTCCAGCCCCGGAGCAGCTCCAGGGTTCCTCTGGACTGTGCTGGGCCTCGAGCTCCCTGAGATTCCCATGGGCTGCTGTCCCAGGCCTGTCAGGATCCCAGACCAAACCTGATGCTGGACATCAGCACTTGTGTCTGGAACTTCTGCCTGACTGCACAGCCTCAGCCAACTTGTGGCAAGGTTCGAGAGGAAATGTAATTACAGTTCCTAATGAACCATTAGAAATGAGTTCATTGCTTTTCCTTGCTACTTATTATGCATAATGGGAAGGAGGGGGTCACTGAATCACTCCACACAGAAAATTCTTACCTTGGAAACCTCCAGGGACCTTGTGCTTCAAGTGACACCTCTGCCAGGGCTAATGAAGAGTTGACACAACATTAGAGGGAATTTTCTGACTTCATTCCAGTGGCAGGAATGATGGACAGAATTCTTTTCTAGCAGAGCTATTAAGAGCACTTGTTTTTTTCAGTTCTAATTTGGATGATGGTAAAAATAATGAGCGTAGATGGATGCTAATTAGAGCTATGTTGATATGATTATGTTTGCTATTCAGGGAATTCTGGAAATCTTTCCTGTCTAAGTGTTGGAGCCCGGGATCAGGACTTCATTGTGCAGACACTGTTGAAAAATATGGAATAGGCAAAGGAATCAGTTAAAATCAGGGTTATGAGATAAGATGATCTTGCTGAAGTGGCCCTGGGGACAGCAGAGGGGTGACACAGCAGGCAGAGGGTGTGTAGGGAAGTGTGCTCCTAACCTAGACAAGTTCCAGCTGCTTGTTGTCCAGGGAAGTTGTGGACTTCCCATCCCTGGAGGTGTTCCAGGGCAAGGCTTGGAGCAACCTGGGGTAGTGGAAGGTGCAGGGGGTGGGACAAGATGAGCTTTAAGGTCCCTCCCCACCCAAGCATTCCACAGCTCTGTGATTGCATGGGCGGCATCACCACCTGCTGTCAGCCACCTCGGGGTCTGCTGCAGGACAGGCAGGAGTTACTGAAGCATTTACTGCTCATTTACAGTTAATTTACTCATCCCGCGGCTCAGTCTTGTTGGAAGGGGTGAAAAAAGTCCTGACGGGAGCATCGTGGTGGTGCAGGAGCCAACTTTGGTCACCGCACCTGGGAAACTCTATCCAAAGTGCAAAACCACCCAAGTTTGTGAAGAAACAAACGAGCCACGTGTCACCAGTCAAACTGTGCTTTCCTAACTGATTATTCTGAGCTGTGCAGGGGGTTGAGGCTGGATTTATTGATCTGCTCACTGCTGGCTGCCAGGGCTGGTGGCAATGAAACGCTGTTTGCTTGGAGGGCAGGACTTTGTGCACAGCTGACATTACACGAGTTAAAATATTTCCAGCCTCGTTCTGCAAGATTTAGATTTACAGAATACAGATTTTCTCTGTGCTGGAGGTACCAAAACACACCATAAAGCCGTGCTGATCTGTATATTTACTAATTTATATAGCATTTTACACAGCATCAAGTTCTTTGCAGTGCTGCCTGATTCCTAAAGAACCCCACGATGAGTTTCTTTGAGAGAGAGAGAGAGGCAGAAGGAGAAGCAGTGGCCCAATCTAGCTCAGCTGTGCTCAATCCGAGTTGCTTTCCTACCTCCAAGCCCCTTACTTCAAAGCCAGGAACATAATGTACAATTTTTTAATGGCTCTAGAGCAAGGCACTCAGACTCTCTGTGCACTGAGCCTTCCCTCGGTGTAAACACCTAATCAAGATTGCCTGTGCTTCAACAATAGCAGCCAAATGCAATTCGAGAACCACAAGGCTTTGAAGTCCTCCCTGCAAAGGCTGGTTTGCCAGTCTGGGATAATGACATGCCATGATTGCTGCCTTTGTTGTATCTTTTCAGTGGAGAAGCAATTATGGGCCTCAATTTAACAGAATAGGCATTACACAGCTTATGATTCTCAAAATGCAATTTCATTTGATCATTTTCTCAATTTGATTGGTATTAATAGAATGGTTCACAAAAAAAAAAAAAAAAAAAAATGCTGGCAGAGGTTGTGTCCTGTTCCTCTTTCAAAGAGATAATGTAGAAGTATGTTTTACCTGCCCAGCACTCCATCAATGCACTGAGTCAGTTGGTTCCACCAAAAACATCTTTTTCACTGCAAAGCTGTGTCTGTCCACAGCTCAGCAAAACCTCTGTGGTATTTTTTAATTTTCTTGTGAATTTTTCCAGGGATTTATGTTGAATTTGGAGCCATGAGATCACCCATAAATTCAGCAATCAACCCTGCCTACCTTTTCTTTGCTGCCCTAATCTCTTAGCCCCAAAGTGAGATGCTCAGCTTCCCACATTTTCTTCCCACTGATGATTTTCAGTTGATAATTCTCTTGGTCATAAATATCTTCCCCGTGCCAGTTCTCCTGTGGGACCACTCTGCAGTGGAGCAGACATTCCTGTCACAGGGACACTGCCCAACACACTTCAACTAAAACACTCAGCAGGATAGTTTGGGACAAAAAATAGAAATTAAAAAATGTTAAAAATCGAATTTCCTGCAGTTTTATAGATTTTAAAAAAAAGTTTATTTCAAGAAAAAAATTAATTCTTGCTCTATTTACAAGACTATCACTTGGCTTTGTGCAGTGCCACCCTCAAAAACTTGTTCCAAATAAATTTCCAGCCGTGGTTATCCCACAGCTGTGGTTATGTGAAGCTATCCTTGAGTGTCAGCTTGTTTTGCCAGGCTCTGTGTGCTCCAGGCTTTATTTCTGCAGCTCCTCCTGTGCTTTTCACCCCCCATTATTGTGTTTTGCCAGCTTTTCCTGCGAGCCTCTCTTGCTGAGGCCCGGGATGTGTCTGATTGCCTGGCCAGGGATGGTTTCTGGTTGTTTTTCTGTTATTAGGTGCATCCAGTGGCTCTCGTGGAAATGGAGGAGCCCAGGCATTTGAGAGTTTCTGTGCTGCACACTTCATGCAATTTTCCTTTCTTTTATTCCTCTTAAAAGTAGAAGGAATCTTCCCTCCCATTAATTGGGTTTTGCTTCTTTTTTCTCCTTTAACCATTTCTCTCCTTGCCATCCATTCCATAATGCCAGACTTCAGCTTTTTAATTTTAAAAGGCCACAAATTATTTCTCGTTATTTCCCCAAGATTTTAATTGCTGTGACCATGAACATTCCTGGTTTTTAGATCACAGATCCTGTGCCAGTTGATGAAGAACCACTCCAGAGTGTCCCAGCATTCCAGACTGGGAAAATGAAGCCTGAAGACAAATGGTACCCAAAAGGACAGCAGCTCAAGGTTCCTTTTTGAGAGAATTTAATAATTGAAGTTCAATAGAATTACATAGTTGAAATATATCTACAAAAGCACTGAATTTGAATGTTTAAAGCTGTCTTCTTGTTGCTTTTAAAGTAACTATTACTGACAAGAAATCCTTAAATATATGTCAATAGATAAGCAGTGTAATTTAATGTATGTGTGCTTTATGGACTAAATAAATTTAAAGCCAAGAAATTCTGAGCCCAAAGAATCTATTATTGTTTATTTAGGAGATTATTTGGTTGATAATCTAAAATTCCAAACTAATACATGGTCATGTTTGATGGTTTGGGAGAATTCTGAGTCAGAACTTCACCATTTCTGCCTTATTTTTCCCCTAAAATGAAGGGGGAGTTAATTAATTACCATAAACCAAAAAATGTTCCAAGTAGAAGTTGCTCTCACTTCCTCCACGCTCCTAAATCTGTAAATCTGATTTATTCTGGCCTTTAAACCAATGTTCAGTCTTTGGAGCAATAAAGGGTCCAGGTTATCCTCACTGATAAAAAAATAAGGATTATTATTATTGGCAAACCCAGTTAGTCTCTGTGCACTACAAATATTTGAAGTGGTCCAGGGACTGTTTAAATTCTGGAATTTAAAGACTGGGAGCTGCACTGCTGAAAAATACAAACAGGGTTTTATGCTGCTGTTCATTGGGAGAGATTTGCTTTCTACCTTGAATTTCAGAATGAAGTGTTTATTTATTTGTTTGTTTGTTTGTTTGTTTAATTGTTTGATTATTTGATTTTTTTAAATGGGGAAACATTGGCCTGCTCCCAGTTTGGCTCCTGCCAAAATGATTCTCTTTTCAGGAGATTATTTGGTCGATAATCTAAAATTATAAACTAGCATATGGTTGTGTTTGATGCTTTGGGAGGATTCTGATCCAGAACTTCACCATTTCTGCCTGATTTGTCCCCTAAATTTAAGGGGGAGTGAATTAATTGCCATAAACCAAAAAATGCAACCAAATAATCTCCTAAATAAATTCTGTCTCAGAATCAAACCATCAAACACGACCACGTACTGATTTCTAATTTTCGATTATCAACCAAATCATCTCCTAAACAGATAAATAATTTGGGCAACAACCAAACTGGCAGCAGGCCAAAACAGATCATTCCACAGTGTGCCAGGACATGGAACTCCAGGAGTTGGGATTCCCAGGGCTAAAGCTTTTCCCAAAAACCTCCAGGGATTGGGGGGGTTTCACACCTCCATTAATCAGTGTTTTGAGTGCATTTTCTGTCACAAAAGAACCCCAGAGAGGCAGGAGGGTGAGGTGGAGGATTTCAGCCCTTTAATGGCTTGAGAATGGATTTGTGGATTCCCTGTCCTTCCTCCAAGTGGGCAGCACCTGATGCTGCAATTGGAAAGTGAGAGATTGAAATGAATTTTGGATTTAGAGTGTGGCAGTTTGGCTCTGAATAGCAGTCCTGGTGTGCTTGGATTCTTGAATTCTGGGTTGTGTTTTGCAGGGAGGAGTGCTTGGTTTAGAAATAAGGTTATTTCTAGACTTGGCATCAGGCTGTTCTACCATGGGCCAGTCTAATAGTGTGTAGAAAGCCATTTTTGCCCAAAATTTGGCACATAAAAAGCAAGAACTGGTTTGTTTTTTGGAGCATTTTCTCCAGGTGGTTGACAGAGAGGTATCACTTACCCACAGGGTTAGACCTGTGCACTTAGGGGCCATTTCTGCACCTCATGAAGATAAAACTCCCTCAATCCACGTTTAGCACATCTGGTTTGCATCTGCAAGGACCTGATTTTATAGTCCAGTGCTGCAGAATTTGTCTCAGGCCATTAAGCAAAGTTTTGATGCAGAATTATTCATTGTGCAGCACCTGAACAACACCTCTGCTCCTGTTCTGGACTGAGGGTTCCTCCATATTTGAATTTTGGGTTAAATCCAGCCATGAGCAGGGTTAGATCCAGGCAGCACAGAGGGGTTTTGATGTGAGTGATGAAACTTGTGTATGAATATCTAAAATATCCACCATGAAATTCACCCAGCTGTTGGTAACTCGTTTCAGGAGCAGCACAAGTTCTTCCAGAGAAATAAAACAGAATCCAACCCGACTGTCAGTGGAAGAGCTTTCCCAAGGAATGATGGCCAAGAAGCCCCAGGAAGAGCAGCAGAAGCAAAGCCTTGGCACTGGAGCCCCCAGCAAATCCCAGGATTTCAGGAGCACAGCTCAGCACTGCAGGAATATCTGAATCCAAATCCTTCTCTCGGCCCTGACCCAGCAGAAAAATCCCAAAGTGGCTTAAATAATTTCCCAAATTCAATCCTTACCACACCTACCTATCATTTTCTCCCAATATTCCAGAATTTTTACTCAGCAGAGGTTTTAAATCCTGAGTATCCCAGCAAGGAGACCAGGAAATACCAGCATGACTCTCTAGCAGGAATTCCACACCAACCCCCAGCCAGTGCCATCCCTGGGCAGCTTTTTCCCAGGAATAACAGCAGCAGTGGCCAAGCACATCCAGAATTGGGAAATATTTCATCTGATTTTAATGCAATTTTTCAAGAAAGGCCGAAGGATCAAGCACCACTTCAAGATTTCAAAAATCATATTCATGAGGATAACAGGTATCAGAACAGTTTGTAAGGATTTAAGTGATAAAATAATATTATCATAACGCTGTGATGCCCAGAAAAGAAACAAATGGACAAGAAAACGCTTTCAAGCCCAAAGTTATTTTGCTACAAACCTGCCATTATAATTTACGACTAATTGAAGATTCATTATAGCTATTGATTTTTAATTATGGCATTGGAAAAGGACAGTTCTGTCCTCCAGATATGGAATTTTCCACAATTGAAAGTTTCCTTCTAGGAGGCTGGGTGGAAAAAATTTAAAATATAGATAGGAAAGGGCATTGTGCATAAATTAAGAGTTTGTAGCAAAATTGGCTTTGCAGGGTGGATATCCAGGGTCAGTCCTGTCCCTAAAGGGGAGAGCAGCAAAATCCTCAATTATGTAGAATTTCACCTGTCTTGATTTAAAAAAATGAAGGTTTTATTTCACATAAACAAATAATTCTATCAGTACTCAGCAGGACTGATCCAAAGCCTTTCACTGGCTTCAGCTACCTTTGCATCAGGCTGAAATTCCCCCATTTCTGTTTTTTTCTATTTATTTTCCATACACTTGGGTGCAAGCAAAGTCATTTATTGTGAAATCCTCATCTTCCCATCTCCATGCTCCCATATTCCACGTTCAGGTTGTTTGCTAAGCTCCCTGCTGTGTGTAAATTAAGATTTTTACTCTTTCCCCCTCACTTTTTAAGGCCTTTTCCATGTTCTGTTGACAGTTCACCAACAGCTGCTTGTAGAACCTCCCATTTTACAGAAAAGCAGCATCAGCCACGGATTTCTGATTTTAGAGATGATTTTGCTGGCACGTGGTTGTGGGGTTTGTTCCCACCTGCCCTGCCCCAGGTACAGAGGGGCTCACAGGGAGATTCAGGAGGAGCTGAAGGAAATCCAAGGAAAATGAGACGAAGCAACTCAGAAGGATCTCTCCTGCAGAGGGAAAAGCAAAACCAGCCCAAAGCCAGCAAGGTGAGAAAGTAGATGTGGGTTGGGTGGTTTAACATTTCTATTCCCCCTCTAAGGTTTTTTCTTAATTATCCAGAGCTTTTTTTTTTAAAAAAAAAAAAAAACACTATAAATAGGGACTGAGAAGTATTTCATTGTTGTAAAAGCACGTGGACACACAGCAGAGCATTAAAAACCATGGAACAAAGGTAGAAACACACACTGAAATCATTTTAGCCCAGAGAGCAAAGGGATCCACCTGGATCAGCCTGGTTTAGCTCCAGGCACACACAGAGCAGTGTTTGTCCTGCACTTTATCCATAAATTCTTTGGGGTCAGGCTGTTTGTGTGCAGCAGCAGGCAGCCTCAGATCTGAGCCATCCATTATCCTGCTCATGCTCATTTATTGTCCAGCTCAAATCTCCTGCTTTCCAAGGGATTCCAGCCCCAAACTTGGAGGATTTGCAGAGCTGAGGGCACAGACATCATCCCAAACCTCCTGATGGTCCTTGCTAAAACTTGGATCTCCCTGTCTCCTCTGCATGCCCACTGCTCCTGGTGGCCCCACTAGCACAGCTGCAGGGACAGCAGAAGGCTGCCCGTGGCAAATGGAGCATTGGAGAAGTTTGCTCCAGGTCTCAGGGCAGACAGGCTAAGCTGGAATCATTATTTCATCCAGGAGGCAGTTTGGGTATTGCTGCCTGAGTGCCTCTAAGAAGAATTAGGATTATGATGGTAACTGAAGGGCAGATTTGCTTCCCTTTCTGTTCAAACCATTGTTTCTTGTCCTGTGCTTGCAGCAGCTTTCTCACGCTTCACATGTGAGGAATGCTCAGAGGATCAGACTGGTTGTGTCTCCCAGGAAAATCCAGATTTTCCTAAGAAACAAATGCACTCGTGCTCATTGCAAGAAGTGAGAAAACCCTGGTTTTGTGGGACACAGCGAAATTAACTCCTCACTGTACCTCAAATTAAAAATTAGGGAGTTACAGCATGTAAGAACAGGGATAGCTGACACAAGGAAACCTCAAATAGGAAATTTAGTGCACAGAAATAATTTCTCTGCAGCTGAGTTTAACTTGAACCTGTGTTTTGAAGAAATGCCCATTTTATTTGCATATAGAAATTGGTGTTCCTGCATAACTCTGTGGTTGAAATTACCACAGAGCTCATCATAATGAGCTTCACTGACAAATTCTTAAAACATAATTCCCTTCTAAAAATAATCTAATGGCCTTGAAAGAGAATAAAAATATTGTGGAGGCATTGGAGCCTTTGTGTGATGTCCTGAAGTGTGGGAATGGCATCACCCACCACTCCTGCCTTCACTGTGCACCTGTAAAGGCTTTGCTGTGCAGCAAAACATGGATTTTTCAGCTGTCTGTGGACAATTTTCCAGTGCAGCTTTGACAACGAGGAAAGCTTATTCTCACTAACATCATTTGTCTGATTTTGGCCACCAAAGTCAGGTAATTTTATCTGTTTCTCTTACAAAAATGTCTTTGGAGTCTCATTCTAATCACAATCAAATGAGTGGCTTTAAGCTGTTTCAAAATAAAGCTCACAAAAGGTCATTTTTGACTGAGAAAATATCACTTTGTGATTGGCATAATTGGCAATTTCCCACCTGGATCCAAGGGAAATTCTGTGTCATTTGACTTTTGCCATTAACTGAGTCCTGTTGGTCACTTATTTAAAATGAGACGTGCCAGGGGTAGGACTGAGATTGCAGATGAAATCCTGAGGTTTCCACTGCAAGACTTTCTTGAGTTATTCTCTCTGTGAAATCATATCAAGGAAAATCTGTTTGCTCTTTGGTTTTCAGCTGAGCAGCTCCAAATTCTACAACAATCTGAATATGAAGCTTGGAGGCCTTGGACCTGACTATGAAACAATCAAAGAGAAAGTGAGTAAACCAAAAGTGAATTTAGGCAGGGGTGAGTGGCAGAGAAATCATAATTTATGATTATCTAGGACTTTATATCCTTGGCTAGCTGGAGATCCTACAGGAAAATTCAAATAAAAGCAAAGACAGCTGTCCTGGGGATAATTTTAACCCTCTAATTTTTTTAAACCAGAAATAGGAATTAATCAGGGCTAATTGCACATCAGGAAATGACACACTCAAGTGGCTGAGTTGTCATAAAGATCCACCAAATATTCAAATTGGAAGTCAAAGTTGTGTAAACACAAGAAAATATCTGGCTGAAATGGAGACAGATTGTTCAGGACATTCAGAATAAAGATGGACCTGTCACATTTCTGCTGAGCTCCATCCTCTACTCAGTCCAGGGAAAAGCTCTTAAAAGGGAAAAGCAACTAAAAAAAGCTGTGCCACTTATCAGGGGTTCCTGGTGTGTGCTGAGGAAGGATCAATGGCAAAGGCAGGTTGAACAGCAGCAGAGGTGGAAATGGAATATTGGTGGGAAAAGGGTTTCATTGATGGATCCTCTGAGCCATTGAATTCCAGCCCCCTTTTCTGCTTTTCTCAGAAAGAAAAGCTAAAGCTGCAAAAGGAATATTCCAGGCAAATTAAGGAATACAACATGAAAAATATTACTGTGGTTCAGAGGTTGCCTGCAAAGCCCCAGGTGTCTTCAGTGTCCAGGCAGAAGGTAAGAGCTGACCCCTTTGCAGGGGGTTTCTGCAGGGTGACAAGTGGGGACTGCAGGCTCCAGGACAAAGCTGTGAATTCAGTAGCAGAATTCCTCAGTTCCTTGCATTTATTCCCAAATATAAACCACTAAGAGACAAAACTTTGTTGTTTGGATGGCCAAAAGGGGTTTGGATTCTTTTAGGAACATGAGAGAATGCAGCTTCCACTGGAGACATGAGGTGTTTCCAAATCCTTACCACAAACAGGCACCAAAACCCATCCCAGGTTAAAGCAGGGCTCTGCCAGCTCCAGGATTTCTGTAAAACTCTTTCCATTCCCTCCCCAAGACAGCCTTCCATGTTCCAGGCATCATTTTGCTTTTTAATTGTGATAGTTAAGTGCATTATGCAGGAGAACCTGAGCTTGTCCTGTTAACCTGCAAAACTCCCTGCCTGAGGGCAAGAGCTCAATGAGACTGGAAAAAATGTTTATAAATTTAATAGATTCCTGTTGCTCTTTCTTTTTTTTTCAAATAAAAACACTTCTTCAGTGTCTAAGGTGGCCCCCAGTTGTGTCAGGAAGCAAATCTTGGGCTGGGTTATGTTGCATAAGAATCTGGGATCGAATTCTGTCAGAAACAAGATCAGGAATTCAGAGACATCTTACTCAACCCAGCTAAATATTTTTGGAAATATTGGCCAGTTTTTCTCTTACTCAGTCCCCCCAGTTTTCCTGGTTTTAGGCTCTGGAATATGCCAAGAAGATCCCAAGACCAAAGACTTTCATTGCGGGGCAGTCGGACCAAGAGGAGAAAGAGCTCCTGCCCCAGGCTCCAGCTGGAACCAGTTTACCCCGAATCCCATCCCTGGAGTCTTTGTGGAGCAGGCACGAGAAGGAGAAGGAAGCTGTGGCTGCTTTTGAAGCCCTTCACATCTTATAGGATTTTGGGAAGTCTCAGGGATCGAGGCAAAAACGCCTGAATTGTTTTATTTTCAGCTGTGACCGTCACATCTTGATTGCCCGGTCCACTGAAATTTAAACTGGCTTAAGTTGAATTCTTTTTAAATGTTAGAGTTGGTTCTGTTTGTAGCTGTTTTGTTTAATAAATTGACCATTTGCATTTGTAGCATTTTAAATATAGTCCTCTGTTCTTTTTCTTCAAAATAAATGATCTGACAATTGCATCTTTCAGACCAATCAGCTCTTGGCTTGGTCACAGCTGGATCATTTTTAAACATATAAACACAGACATATCTACAAAACACTAAAAATAAACTTCTGTTTCATCTCATGATCTTAACACCAGCAATATTTCTCTTTCTGAAGTGCAGAAGAGACTTTTGGCCAGAAATAAAAGCAAAAATAACCCATTGCTGCTAAAAAAAGAGAACAAAAATATGCTCCAAACACAGCAGTTGATAATGACACGATGCTAATTATTTAATTGTTACTCTGTTAGCTCTTAGTGAAGAGTTTCCACAAAAAGATCAAAATTTTGAAGCTTCATCTGGGACAAGAAAATTCCAAATAATTCCTGGCTGAGCATGCAGACAATCTGGGATAAACCAGGAGCAGTTGGAAAATATATTGGGTAACTGAGGATAATTGAGAGCTGCATGTTTGAGAGGAAACAGCTTTTAACAGATTAAGGCTGTAAAAATAACAACAAACAGATGGGTTTCTTAGGATGCTTCCCTTTCTTTAACTTAGGAAATTATGAATTAAGTCACCATATGAAATGTGATTAGAGCACACAGCGAGGGAATTTGGGCTGAAATCTCCTGAAAAACAGGCTGGATGAAGGAAAAAAAAAACCAACCACCTCGTGGTGATGTGGAATTGCTTTATCCCATTTATTGGGTGTCTGTTTTATGGGGGGCTCCCAATTTAATTTTGGGAAAAGTGATCCCAATTCTGCCCTTCCTCATGGAGAAGGGACCTGGCCTTGCTCTAAACCCTCCCGAGGGGCAGGAACCTCCCCTTCCCAGCTGGAAGTTGAGGACATTTTGGGGAATTCTGAGAAATATTAAGAATATTTTGGGGAGCCTTGGTGGAAGAAGCATTGTCCAGTATGGGAACACGGGTCAGGCTGTAGGGGGAATGTTTTCCATGACATTTTTGTCACTTACAGCATCCAGTTCCAGCTTCTGGAACAGAACCTTCCTCTTCCTCAGCCTCTTTCCCCTCTCCTTTGGGCACTGCCAGGCTGTGCCAGGCTGGGAAATGGTTCCCTGCTCTGCTTTCCTACTTTCATTTTTAAACCAAACTGTAACACTTTGAAGCATTTCTGCTCAGGGCACCTCAACTTGTTGTTCCTGCTTAAAAGTGATAATCCCCCCTTAATCCAAACCTCAAGTGCCTGTTTTAATGAAACCTTCAGATGAATATCAAAGAGCTATTTACTCGTATCTAATATTTTAATTAGATTATATTCTCAATTTAACCCATTAAACCCCCTTTGATGAGCTCCATGTTCAGTGTTTAGCCCCAGATGCTGGAGGTAATGAATATTGGACCTTTGATTTAATGAGAACTTCTGCCTTTCCAGCCTGACTCCCTTTGTATCCCCCTTTTTTTTTTTGCTTTTCTGGCCTATAGAATTCATTTAATTGAAGAAGTCTCTTATCACCACACATTAAGAAACCTAAATTAGCATCCCTTTTCCGATGAGAAAATGCAAGCAGACGTTTTCTCTTTGATCTGAGGGCTGAGTTGAAGTAGGCAACAGCCCCCTGAAAATGAGCTGATGGCTGCATTATTTGGCTGCCATGCAGATGTGTCCATGTGGTGCAAAATGCTTAATGTCTTAATTGATCTCCTTCCTCCCTAGCTGGCATCCTCCTCCCAGAAATTAGGGGAGAAATCTGTTCCTTTGGGGTTTTTTTTAATAAAACAATGCATTTTTAGGAAACGTTTAAATACTAAACCTGTGCGAAACGTGGATATGATGCTGCATCTGCAGGAGCACATTTTTTATATATTTTATTATTTTAAAAAACACTTCTTTTTTTTTTATAAACACTGATCATCTCAAAAAACATTTAGAAATTCTGTTTGGCCTGGTGTTTTGGATGTTTTAAATCCCAGAAAATGACACTTTTACATGGAAAGAAAATCTTTCAACCTACCTCAATACAAATTCAGATTTTCCCTGCACTTCACAGGTATGGTGGGGATGAATGAGCATCCACCTGCTTAAAGGCAAAGGCCAAAATTTAATGTATTTCAGATTAGGAAGGCAAA
This sequence comes from Promerops cafer, assembly GCA_013398275.1. Classification (NCBI taxonomy): domain Eukaryota; kingdom Metazoa; phylum Chordata; class Aves; order Passeriformes; family Nectariniidae; genus Promerops; species Promerops cafer. The sequence continues at coordinate 19,497 of VZSE01000418.1, forward strand.
ATATTTCAATAAAAATCAGCCTTAAATGTTGAATTAAGTTATTGAGGGAGGGGCTGAGTGGGAGCAGAACCTGCCATGGTCCTGTGGTGTCGCTGAGCACGGAGAGGAGTCTGTGTGCACCACCCAATGGAAATTCCCAACATTTTCTTGGCAACACCTTTCCAGTGCCATCATTTCTCAGTATCTGAGGTTCTGGAAGTGTTGCAGCTGAGATCACCTTCAGTGGGCAAAGACTTGCTGTCAGTTCTACCCAAAACCTGTTGCTGTAATAACATCCCCATTGCGTTTCCTCCAAAAATACCCAAAGCTGGCTTGCCAGCACCTCCCAAAAGGCTTGAGCAGGCTGCTGACACCCTCAGGAACATTGATTTTATCAGTTAAATACATTAAATAAGGCAAAACCTCACAGCCAGCACTCCAGCTCTGAAACTAAGACGAGGACTGAAACCAGATGAGGTCCTGCCCAACTCCTGCAGTCCCTGAGTGCTTCAAGCAGCCACGCAGGAGCTCTGCTGTCCCAGACCAGGCTCCTGACTGCTGTTACCTCCTGCCAGGGGTCCAATCTTTTCCTTGTGGCCCAAACCTGAGTGTTTTCCATGTGAGAAAAAGCAGGAATGTGGGGAAAGCAGCGAGGGGGAGCTGGAGACACAGAACGCAGCCATGGTAAGGGCAGGGAGCTGCAGCAGAGCATCCTGGTGGGTCAGAAGTGCTGCCGAGCCAAAATCCTGGAGCTAAAGGAGCATCTTCAGCTTTGCAAACGCCAGGTGCAGAGTGGGGAGCTGCAGGCGGTGCTCAGGGCTGGGTTTGTGTCCTGGGAGCTCTGCAGGGTTTGCTCTGCAGCCCCAGCAAAGCCAGCAGGATGCACAGCAGCAGAGAAGCCCAGTCTGGGGCAGAAATCACCCGGAGTGATTTCGGGAGTAGCTGAAATGGGGGCAGCCACCACTGCTCCTGCCACCACAAACCTGGGTCATAAAACCTTCAAACCGACTTCTCCCTTGAAAACATGCACCCTCGCAGGCAGAAAAGCCTCCCGTGGGATGAGGATCACACATTCACACCCTCCTGCCTTGCCGAGCCTTAGTGCTGGGAGCAGCTGTCCCCAGCCCTGCAGCGCAGCCACCGGCGGCTCATCCAAGCCCTGGGAACGAGATAAACCCAGGAAATGGGAAACCTGGAAACAAGATAAACCCAGGAAACGAGATACCTGGAAACAAGATAGACCCAGAAAATGGGAAACCTGGAAACAAGATAAATCCAGAAAATGGGAAACCTGGAAACAAGATAAACCCAGGAAACGAGAAACCTGGAAACAAGATAAATCCAAAAAACAGGAAACCTAGAAACAAGATAAATCCAGAAAACAAGAAATCTGGAAACAAGATAAACCCAGAAAATGGGAAACCTGGAAACAAGATAGACCCAGAAAATGGGAAACCTGGAAACAAGATAAACCCAGAAAATGGGAAACCTGGAAACAAGATAGACCCAGAAAATGGGAAACCTGGAAACAAGATAAACCCAGGAAAGGGGAAACCTGGAAACAAGATAAACCCAGGAAACGAGAAACCTGGAAACAAGATAAACCCAGAAAATGAGAAACCTGGAAACAAGATAAATCAAAAAAAACAGGAAACCTGGAAACATGATAAACCCAGAAAATGGGAAACCTGGAAACAAGATAAACCCAGAAAACAAGAAACCTGGAAACAAGATAAACCCAGGAAACGAGAAACCTGGAAACAAGATAAATCCAAAAAACAGGAAACCTAGAAACAAGATAAATCCAGAAAATGGGAAACCTAGAAACAAGATGAATCCAGAAAACAAGAAATCTGGAAAAAAGATAAACCCAGAAAACGAGAAACCTGGAAACAAGATAGACCCAGAAAATGGGAAACCTGGAAACAAGATAAATCCAGAAAACAAGAAATCTGGAAACAAGATAGACCCAGAAAATGAGAAACCTGGAAACAAGATAAATCAAAAAAACCCAGGAAACCTGGAAACAAGATAAACCCAGGAAACAGGAAACCTGGAAACAAGATAAATCCAAAAAACAGGAAACCTAGAAACAAGATAAATCCAGAAAATGGGAAACCTAGAAACAAGATGAATCCAGAAAACAAGAAACCTGGAAATGGGATAAACCCAAGAAACAAGAAATCTGGAAACAGGATAAACCCAAGACCAAAATCAGCCACTTTTTGAGCCAAGACCATCCAGGCAGGAGTCTGCAGTTGATTAAGGTGATGCTGTTTGTTGTTGTGACTAGAGGAGAGGAAAAGCTCCCCAGCATGGCCCACACCCGCAGGAGCTTCACCTCAGGACATCAGTGATAAAAACTGCTCTGAATCCAGCAGTCAGCAGAGAGAAATGAGGAGAGGAATCACAGAAAGAATTTTACATCATGGCCAGGGCATTGCTGGGCTTGGCCATGGGTTATTTACACCTTCCCCACAGCACTGACCCTCCATGTGTGTGTAACAGCAAGAAATTCAAATTATTTGCTCTATAAATGCCCTTACAACCTATATCTGATCTGATTTTATGGAGCTCTGGCCATAGAATGAAAGAATTGGGGTTGGAACTGCTTTCCAAACCCATAAAAGTCCAAAATGTTTAAGGCAGCACGGAGGAAAATGCTCAAAATCAAAACAGATAGCAAAGGTTCATGGCAGGATTTTATAGATTGGGTTTTGATTTTCTATAATGAAAACAACAACAACAAAAAAAGCTTTAACCACTTTAATTAAATTAAATTAATCACCAGAACAGCATTTCATTTCAGAAAAACTCGCTGAAGAATTTTGATGAAAATCAATCTTCTTGAAAAATAGGAAATCCACTGACATTTCCTGTTTCCAGCAATTATTTCCTGCAAGTCACTTCCACTCCAGAATTCCCCAAATGAACACATTAATTTTATTTTTTTTTTTTTAAAAAGAGAGAGAGCAGCTCTAAATCTCTCCCCTGCTCCTCAAGCTTCTTGGCAAGAGCAGGGAAAAGTCGGCTGCTGTCACGGAATAAATCAGGATCCACAAATAAAACCTCATTTCATTTATTCCAAGTGAAAAAATCTCTGATAGAAACAAAAAAAAATGCCTGCCCAGCCCTTCCTTTTTCCCAGAACTATCTCCACTCTTCAATAAACTGTCCCAAAATATTGCCCAGACTCTGTGGAAATTACATTTTCCCATCTCCAGCTGGGCAGGGGATGGCACAGGGGATTTCTCTGGCACTGTTTCCTTCAGCTCTCTCAGTTTCAGGGGTTTTTGCACCGAACTTTGTGGGATAAGCAGATTCCCAAATCTCCCGTTCCCTGCAAGGCTCCGTGCACGGCGCTGGTGTCCAGTGGGGACATCCCTGGACCGGGAATATTCACACTCCGCCTGTTTGTCCCCGAGGGATCCGGTTTTAATCTGATTTGTAGCTTTATTTGTCAGCCAAGGCGCCTAAAACCGCCCAGAGGTGAAGGCGGTTGTGGGGTTTGTTTTATTGATCAGCAGAAATGCTTTGGGAAGGGAGTTCCTGGAGTGGCAGGGGAGCAACAGCAGATATTTGAGGGGTCTTGGAGCCGTATTTTGATATTTTCTCATAGATCTGGCACCCCAGAGCAGAGCCAGGCCCGCCCCGAGCCGTTCCCGACCCTGGGAACAGCAGCAGCAGACGTGGTCAAAAAAACACCCCATAAATATCAAGTGGAGCTTTTCTCTGATATTATTTTTTAATAATTCCCAATGAAAAGCGGGCTCGGGGGAGGCTGACAACGATCACAGAGCAAACTGCTCTGTGGGTGACGCAGGAAAAGTGTGAAATTTCCAGGTTTTTCAGTTCCCATCGCATCCCTGCCCGCGGGAGCTGGGGAAGGGGCGAGCCCCGGCACTTCCAGCCCGCTCTGCTTCAAACCGCGCCGAGGTTTCAGGAGCAGAGCGGCTGCTTTGCCTTCTCAATCCTAATTTTTAGGGAGGTGGGTGGCATTTGGTTGGTGGAAATGATTGTCCTGAAAGGATTTATTAAAGAGAAGCAGCTTTTCCTGGGTAGGTGGATGGGTATTGGGGGGTTTCCTCTACACACAGTGTGTGATCTTTATTTTACATGTAAAAAAAACAAAGGCAGACTCACAAAAAAAAAAAAAAAGGAAGCAAACTTACACATTTCAATCATCTATATTTTATATATTAAACAGGAAAATTAAACGTTTTCCCCTCACAAAACGACATGTCCCATAATCCAAAATGCCCTGAAAGTGCTAAGAACGCCAGACAACCAAATAAAATTCCCGGTAAAAACCGAAAAATAGGGAAATAAATTAAATAACCTAAGGAGACACCGCCACGCCGCCGTGGTGCTGCTGCAGCAGGGAATGTCTGAGCCAGCACAGCCCCTGCTCCGGGCTTTTCCCGGGGAAATTCCCAATCCCAACATCTCCTCCCCGGACATGCTGCGCCTCCGCCGCGCTCCCGGCGCATTTCCAGCCAGCAGCTCAGCCCAAAACCAAAAATAGATTATAAAAATCTGAATTTACCTGGAAATGAACCCCATTTCCCTGGCAGGAAGGTAAAGGCAAAGCGAGCACGGCCGGGGCTGCTCCAGCTGAGCGCGACACGGAGCGCAGGGAGACGGGAGGGGGATGCAGGCGGGGGGACAGGAGCCGAACGCGGGACCCGCTCCGGGGCTATTTCAGAGGAAAAGGGAATTATCCGGGATCCACACCTGGAGGCCGGGCGGGAATCAGGCTGCCGACACTTCTCCAAGCTGTAGAAAATCCCTTTTTTTCTGGCTGGGAGCGCCGTTAGCTCCGTGCAGCCGTGGCAAGATCGAGTTATTGGTGATGCTCCCCCTTCACTTCCCCACAGCGGAATGAAATAAACCGGAATTTTTGCCTTACCTGTTTCTTCGGAGGGCTTTTCTTACAATTCTTTTTATTTGTGCATGTCTTGGAAGCTCTGCCCGGCCTCCCGCGCTGGGGATGGAGACGGCGAGCGTGGGAAGAGCGGCGAGGATTTAGGGATTCGGGGAATAAAGGGTGAAATTTGCCCTGCCTGCCGCTCCCAGGAACCACAACATGCTGCCACGAGTATACATTTATTTTACACCCGAGGAAAGTTCGGGGAACGAGGAAAAGTCCGACACTTCGGAGGGAAGGGGGAACCTAAAACAAACTCGGCTCGTTTTCCTCCCCCCGCCCCAGATCTCCGAGCAAAGCCCGGCCTTGGGGTGATGCTGGGGGGCACCGGCGTCACCGCGGGGTCCCGGCCCTGCGGGGGCATCGCCACCTTCGCCCCGGGGAGGGGAGGGGGCTGCCCCCGCCTCCACACCCCCTTCCCGAGCCGTGCCCCCCTTCCCGAGCCCTTCCCAAGGTGGGGAGGCGGGGGCGACCTGCGGGGCCGGGGCAGAGCCAAGGAGAGGCAGGAGAGCCCCGGCTCTCCTAGAGGCGGTGGGGGCAGATGTCCCCCTCCTCCAGGATGTCCACCTCGTCCTCGGGGTCCTGCAGCAGGAAGGGGCCGGGGGGGCCCTTGCGGGGCTCGGCGCCGGCGGGCTCGGGCAGCTCGGGCTCGGGGGAGCTCTGCTCCCGGCTCTCCTCCCCGCCCGCCTGCTTCGGGTCGTCCTGCGTCTTCCGCAGCTGCTTTTTGTGCTTCATGCGGCGGTTCTGGAACCAGGTTTTCACCTGGGGAGAGGAGGGAAAACGGGAGAAAGATTGAAAAAAAAAAAAAAAAAAAAAAAAAAAAAAAGAAGAAGGGGGAAAAGAAAGTGATAAAAATTAAAGGGAGAAGGATGGTGGATGTGATGGATGTGGGATGCTGGAAGTGATCCGGGGGTGCTGAGTGGATGGGATGTGGGGATTCAGAGGGGATGTGACACGGAGGATGCTGGAGGGGATGCGGGGATGCTGGAAGTGATCCGGGGGATGCTGAATGGATGGGATGTGGGGATGCTCCTCGGGATGTGGGGGATGCTGGACGGGATGAGGGATGGGGACAGGTGCCAGACCCAGTCCCCATCCCTCAGTACCTGCGTCTCGGAGAGGCTGAGGGCCGTGGCCAGCTCCACCCGCTCGGGCGTGGAGAGGTACCGCTGGATCTCAAACCTCTTCTCCAGGCCGGAGAGCTGCGAGTCGGAGAACACGGTGCGGGCTTTGCGGCGGCGGCAGTGCTTCCCGGGCAGCTCGGCGTGAGCGTGGTGCTGGAAAAGCGCCGGCACCGGCATTCCTGGGGGGACACACGGCGGAGACCCGCGCTGCGGTGGGCAGGGAGCCGGGACCCCCAGGAATGTCGGACTTTCCCTGCGGCGGCTCGGGGTGGGCTCTCCCTCTGCCTCCTTGAAAGTTTTTGTTATTTTTTCGTTTATTTCGTTTTTGAGGTGGATTGATTGGTTTGGGTTGGGCGTTTTGTCGTGCTGAAAGCGGGGGGATTTTCCAAGCGCTTCGCCCCCGCCGAGCCCACCCCGGGAAGGTGAAGGGAGCCCGGGCAGCGCTGCCACCGGAGGGGACTCGAGGCTGGCGGGGACACCTGAACCCTCCCGGCGACGAAACCACAACGAAATGGGCATGGACAAAACCGGGGGAGCCCTGGAAAAGACTGAGAAGGGGGAAGGGATCCTTCACGGCCGCGCTGACACACGACTTGGCAAACTTTGGAGGTTTTCTCCTCGCAGAGCAAGGAACGGGCCCGGGGACGGGCAGAGCCGCAGGATGCGGGAGAGGAGCGGCACAGCCCCGGCGGTGCTGCTGGGGGCGGAAAAACGAAGCTTGGACAACGCGAGGGAAAAGCGAGATTATCGGTCCCAAAATAAAAGCGATTTAAAAATAAATAAATAAAATTAAAGGCAAAAAGAGGGAAACCTCAAGGCTTTGGGCACCCGCTAACGAAGTGGCTGCCCCGGGGCGAGCGGCTCCTGCCCCGGGGGATGCAGCCAGGGTGGTGGCGAGGGATGTAGGATGATGCCTGGCCGCCCCAGAGCGGCTCTTTCACTCTTGTCCCCACCCGAGTCCCCACCTGGACGCCCCGAAGGCGGCAGGTGCTGCCGCACTTACCCGAGGTGGTGAGGAAATAGGGGTGGTGGTGGTGGTGATGCTCCGGCTTGTGCAGGGCGGGGTGCGGGTGAGGCGCCAGCAGGGTCGGGGTGGGCATCAGGGGGTACCCATAGTCCAAGAGGGGCACGCGGGAGGCCAAGGAGCCGGGGAAGTGCTCGGGGGGCACCTCCCGCAGGGGTTTGGGCTTGTGCAGCAGGATGTCCTCGATGAAGAAGGAGGTGGGCCTGCCCGTCGACACGGGGAGCACGGGCGATGTGAAGTTGAGGTTCATGGCGGCTCGGTGCCCCTCGGGCAGCGGGCAGGGGACGGAGCCGCGCCGAGCTGCGGGAGCAGAGAGAGGGGGCGGCCGGCTGCACCCCCGGGCCGCCAGGGAAGAAATGGAAATAATGATGTCAATAAATATATATATATATATTTTTTTTTTTTTAAATCCGCGGTCAAAATAAATAGCGATAATAATTTTNGTTTCCCAAACACGGGGGGATCTCCTTTTTTCCCTTAAAAAAATAAATAAATAAATAAATAAATAAATAAATAGATAAAAGAACAAAACTTGGGGGAAAATAAACCAGCGGTTCTTTCCCACGCGCCGCTCCCCGCGCACGCAGCTTCTCCCTTCCCTCTCAGCTCTCATCCCACCACGGTTTTGTTCCCGTCCCTTCCCCGCTCTCTGTTGCGCCAACACTTTTTTTTTGGGTCTTTCCTCTGCTTGCTTTTTCTTTTTTTTCCCCTTTCCTCACCCCTCTAATCTGCACCATTCATTTCCCCGGAGTCAATTTGCTCAAATGAGGGTGATACACCACATCATAGCCGAGATAATTTCGGTTCGCATCTCGGAAAATTGCTCTAATTATTGATGTTAAACTCAGGGAAATTAAAAGAAGGCGCTTCTCCTTCATCTCCTGATTTTAAGCTCTAATTTGTTGAAATCGAGTTGTCATCACAATTCCAATCACTACCGTTAATAGTAAAAGTGTTCTAATAGAGGCAGAATTCGCACAACCCATGCTATTAGATAATTAAGAAAGATGTTAGAAAGACAAGTGCTAATCCTTGGGCACACGGACAGCGTTTCCATCTGATCCAGCAGGTAGAACAAATTAATTACCCGAATCAATTAGCCCTAAAAGTATAGTTCTCAGGGAAGTGCAAGCCATGCCTTCCATATGGATGAGCTGGTAAATGGTAAATAGATGAGGAAAAAGCTGTAAAAGAATAGAAGCGGCAGGGGCCGGGCTTTAATGAGCGCGCGGCTCGCGAGCTGCGCAGCG
>VZSE01000418.1:27813-58624 GCA_013398275.1 Promerops cafer
GGCCGCGGGTCTGCCGTCCCCCCCCCGCCAGCGCCGGGCACAGCCGCGGGCCGGTCCGCGCAGGCGGCTCCTTCAGCGGCTGCCAAAATTCGGGAGGGGGCGGCCGGAGAGCTCCCCGTGCCGCCAGGAAACCCCACGGGAGCGTTTTGTGCCCCGTTAGAGCCACACCCACACTTTGTTTTCTGCCGTAGTGCCCGCGCACAGGCAGCGCTCCCACGCCTCAGCAGCGTATGTTTATGTGTATTAAATATAGACGCGTTTCTGCCTTTATCTTATGCGTTATATTTGTATTTATATCGTGCATTATATTCTTATATGCAATACGTATTTATTTTAAAATATATATATATTTATACAGAGAGATCCTTGCCTGCAGAGTATGGATCAGCTACCCTGATGCAGGAAAGCAGGAGGAGCCCCCCAGGACTGAGGGAAAAACTCCTCTCCTCTCCTCTCCTCTCCTCTCCTCTCCTCTCCTCTCCTCTCCTCTCCTCTCCTCTCCTCTCCTCTCCTCTCCTCTCCTCTCCTCTCCTCTCCTCTCCTCTCCTCTCCTCTCCTCTCCTCTCCTCTCCTCTCCTCTCCTCTCCTCTCCTCTCCTCTCCTCTCCTCTCCTCGTCTGCCTCTTTTTTCCCCCGGAAAAATATATAAATAAATGAATAGATAAATAAATAAATAGCTAGATAAAATAAGCAGATAAACGCACTAATNGATGTAGGAAAGCAGGAGGAGCCCCCCAGGACTGAGGGAAAAACTCCTCTCCTCTCCTCTCCTCGTCTGCCTCTTTTTTCCCCCGGAAAAATATATAAATAAATGAATAGATAAATAAATAAATAGCTAGATAAAATAAGCAGATAAACGCACTAATTCTGTTGCAGCGGCCCCTTCTGAAATGAGCATTACGAGTTTTTGGCTGAAGGATTTTAAAACCCAACTTTCTGCGATGGAGCCAATGAGTGGATGAATTAAGGGTGATGAAACGGGGCTAAAGCCCCCCTGCTAATGAGGAGTGTGTAAGCTGCTTGAGGGGCCATTTCATCAGCTGAGATTGCTCTGCCGGGGGGGGTTGGGGCTTCACCCGGCTCTTGGGGGGTAAATTTGGGTATTTAAAGCAGAGCTGAAAGATTGAAGCTGTGTCACTGCAGCCAGATTGGGTCACAGCTTCAGGACTCGGGCAAGAACATTGACAGGGCTGATTTTTGGGGTTCCTCTCTATTTAGGGCACAGATCAATGAAGCAGAGCAGGAAACGGGCTGTGTCTTGGTGTTAATTTGCAGAAAAACTCATCCTCAAGTTGTGCAGTGGTGCTTCAGGCACGACAGCCTCTCCCTGCTGCTATTTTGGGGCAAGAAGCAGAGGGGGAAAATCCCATTAGTGGAGAAGGGACAGGACGGCAACCCCAGGAAGGGGAGATCTCCATCGCAGTTCTCACACTTTTTAAAAATGTAACATTTCTCAGCTCTTTGTGACAGAAATGGGGTGCCAGCTGTGGCTGGTCCTCTTGGCCCCACAAGTCTTTTACCTATTTTTCCCCATTTGTCCCTCTTCTGCAGGTCCCTGGGGTGACGGGGACCCTGCAGTGTGGGTTTCATCCAGGGACCCCCAAACACGCCCAGCACCAGTCCCTGGATCCTGGATTAGCCCTTTTCCAGGCTGGACAGACACATGGACACAAAGAGAGGTTTTTCCCTACACACCCCATCCCGTTTGCTGCCAAACTCTGGGAGCACAGACCCTGGGGAGGTGTCCCAGAGCAGAAACTGCCCCAAAGCTGAGCTTCTGCAGGGCTGGGGGCACATCCAGAGGGAAAACCAGAGGGATCAGCAGCAGGGTCAGGGTCAGGATCAGCATCAGGGTCAGCATCAGGATCAGGATCGGGTTCAGGATCAGCATCAAGGTCAGGATCAGGATCAGGATCAGGGTCAGGGTCAGGATCAGGATCAGGGTCAGGGTCAGGATCAGGATCAGGACCAGGATCAGGATCAGGAAAGGCAGGGAGAAGCTGCAGCTTGGGCTGTTTCACTCCCTGGGTGTTTCCCTGCCCGTTTGGGAGGAACCAGAGGGGAGGACCAGAACTGTCCCTTTTTCCATCCCCCCCTGAACACCTTGGGGGTAAATCTGTAAATCTCAGCCTGGCACCCCAAACAACTCAGACCTCATGATTTTTATGTAACTTGGATAGATCTTAGATAGAGCTCCACTTGGATGTGGAGGTTGTCTCTTGCTCCTTCAATAAAATAAAAATGATTTTTACTGGCTCCAAGAGGTTTATAAACTTGCTGGAAGAGATGCACCCCCTGTTTCAGATTTAATAACACAAAATGCTTTGCTTAGATAAACACCAGCCATCATCACTCACACACTTAAGATCATCTGAAGATATCACAGGGGGAATTTTGCCCAGGAAAACAGAAGTGGATTTGACTTAAAACCTCGGGGGTCGTTTCAAAGGTCAGCACGGCTACATTGATGCTGGCAGCTTTATTTCAGTGTGCTGCATTAGGGATAAATTTGGTGTGGTTTAAAAGTACACGCACTTACCTTGCCGTGGCTCTTGAAGAGGTAAGGTAGCTCGGGAGCCCGGCCTTTTCATGCCTTTCAAGACCAATTCACTCCAAAAGGAAGGGTTAAATTAAAAACAGACAGCCTTGATAGGCTCCAAATGGGAGCCTGGCTGCAGCAGAGAGGGCTGAAGAGCCCAGGCTGAGTAGCCACACACGTAACACCGAGAGAGGGCTTTTGAACACAAAGCTTGGCTTAATGGAGAATGTTCCTTGCATGATGCTTCAGGCTCAGCCACTTCCCATTCCCGAGTGCCTCTGCTGCTGGGGAGAGGCAAAAACACTCCTGGCTTGCTCCAGCCCCTCTCCCCATCTCCATCCTCTCTGCCTTTGCCTAAATCTGCCTTTTCTCCACAGCTCTGCAAGCTCAGATTCACCTGGAAATTTTTTCCACAGGTTCGCCCTGTGGAAGGTCCAGGAGTGGGATGGATGTGTTGGTGATGAGGGATTTTATCAATTCAGCTCAGCTGAGATAAGGTGGGAACCCCTGGAGCACCAGGCTGGGACTGGAAACTTCCCTGGAGTTTCAGCATTGCCACAGAGGAAGGGGAGCTGGACTCCTCGTGGGTCCCTTCCAGCGTGGGATACTCGGTGATTCTGGGAATATTTATGCTGGAAAGCCTCTGCTCTGCCCTGGCAGCAGCTCAAGGACAGCTTGGAGGATGGGTTTGACGTTGTCCCAGGGCTGAGAGAGGGGAAATGAAGCTTCAAAGAGGAGTTTGCCTCCTAACCGGGGTTGGCAGCAGGGGAAGATCCATCCAAGTTTTCCAAGGCTCATAATTCAACCCTTGGCTTCTGCTGCCTCAAAGCCCTGTCACTCCCCAGCCTGGCACTGCCCTTCATCTGTGCTGAGAAGAAGAAAGGCCAGAATGAGAACTAGAGGGAAAACCAGCCTGGTGATTCATCCGCAGACAATAAACCCTCAGGTTAAATCCAGCTCTGTGTAACTCCGAGAGAATCGCTGAAGCTCCCCAGAAAAGCAGAGTAATTCCAGGGCTAAAGTGCAGGGGAAAAGCACAGGGGCGTGGAAGTGCTGCTGCTGGGAGAAGGTTTTGAGACAGGAAGGCACTTTCGAGGCTTCTATCCCACCAAGAACTGCAGGAATCTTGGGGATAAAAGGGGATAAAAATTGAAAGTGTAAAAAGACAACAGCTTCCTTACACGGCCCCCAAACTCAACTATCCATGGGTGGGCTCAGCAGTTTCATTCTCAAATCCAGAATTTCATCTCTGTACTGAAAATCTGCCTCATTATCTGATAACCCTGAGCATTGTCTCGAGACAGAGAATAAAAGCAGTAACACTGACAGGTTTGATTGAAAAACTTCCCTTAAAAGTGACACTCATTAACTGAGACCTTTTTAATTACCTAATAGTTGTTTTCGGCTCCAGCAGGGTGATCTGGACATTTCCAAAACCCAGCAAGATAGATTTATTTTCTTTTCTTTCCTTTTCTTCCTTTCTCTTTCCTTCCCTCTTTCCCTCTTTCTCTCTCTTGTCTCTCTTTTTCTTTCTTTTCTCTCTTTCTCCTGCCTTCCCTCTTTCCCTCTTCCCCTCTCTCTCCCTCTCTCTCTTCTCTCCTTCCTTCTCTCTTTCTTTTCCTGTCTCTTCAGAATGAATCAGAAATCGGGAGGGAGGCTCAGAACTTTCCCTGGGACCTGTTTTCAATTATTCTCCTCTTCATTTGGCTCCCTATCAATTCCTCCTGGTGTGCCCAGCCCTGGGCACTGCTGACTCCCTCGGGGCAGAGGTGATTATTCCACCCCGGACCATCTGCACTTTGGGATCTGGGCTAATCCTCTGCTCTCGATAAAATCCATTCCTGCCGCTGTGCTCCCGCTTTGTTGCTGCCTTTAGCACGTTAATGCTCCGTGCTTTGCTTTCGTCCCAGCCGTGGAACCATCAGCTGCACAGCTCCACCTTTGATTCACTCTTTTTTGGCTCAGCACCTCCCTTGTTTCCCCGATTCCGTGGTGCATGGGCCGTGCACAGCCCCGCTTTTAACCTCTGGGGCGGGACAATCCTGCTTCCCCTTTCTCGCCCATCCAACCTTTGTTTTATTCCCATTGTTCTCCTCCTGTTCTCTGTGGCTTCCCTCTGATTATTTGCCACACTCTGCCGCTCCACGGAAAACCTCACGTGCCTTTCCCACTCAGAGAAAGCCTCGGAGTAAATACTCCCCAACCTGGAGTAAGTGAGGAGTTAACTTCCGTAAAACCCACCGGAGCACAAAAACACAAATGACACAAATACTTGGAGCCCTTTTTGATTCCACTTTTTGCTTTCCAGCTTTAAAGTGTCTCGTTCTGCAGCCTCAGAAATGAAAAGCTGCACTCCAAGGTCAGAGGGAGCTGTTGTGAGCATCCAGCCTGACCCCACAACTCCTCCCAAACGCAGCTCTGTGCCAAACACACAGAGAACATCCAGCCCGTGGAATAAAAAACCCACTTTTCAAAGCCTTTGAATTATATTTGATGCATCCCAATGAACATACAGAGGAAGGGAGTGTTTGTAAATTGGGGAATGAGCACGTTTATCTCCAGATCTCTGCCCAGCTCTCGTTTCTGGGTTTATATTTTGAGCCTTTCCCTTGAAAATCTGTGGTTATTCACAAACTCTGCACTCAGCTTTTGTAACCCCCATTCAGCCCGCAGTTAAAAGGTCAGTTCTAGTGGAAAGTGGATTTTATAAATCACTTAAGACAAGCCTCAGTGCACTTGGCTTGGTTTTTCCACCCAGTTTAAGCACACAGATTTCTACATCACCTCCTGCACACGAATGTCACGACTCCCACCCGAGGTGCTCCTGTGTCACCTGCACAGCGACACCATTCCTCATTAAAATGAATTGTCCTTTATTGCAGGGTAATTAAACCTCGTTCTCTTTCATGTTTGCCCCAAACAGATTGCAAAACCAGTTTACAAAAAAAAAAAAATAAATAAAATAAATAAATAGAAAAAAATCACCTTTTTGATGATCAAAGGGAGAGATTGGTTCCATTACTTGCATTAGGCAGAGTTGGCTGTGCTGTGGCCTTCAGAATAAAGGCAGAAATGTACTTTAGAAAGATCTGAGTAACACACTTTACTCAAAACATTTTTGTATTATGTGGCTTCTTGACTCTTTCAGCTTCCTCTGTATCTGTGCACTTTATTTTAAGCACTCCAGAAGTGGATGACAGGTCTGGGGGGAAAAGGGGAAAAAAAAAAAAAGAGAGAGAATCAAGTCAGCATCTCACAAATGCATCTTCAAATAAAGCTTTAAAAGTGGAAATTGCATTTTGAAATGGTGTTTTGTCCATTGCCAAGGGTGAGGTATTCGAAGTGAGGGCATGGTGCCTAACGTTCAAAACACTTCCTCACATTGGTCAATATTAGTTTGAAAGGGAAATATTAAAATGTCATTTAAAACAAGGAGTGATGCAGGTGGATACCTCGTAACAAATGAATAACGTAATATTTACATGATTTTACAAAGCCTTTTTTTTTATTCAGCCCAGCTATTCCTGATATTTGATTTTAACATGATTTCCTGCACAAAAAAAAAAAAAAAATTGCTTTTATGTCCCTCCCTAAATCTCCTCTTCCCAGGAGCCAATTTCAGTCAAATTAATTGGACAATTAGCAGCCTCAAATATACATTTCCCCAAAAACTCCTGATAGAAGGCTGGAAATGCCTGAAAATCTCTGCAGTGAGTTTGGAATTTCCTTTTAGAACTGGAGAAATGTGGTAGAAAATCCCACAGACCTCAACACCTGCTGATTTCTTACTGATGGGAGGAAATTTGGGATTTTTAGCTCTGGATTGAACCCCTGTCTCTCTGGTGTTTTTAATAATGAGGTTCCTAGTTCATAAATGTGTTTTCTGCTCTTCAAAGTTGATGTTGGAGATGCTCAGTGCAATGAAATCAGCATGTTCAACAATGAAAAATAATAATAAAAAGAGGTTTTCTGCCCAAATTTTGTTTTCTTTTGAGTTTGGAGGGACCCAGCCCTGGTCTTCAGGAGCTTTTGCAAAAGAGTTTGCCAATGGTTATTGGACAATAATGTGGAAAATTAAACCTACAACTCAAGGGCTTGGAGGCAGGAAAACAGCCAGAAATACGGGAATAAACGAATCATAGAAAATATTCTCCAAAATATTGAGGGATTTTCGGGTTTTAGGAGCTCTCCCTCACACTCCCAAATAAAAGCTCTGTGTGCATTTCTGCCCGACCGAGATCAGTCCTCGAGGCCCCAGATAACTCCAACAACAACAACAAAAAAGAGAATTTTCCAGTTTGTGTCCTCCAGCAAGCGCAATTTCACTCCCAACACACATTAAATTCATTTAGCCTAGTGCATTTTTAATAGACATTATTCATCTATTACCTTAATGAGCCTGTGGTGAAAGCATATTGCCTCCCAATTTTCACAAAAGCAGGGGAACACTGCTGCAGCTTTTTCCCCTTTTGCCTTCTAAGGCAGCAGCACGGAGAGGGGAAGGAAAAAAAGCCACAGAGCCAGATAAGGTTTTTATTCTGTGTCACAACACTACATTAAGAATAAAACCTTCCACTTAAACACTTAAATGAAAACATCGAGAAACTAATTTACCATTTGTAACCACATGATTTAAGTAGGAGCAGCTTTAATTTTCTTCCCATTTTCCTCATATTCAATGTGAGCCCACATTAGATTTCACTGGCTCAAATCACAACACTTAAAGCCACTTTCATTTTCTTTTTGATTAAATAATTGAAATTCCTGTCACTGCCTGCACTTTACTAGCACACAAATTTTCTGTGTAAAGATAAATACTCTTTTTTTCTCCCTTTGCTGCCTGTAGGCTTTTTTCTTTTTTTGGGGCTTTTTTATTTTTTTATTTTTTTTTTTCCCCCCCAGTTTAATCTTAAAAGCAGGCAAGGTTTAGTTTATTGATGGTTCCATAAAATGGATCAGTACTCCATTCACCTATTTCGTGGAATTATACCGCTCCCATTAAGTGATTGTTTGGAGAAATTATGGAAAGCCATCTTCTCTAATTTAGCTGTGGTGGTGGGGAGGTTATTGCCATCCAACCCTAAAAGGACAGGAAGCCTGGTTCCTTCTCTGCTGCTCCCTCTGCCATCCATTAATGCCTCAAGCCTTGAGGTTTATTTAAGCTTTTCTTTCAATTAGGGTAACAAGTTTTATTAATGCTCCCTAATAAGTTTCTCCTTCCAAATCCGAGGCTCTGTGAGGTGGCAGCAGCACCTGGAGCTGCTGGAGGTCACAGGGGAGGCTGGAAAAGGGGTTGGGAAAGGGAATTTCACAAATTCTGGGCTTCATCAAGGTTTCTGGACTGGTCTGGGGAGCAAAGGGCTCTGCATGGGTGTGCTGGAGGATGGATTAATTCTGATTTACAGCGTTTGGATTTGTGTATCTGGGCAAATCTGTGCTTCAATGCACTGTAGATGAAGCATAAATAGAAATATTCCTATATATTATAGATAGAGGAAGGAAGGAAGGAAGGAAGGAAGGAAGGAAGGAAGGAGACCCTGCCTGAGTAAGTTTGTCTTAATCATCCTCAGGAAAAGCAATTAAGGCAACTTTAATTTTCATCTAACACATGAATCCATCCCACACGATTTAGAAGCCTTCCTGCCAGCGTTGACTATGCATTTTCTGAAGGAAAAAAATTATAAATTTACAAATAACCCCAAATTTCCAGGGGCAAATTAGCCCCACCTAAGTCAGGTGCAGAAATCAGGGACCTTTCTGTGAATGAGGCAAGGCACCAGGTCAGCTTTTCATGCTTAAAGGAGCTCTGAAAACCAGAAGAAAATCATCTTTTCATGATTGCCCCATCCCTTCCCCTCCAAGCATCCACCCAGAGGACATTGTCACCATATAATAACTGGCCATGTCAGGATTAATTAAGCAACTCCTAATAAAGCAGATGCTGCTTTTGTCAGGCCCAAATGTGGGTGCAGGCACAGATATGATGCTAATTGAATCCTTGCTGGCGATTTTTCACCCCTAAATGCACAAGAAAGAGAAGGATCTTGGAGGCTCATCTGCTCAGCTCGGGCTCGGGGAAAGGTTTTCCAGGCCAGGAAATGAGCAGCCAAATCCACGGGGATTTGGGGTTTTGCAGCACCAGGGGCTCCTTGGGGAAAAAAGCCCCAAAAAAACCCTTCTGAGATGTTGAATATGGGTTGTGCCCTGTTGCCACCACGCCAGCAGGGATCAGGGATTGGTTATTTTGTTCAACTTTCAGGAAAATGAGCATTTTTGGTTTGTTTTTTTCCCTTGGCCAGAGGCTGAAGATCCCATGGGAGGCAGGGGGAGAGTTTTCCAGGCTCCATCAGCCCCTGGCAGCTTCAAGGAGGCTCTGACAGCACAAATATTTCAAATTTTATCAGCAGAAAGACTGAATTGGACCCTGGGTGCCTGAATTAAAAGCTGCTCCTCTCCCTGACAAACCCACACCTGGAACCTGCCTCTCAAGCTCGCCAGTTCTCTCCCTTTTTCCTTTGTAAGGAAAGAACAAAACTCAGCTCCCAGCCTTGGTGTTTAAACCCACCCAGATGTTCCTGAAAAAGCCCCTGACCACTCAGCAGCTGGGGACAGCAAAAAACAGGAAATTCAAAGTGCTTGGGGACCAAAACCAGGAAATTTGGGATGCTTGAGGACCAAAAATCAGGAAATTCAGAGTGCTTGGGGACCAAAACTGGGAAATTTGGAGTGCTTGGGGACCAAAAACCAGGAAATTTGGGATGCTTGAGGACCAAAAATCAGGAAATTCAGAGTGCTTGGGGACCAAAACCAGGAAATTTGGGATGCTTGAGGACCAAAAATCAGGAAATTCAGAGTGCTTGGGGACCAAAACCAGGAAATTTGGGATGCTTGAGGACCAAAAATCAGGAAATTTGGATGCTTGAGAACCAAAACCAGGAAATTTGGGATGCTTGAGAACCAAAAACCAGGAAATCTGGGATGCTTGAGGACCAAAAATCAGGAAATTCGGGGTGCCTGGGGAGTCCAGGCTCTCCTTGGCAGTGCCCAGCAGCCCCTCATCCCCCAAAAAAGAGAAGCAAATTTTGCAAATTAAACTTTGCAAATTAAACCTCACCAAAGTGAAGGCGAGGCCTCCCAGATTTCCTGGTGGACTGACACCAAAATTCCAGGGTTAAAGCTGCTGGGTATTTCTTTTTTGGCTGACAGCCTCACTTTTTTTACCACTTCTGGCACAAAAGAGGAGATTTCTCCACCTCGTAGTTATCAATGAATAATTAAATCTCTTCTAGTGCCCCTGTGCTGAGAATGCCTTTTAAATTAAAATATTTTCCATTTGATTTTTGTTAGCTGCTCAATGAAAATTGGGAAAAATAAGCTAATTACAGCTCTCCTAATTAAGCTCCTACAATAACCCCATAATTATGCCCATATTTATCACCTTGGTGCTGGACACTTTAACCTGTTGTGGTTTGTAATTAGTCAGGGGCTGGAAGGTTCTCTCTCTTGGTCTAGGTGGAATTTGAATTTAAAGTGTGGAAACAAACTCTGTGTTTATCAAACTGTAATTGGGGTAATTTAGGAGGGGTTTTGATAATTTTAGGAGGGGCTTTTATCAGCAGCAAGCCCAGGTCAGAGAGCTGGGCTGGGTTTAAGCACACTTAAAATGTGTTTTATTAAAGAGAAACTGTGGCCTCGCAGCAGAGCAGCATAGAAATGGCCTTTTTCCCCCCAAAAAAAGTTGGAAAAAGGCTGAAATGCAGGCAGAGCAAAGTGCAGGAGATGCCAGCCCCTGGTTTAGGAGGGGAGCTGTGCCTGTGCTTTATTTTTATGTGCTGGGGGGGATGCACAAGGTGTGGGGGCTGAAGGGAAGCACTTTCCTTCTCCTTTAATGGAGACACAAATGGGTTACCAGGAAAAAAAAATCCCTCTCCTGGGCTGGTATTTGCTCAATTCTATCCATGCTGACTGCCAGGGAGAAAAATCTCTTTCCTTTTGGTGCCTGCAGGACTCACAAATCCACGGGAGCTGCTGTTTTTCTGGGAAAAGCCAATTCCCAGCAGCTCCCTGGAGGCAGCAGGTGGAGATCCCTCTGCAGAGACCCTTCCCTCCCTGGCTCCTGCATCCTGAGGGGTCAGAGGTGTAAAACTGCACAAAAAGGGATTTTTGCTGCTAAAATATTCCTGTTTCACAAGCTCTGAGAGTCGGGGTTACAGGAATTGTTTGATTCCTCAAAGCACTGCGAGAATTCAACGCTCCAAGGTTGAAGAGTTGGAGAATTTTTCCTCAGTCTAAGGTGTAAAACTGCACAAAAAGGGATTTTTGCTGCTAAAATATTCGTATTTCACAAGCTCTGAGAGCTGGGGTTACAGGAATTGTTTGATTCCTCAAAGCACTGCAAGAATTCAACACTCCTGGGATGAAGAGTTGGAGAATTCTTCTTTCCCCAGAGAAGAGGAAGGAAAAGGAGCTGCTTTTCCCCAAAGGAAACTCCCCAGACTAAAATCCACCAAGGCTCCCCTGCCTGCTCCAAACACCCACCAGGCTGGGCTTTGATTTCTGGATCCTTTATGAGCCTTTTCTTGCTGAAAAAATGAAATTAAATCTGCACAACGAGACGGCAAATGGGGTCAAATAAATTGGTTTTATACAGCAAACTCACCTCAGTGGAATTGTGGGGGTCATCAGTCTTTTGAGGACAAATTATGGAATATTCTGGGTTGGAAGGCACCCACAGGGATCAGCAAAGTCGAACCCCAAAGTTCTAAATAAACCCCACAGTCAAAGTCAGAGGTTGAGGAGGACCCAGTCAGTGCCACAAGGTTTATTAATTGTGAAGAAATTCATGGTAAGGGATAAAAATTACAGAAGAGCGAGGGGGAGGGTGAATTTTGCACTAAATCTTTGTGGAAATACTGAAAAATTTGTGAAATCCTGGCATTTTCCTGCTCTGAAACGAGGGGCACCCAGCACTGCCCCCACTTACGAGGCCATTCAGAGCTGATTTATTTCTTGAGGCTACAGAGACCACAAAATCAAGCCATTACAACCTTTTAAAAGCTTTCTGGCCACAAACTAAAAATATCCCTCGCTGACAGATGCAAGCTGTCAATAAGGAATTTAAGAACTCAGTGTGGAGAGTGGAAAGAGTGCAAAGTCTTGATAAACATCTCAAATTGGGTCTTACTCAGTGGGAAACAAGTAGTTTATAGTGGTAATTGTAAAGGGCATTTTACATCGAATCAATTAAATGAAAATCTTTTAAACCCTTTTTAAAAAGAGACCTTTTTAAGTTAACAGGTGATTTTAATTGGAACCATGGGACTTGCAGCCCGGGAGGTGGGTTGGGTTTGGGTTTTTTTTTGAGGAGGAGGGTTTTTTTTGGAAGCTTTCAATATAGGGGAAAATCGATCCACTTCCATCAGCATCTGAACTCCCAGAGCCTTGCAAGTTGAGGAGTGAGGCTGAGCAAAAATTACAGTTTGCTCTGGTTTGTGAAGCTTTTCCTTGCAATTAAATGTGTCTCCATCACTCCTTAATTGTGAAAGGTGCAGGAAAATTTATCGAGGATAATTATTTTTAGTCAGAATCCTCTGCCATAACTTACTGTAAAACTCCTTTTGTGTTTAAATTTGAGTTCAGACATCCCAGCTGACACAAGCATGAGCAGTAATTCCATGTGAGTAAAATTCCAAGAACTTATAAATTTGTTTCCTTGCTTTTTAACAGCCCTAAAGGTGCTCTGCAGGATTATCTGGAGCAGGCAATGAGGGACAAATTCCACAAGCACAAAATCTTCCCTCAAAGGAAATGAAGTTCTGGCCACTGTCTCCTCGTGCTGGTGAATTCCTTCTCTTCCCAAATCCATCAAATCCAGCTGGGTGTGATTCAGGATCCCCAGCTGCCCACCTGGAGGGAGCTGAGGGAGAACCAGGGGCAGGAATAACACCCAGGCCACAGGTGAAGGTTTGGAGCTGCTTCCCCTAGAGAGTTCCAGAGGCAGAGATTTGCTGGGTTCAGCTGTGAGTCCTTCATTCCTCAAAAATCAGCTTCAGCTCCTGGAATTCCGAGGGACATTTCTGGTGTGTCTCATCCCAACAGCTGAGCTCCAGGGGAAAGAAGAGGCAGAAAATAAATCACAAAACCTGCTTTGTTCCCCAGCTTTGGGTGGGGAAAAAACCCTCAAAGGAGCACTGAGAAGTTCCCCAGAGGGGGGGGAAAAAACCCCTCAAAGGAGCAGGGAGAAGTTCCTCAGAGGGGGAAAAATACCCTCAAAGGAGCAGGGAGAAGTTCCCCAGGGAGACACAGGGAGGGAGAGCACAAGGACAGCCTGGTGGATCCGGGATCAGCAGCTCCTGGGGTTTCACTGGGATCTGCGCCCAAAAAGCAACCCCAGAGTCACATCCCGATGTTATCTCCAGCANGGAACACAGGGAGGGAGAGCACAAGGACAGCCTGGTGGATCCGGGGTCAGCAGCTCCTGGGGTTTCACTGGGATCTGCGCCCAAAAAGCAACCCCAGAGTCACATCCCGATGTTATCTCCAGCAAATAAAAACGTAGAAGCCTCTAAAGGAGGAGTTGAGGCCTCCTGGAAGCGGAAGAAAAGCCTGGAGGAACGTCAGGAAAAGCCTGGCTGGGTGTCAGGAGGAGCTCGAGGAGGCGCCGCAGCCGGCGATGATCCCGGCACGCTCCCGGTGCTTCCAGCCCTTCCCTCCCTCCCTGGCCGCGGGGGCGGGAGGCCAGCGAGGTTATTTATTTTATGGCAGTGTTCGGGACGCGGGAAACACCAAAACATCCCCCCAAGAGCCAAAACGCTGCCCTGGGAGTGTCCAAGGCCAGGCTGGAGGGGCTCGGAGCAACCTGGGACGGCGGAAGCCCAGGGCAGGGGGTGGGACGGGATGAGCTTTAAGGTCCTCTCCGAACCATTCCACGATTTCCTATCCGCTGCCAGGCGTGGTTTTAACCCCCCGTGCCCTTCCCTAACCCTGCAGGGACCTCTGTCCTCGTTCCCAGCCCCGGGGGTGACCGCCTGCCTCCCAAAACCCCGGCAGGGCGGGAGGGGAAACTGAGGCAGCAGCCATCCATCCCCTGCACTCCCGGCTCGCTCCCAGCCTTCCTCCACGGAATTGCTGTGCTCGTGGCGTGCTCGGAGTGATTAGTGGGAGTGTGAAGTTATGGAGTGGGGGATCCAATCCCAGGCTCTGCACAGCCCTCTTCGGAGGGGTGAGTGTTCCGCAGGTTTTTTCCCTGCCTGCGACAATCTGCACAAATAGGCTTTTAAATTAAGCAGTGATTTGGAATATAAGTGAGTGCATTTAAGCTGCTAAGAGATGGAAAGATCCTAATGGCTGAAATATTTGTCATATCACAAATAAACTGGCTGGATCGGGAGCCACTAATATAACTAATTTTTACCAAATCCTTCACTGCTCTGTGAGAGAAAATGAGGTCAGCACAGGTTGAGGCAACAGCAAATGAGCAGCTGCCAGGAGGCAGCACAGAATACTGATAAAGGACTCTGCAGGAACTGCACTGCCTGCCCACAGAAACAGGAATCACTTTGTTCAAATTAAGATATAGCTTCTTCCAGAGCATCCAGGGCTTTAATGGAAAGGTGCCAACGAATGCAGGCTCCAATGGATCTGGAATACAAATGCATTCCAAAGGCTGCCCACACCTGGGCTCAGCCAGTGTTTATCCCTCTGTGTGATCTGGGGTGGGAGAGAGGGCAGGAGGGTGCCCTGGGGCAGCTGATGAGAGTCCCTGGGATTCCCACAGTTCCTCTGGGATTTTCCAGTTCCAGGAATTAAGCCCTGACTTAATGTGCCCTTCACAAGGAGGAAAAGTGAAATGAAGAGGAGCTCACAGCTCACTTTAACAGAAAAAAACAAGCCCAAATCCCACAAGGACTGTGGCAGGAGCAACTCCTGCCCTTCTAGAGGGTGAGGAACCAAGAGGAGCCCCCCAAACCCCCCCGGGCTGTGCCAGCACAAGGTGCTCATGTGGAGAATGCCACACCCTGGGAGGAGGGAAAAGCTCCTGCAGCAGCAGCCTGTGCTTTCCCTGCCGTGCTCTAAAAGCTGCCTCAACATTTGGGACCAGCTGGGATGCAGCCATGGTCTGGTTCTAAGGGAAAAACAGCAGAGCTGTTTGCATTCTCATCAAGGCTTCAAGAACACTTTGGAAGGGGAATTTTCTCCCTCCTCCACAGGCATGAGCAGCCTGTCCTGGAATAAGAGGAATATTTCGGTCATAGTTGGCCCTTTTCATCCCTAAACCCCAAAAGAGTGGGGGGAAAAAAAGCAATTCCATCAGTCAAATGGGAAACTGAGGCACGGAATGTGTTCCAAAAGAATCGTGGAATATCCTAAATTGGGAGGGACCCACAAGGATCGAGTCCAAGCCCGGGCACCAGAACAATCCCACAATATCCAAAGGCTCCTGCAGCTCTGGCAGCCTCGGGGCTGTGCCCATTCCCTGGGGAGCCTGGGCAGTGCCAGCACCCTCTGGTGCTGGCAAAAAAGAACCTTTCCCTGAGACCCAGCCTGGCCCAGCTCCAGTCTGTTCCTCCAGGTTCTGGGGCAAGGAAAGAGAGCCAGCATCTCCTCCACTGTGACCCCACCACGGCAAAAACAGCTCAGAGAGGGGAGCAGGGTGTCCTGCTCTTACTTGGGGTGATCTTTAACTCAGGATCACTGGGGTACAACCCCAAATCCCCGGGCCACAGACAGGGGCTCCCCTGGGATCAATCCACAGGGAGGGGCACAGCGAGCACTCGGGAGCATCAGCCAATTTAAGGAAAATAATCTTGACATGGATTAGCAATTGCAACAACTCCTAAATGGAACAGGAGAGGGGTTCATATTTGATAACCATTAAACGGTTTAATGAAATAATTATAACCCAGACCCCTGAGCCTGGCCACGATCAATACCTATGAGCTCTGAGCAACAGCCTGCCCCAAGCCCTGCCGCCCTCCCAGCAGGCAGAGCGGGGACTAGGAACGTGATTGACACTAAAGTTGCATTAAAACACCCCCATCAAGGGCAGTAATAGATTAAAGGCCGCTGTGGCACTGCAGTGGGCTGGTCAATACCCTTTATTTCCTGCATCAGCCCCAATTTTGCCACCCTCCCTCACACTATTAGTGGGAGTCGATGCGCTGTCGATGCCTGGTGCTGGCAGAGCTGCATTAATGCAGGCTCACAAAAGCAGGGAGCGTGGCATTATCACTTCACTCACTTTCAAATTACAGCCTAATGCTGTCTGCAGGCAGCTTGTGACACGTTAACACTCGGTGTGCTTTGCTGGGGCCGGGCTAAATATTTCATGTGTAAGGATTGCAGGGAGATTTGATGACTGAAATAAGTCCTGCTGCCCGGTGGGAAATCATTCCCGGGAAGAGAGGTAGGCATTGGTGGAAAATCAGCAGGGAAGGGATGATGGTGGTGATGAGGGAGGGTGGAAGAAGGGCAGGGAGGAGGAGGAGGAGGGTGCTGGGTGCCCCTGTGTGCTGAGTAAAGGCAGTGGTGTGGAAAAACCCACACCTTGCCCCCAGGTACCAGGATTAGGTGCCCTCTTGCTGCTTTTAAATGATGAATAATCCCCCAAAGTACATGAAACATGTGGATGTGTCCAGAAAAATGCTTTATTTCAGTTATTTTCTGCTGGGGCTCATAACCCAGCCCATCACATGTGGACCCCTCTCACAGGCTGTGCCATCCCTCAGACCCCAGCCCCACTTCCAGGCACTCCAAAGGCTCTGGCCAGCCCTGGCTGGCAGAAAAAGCCCTGATTTTGCCTTTAAATCCCTCCTAAAACGAAAATTTCCAACCAAGTTTCCATCCTTGCTTTTCCTTACACCCAGCTCTCACCTTTCCTGGGCGGTTTTTATTTTATTCTTTTTTATTTTTTCTCTGAATGGGTTTTTAAGGCCTGTTTGGAAGAGTTAACAGCACCTTTGCAGGTGCTGGGGGTTACAGAGTTCCCACTTCTCCACAGAGGGAAAAGGAAGCACAGCTTGGTTAATTATCCTTAAGGGCACTGCAGATTATTCATAAACTTGGGTTTATTCACCAAACACAAGCTGGTTAATCCCAGTAAATTGTTTTTCCTCAAAAAACTGCAAAAGTTTCTCTTTTTCCTTGCATTTTTCAGGATGTGAAGGGAGCAAACCGAGCCTGATCCCAGAGCACGCCCAGATTTCCTTTCCTCTAGAGCAGAGCACTGAACCTTTTAGGATAAAGCTGTAAAAGGAACTCGGGGCTGGTTTTCCATCTTTGCTCCCGGGTTCCCTGGGTAACCCTGAGCTTTTCCAAGAAGCTGGATTAGGTGGTGAACAGGGCTGCTTGGAAAATCAGCTTTGCCTTCCCAACACTGAGCAAGAACGGAGCTTTTCCTTCTCCCCCAGTCCAGCAGGAATCTCCTTCAAGCCCAAACTTGAGCTGTATCCCAAATAAAAACCAAGAATCCTCAAAAAAAGATCCTCAAAAGACACATGAAATAAAATTAGTGTGGGTGTTACCTGCATTGGCTTCTTTGTTCCCAGGGCAGCACTGCCCTTGACCTTCACCTCACCAGGGACATCAGGGAGTTTTCAACCCAACCTGACCCAAGTTTAGCAGAAAAAGAGAAATCTTGAATTCAGTTTTATTAACAAAGGGAAAAAAAATTAATTCAAGTTCATAAAGGAAAGGAATAGAAGCATCTGGAAGTCAAGAATTCGAAATTACCAATGAGGTGAACTAAAACCAGACAACTTGCAGACAACTCTTTGGGTTTCCTTGTTTGATCAATGCAAAAATCCATGAATTTGAGGTTGTTTTCACTCATTTATTCACTCCAAGTGCCTGGTGCCCTGGT
Organism: Promerops cafer; assembly: GCA_013398275.1. Classification (NCBI taxonomy): domain Eukaryota; kingdom Metazoa; phylum Chordata; class Aves; order Passeriformes; family Nectariniidae; genus Promerops; species Promerops cafer. The sequence goes on from VZSE01000418.1 coordinate 45,212, forward strand.
TCAGGGGCTGCTGTGGCTGCAGGGCCCTGCAGCAGCTCCTGCTGTCCCCTCTGGGTCCCACACGCCCCAGACCCTCAGCCTGTGCTGTGCTTGTAGGATTCACCCTCGGAACCCTCCTCCCCGAGCCCCACCAGGCTGTGGGGCTGAACCAGAGCTCTGACAGCCCCCAGAGCCCCCTCAACCCACTAAATACCCTAAAACACCACTTTGCAAACCCCATTTCCATTTCGTGGCCCTCGAGGCAACAAAAACCTCGCACACTATTAATGGGAGGTGCTGCTCTGGGTCATACAAAAGCATCATAAAGATTTTGGGGTGATGCAATTCGAACCCAGAGGGGCAACCAAAAAAGGGACCTCTCTGCCATTCCGTGGTCAGGTGCTGCTATCTGGTGGCCCAGCACCAGCAGTGCCAGCAGGGTCCCCAAACTAAAATGTATTTAAACCCTTCTAATTTCCCTCCTCGTTTTGTGTGATTAATCAATTTTTCATTATCCCCTAGTTATTATTAATTCTGATAGCTGGCAGTGCACAGGCAGCATGGGGACACCGAGGCACAGCCCTGCCAGTCTGTGCCAAGCCAAAGTCACCTGGACTGGGCTGGGACAGGTGAATTTCTCTCAAGGTTTGTCCAGGGCTGTTTGGGGTTTGGGATAAAGCAGGGAGAGCACTCAGGGATGTTTTTGACCCTAAATCAGCCCAGGGATGTGCCAGACCATGGTGGGGGCTCATGCTCAGTGTATGGAGCTGAAGGAAGGGGACACAGGAATTTTGGTGATGGATCCCAGCTTTCCTGGGAATGGCTGAACCCCTGCCTGTGCAAGAATTCCAGAGCTTTGCTCTGAGTTTTCACTTTACCCATTAAATCTTTCTGTCCACCCACACTGCTCAGGTGCCTCCCAGCCCTGAACAACCCAAAATGATGTGAAACACTGGGAAGCTGAGGGAGCAGGGCTTGCCCTCAGGGAGTTCTGCTGGGATCCTGGGGCAGGATTCATGGAATGGCTCAAGGGGAACCATTCCTTCAATGACTCCACATGGGGCATTTGACAGGGTCTCCAACCCTGAATATTTTTCAGCCCTGGACTGGATCATCTCCCAAGTTCCTTCCATCTAGGAATTTTCTGACTGTAGCTGTAATTCATTTACTTGTTCCTTCACTGGTACTATATAAATATCTATACATAGAGCAGTTTTTTCATCAAACACTAGGAGACATTGCCAATTATTGCAGAAAACACCACCCAAAGCCACATCCCTGGCCAGCAAATCCTCCAACTCCATTCACCTCTGCACTGGTCCTGAAAGTTGAGATACTTCAGCCAGTAATTCCCTAAAGAAAAACCAACTATCCAGTATTCTTGTACTTGCAAGATACCATTTATAGGTTGGGCTCTAAAAGATCTTTTCCAACCTAGTTAATTCTGAGATTTCCAGCCACTGGTCAATCATAACCCATTTGAAGTTTTCCACCCAGACCCTAAATGCTCAAGCAGCACCTGCTTCAAACCTCCTTTCCCACTTAACACCCACCTGGACCACACTCAGAGTAAAGCAGCAATTACCTGGATTTAGGGTTTTTTTCCCTTTATTTACAGCTGGTACAAACAAGTGAAGGCAGAGACAGTGTGATGCCCATTAAATAGTTTTTATTCTTTAGGACATGAATTGCATTTCCACTCATTTACAGTACTGTAAAGTGCAATGGTATTCATCTCCCACCTGCGCACATTTTCAAGTATTTAAAATGCCCAGAAAAAATGTTTTTTTGTTCAGTTTAATTTTTTCTCTTTTTTTTTTTTACAGCAGCTCAGGTATGGAGTTTTTAATCTGGCAAAATAAACCCAGATGTGCCTACAGGATTGGGTCCTTCACTCCAGCCCCCAGCCGGGGTCTCCTCCAACACTAACTGCTAGTGGAATGCATTTCCCAGTGTCCTTAGTCCACCTCCTCGATGGTTGGGCCAGAGGAGGCTCCCCCAGAGGGAGGAGCTCCACCCCCAGGGAATCCTCCGGGCATCCCGCCGGGCATCCCTCCTGCGCTCTGGTACAGCTTGGTGATGATGGGGTTGCAAACCTTCTCCAGCTCCTTCTGCTGGTGCTCAAACTCCTCCTTCTCGGCCGTCTGCAAGAGAAACGAGAGCTCAGGAGCTGCTCCTCGTGGCACAGCCAGGAGTCAACCAGCACTGGCCACACACTGCAGCAATCTGGGCTGGTTTAGCCAGACTTGCATCAGAGGCAAAGTTATTCCTGCTTGGTTTAGCACCTCACACTGCTCCTGAAACATCAGGGCCTTCCCTGACCTGCTCCTGGAAGGCAGCAGCTGGGAACAGCAGGGACTGGGAACCAGCTGTGGTCGCTCAGACATCCAAGGAAGGTTCTTGGACCAACACCAGTCTTTCGACTTCTGGTGGAAACTACGAATGGCTTTGGAGTCATTTTCATCACAGCAACCAGTGCTTCTCCTCCCTCCTGAGCTTTCCCTGGGAGCTGGACATGGGATCTGACATACCTGGTTCTTGTCCAGCCAGTTGATGATCTCATTGCATTTGTCCAGGATTTTCTGCTTGTCATCATCAGAGATCTTGCCCTGGAGCTTCTCATCTTCCACCGTGGCTTTCATGTTGAAGGCGTAGGACTCCAGGGAGTTCTTGGAGGACACCTTATCCCGCTGCTTCTCATCCTCTGCCTTGTACTTCTCTGCCTCCTGCACCATCCTCTCAATGTCCTCCTTGCTCAGTCGGCCTGCAGAGAACACAAGCCACGAGTTTGGACTGGGTCCTTTTTAGGGAATGCTCTCTAATTCCCAAACATTACACACTTCACATCTGGGGGGGCAGAAGAGGCCCAGAATGTGCCTTCTTATGAATCCATTAATTACTGCAACTTAATAAAAGCTCACACAGATATAAATCCGTGTGAAAATGCTGATTACAGCCAAGCTCTGATTCAAACAGCAGGCAGAGCTTGACAAGCCCATTTCCAAGTGCTCTCCCACCCTCCTCAGGGCAGCAGATCCTCACCTTTGTCATTTGTGATGGTGATCTTGTTCTCCTTGCCAGTGCTCTTATCCACAGCAGACACGTTGAGGATGCCGTTGGCATCGATATCGAAGGTGACCTCGATCTGAGGGACCCCTCTGGGAGCAGGGGGAATGCCAGTCAGCTCAAACTTGCCCAGCAAGTTGTTGTCCTTAGTCATAGCACGCTCTCCTTCATACACCTAAGAAGGAAAACCATCTATTAAATCATTAAAGGTCATAATGGGTTACTTAATTATTATCCTGAAGGGATGTGGTCGCTCAGACATCCAAGGAAGGTTCTTGGACCAACACCAGTCTTTCGACTTCTGGTGGAAACTACGAATGGCTTTGGAGTCATTTTCATCACAGCAACCAGAAATTTACGAGTTACAGGAATTTAACACCTCTGGCCAAAAAATTACTCCAAGTATCAACCAGTGAAAGCACTGACAGCATCTTATCAGCCCAGAGCTCTCTGCTTACCTGGATCAGCACCCCAGGCTGGTTGTCAGAGTAAGTTGTGAAGGTCTGGGTCTGCTTGGTGGGGATGGTGGTGTTGCGCTTGATCAGGACTGTCATGACCCCTCCAGCTGTCTCAATACCCAGGGACAGGGGAGTCACATCCAGCAGCAGCAGGTCCTGCACGTTCTCAGACTTGTCTCCAGACAGGATAGCAGCCTGCACAGCTGGGGGGAGAGACACAGCATTAAAAACCCTGCAAAACATACCTGGGAAGCTGTGATGGTGCACGTGGCTCGCTCAGACATCCAAGGAAGGTACTTGCACCATCACCAGTCTTTCGACTTCTGGTGGAAACTACGAATGGCTTTGGAATCTGATTCATCATTGCAAGTCCAAGGCAAATTCCTACAGCTTTGGAAAGCTTTAGTGATTCAGGTGGAAAACACCGGTTTGCCCCACCAAGAACTGCAGAGTGAGTGATTAATTAATTACCTGCCCCATACGCCACAGCCTCATCAGGGTTGATGCTCTTGTTGAGCTCTTTGCCGTTGAAGAAGTCCTGCAGCAGTTTCTGGATCTTGGGGATGCGCGTGGAGCCGCCCACCAGCACGATGTCGTGGATCTGCGACTTGTCCAGCTTGGCGTCCCTCAGGGCCTTCTCCACGGGGTCCAGGGTGCCGCGGAACAGGTCGGCGTTGAGCTCCTCGAAGCGGGCCCTGGTGATGGAGGTGTAGAAGTCGATGCCCTCGTAGAGGGAGTCGATCTCGATGCTGGCCTGGGTGGAGGAGGACAGGGTGCGCTTGGCGCGCTCGCAGGCGGTGCGCAGGCGGCGCACGGCGCGCTTGTTCTCGCTGATGTCCTTCTTGTGCTTGCGCTTGAACTCGGCGATGAAGTGGTTCACCATGCGGTTGTCGAAGTCCTCCCCACCCAGGTGGGTGTCCCCTGCTGTGGATTTCACCTCGAAGATGCCATCTTCGATGGTCAGGATGGACACATCGAAGGTGCCGCCGCCCAGGTCGAAGATGAGGACATTTCTTTCAGCACCAACCTGGAGGAAACATCCATTTTCATTACTCAATTCCTACTACTTACTGGAACAGGTTACTCACTGGGCACACAGTGACCCCTCCATACCTTCTTGTCCAGCCCGTAGGCAATGGCAGCTGCTGTGGGCTCGTTGATGATTCGCAGGACGTTGAGCCCTGCAATAGTTCCAGCATCTTTCGTTGCCTGGCGCTGGGAGTCATTGAAATAGGCTGGGACAGTCACTACTGCATTGGTAACAGTCTGCAAACACAGCAAACAGCTCCGTTAGGGACCTCAATCCTCACACAGAACTACCCAGCACATTTCACTTTTTAGTCCTAGACTCACCTTTCCAAGATACGCTTCTGCAATTTCCTTCATTTTGGTTAAAACCATGGAAGAGATTTCTTCTGGGTAGAAACTCTTTGTCTCGCCTTTGTACTCGACCTGGACCTTGGGTCTGCCAGCATCGTTCACCACGGTGAAGGGCCAGTGCTTCATGTCAGACTGGACCACAGAGTCATCGAACCTGCGCCCAATCAACCGTTTCGCATCTGGGAAAGATGATTTAACCAGATTAATAATGGCCATTCCTAACTAGAAGCATTAAATTCTTACTAAAAATGCATTAAATACCACATCATTATTCTTAATCCAATATTATTACTGCCTTGTTAAGACTCAGAGGCAGACACTAAGTTTCACCTCTCAGATATGCACAAACCCAGTGCTATCACCTCTAAAATACTGCAAATGCTAAGCCATAAACCAAGCTGAGACACCTGGTTAATGTTACTCAAGACTGACTACCCTGAAAAACCTTCTACAGGGTAAATACTTTCTCTGCCTCTCATAAATTTTAGCTTTTAGTACTGGAGTTTTATTCTGGCTACAGATAACCCAAATATTAATTTCTACGAGAAGGCTTTAACCTTGCTCTTAATAATTCATATAAGCAGGAAAAACCTCTTTAATCACCACCAAGTGTGCCAATCCTGCAGTCTTACCGAAGACTGTGTTGGTTGGGTTCATGGCCACCTGGTTCTTGGCAGCATCACCGATGAGCCTCTCTGTGTCTGTGAAGGCCACGTAGCTCGGCGTGGTGCGGTTGCCCTGGTCATTGGCAATGATCTCCACCTTCCCATGCTGGAACACGCCAACACAGGAGTAGGTGGTGCCAAGATCAATCCCGACAGCTGGTCCCTTCGACATCTTGTCTGAAAAAAGGAGTAAAATAATAATAATTTAATTAAAAGTGAAACTGGGATAGCTTGCCCAGAGAAACTGTGGCTGTTTTAGCTTTTAAATATTCAGGGCAGGCTGGATGGGGCTGGGAGCAACCCGGTCTAGTGGAACGTGTCCCATCGGAAGGGGTGGTAAGTGGATCCCTTCCCGCCTAAACGGCTCCGTGAATTCCGGGTGATCCCTGGAATTCCAGTTCCGTTATCCCACGTGGCCCCAGCAGCGCACACCGGGTGCGTTCCCCGCCTCCACCGCTTGGCGTCCCCCGCACCACGTGGCGCGGGACTCCAAGTCCCAGCGTGCCCCGCGCCTCCCGCGCAACGTGACGGCGGCGGCGGGGCGTGTCCGGGGACTGCCGGGAAATGGAGTTCCGGCCGGGCGCGCCGCGTGTGCCAGCACAGCCCCAGCCCCGTGCGACCCCGACCCCCCCCTTTGAGCCGTCCCCTCCACATCCCACACGCGGCCGTTCTCCACCCTGGGGCACTGCAGCACCCGCTGTGCCCCGGCACCGCCCCAGGCCGCCCCCCAGCGAAGCAAGATGGGCGCTGCGTCTCCTCGAGCCCTCCCCTCTTCTCCCCTCCCCCGTCTCAGCAGAAACTAATGGGAGCGGGGGGGGAGAAAGCGGAGTTCCCGCTCCTCCCCCTCCCGCTGCAGATTACATTAAGGATATAAATGTACAAATACCAGGATAAGAAAATACCACCGCAGTGGCCCAAAATGGGTCAGTACCCGCCATCCCCTCCCCATGCCCGCAGCGGAACAGTCCCGCAGGACACAAAATCACCCGGGAGAGCCCTCCGCCCTTCCCAGGCCGCCCCAGAGCTGCCTGCAGCACCCGCCCTAGGCCATCCCAAGGCAGCTGCGTGCCCCCACGCCCTTCCTGTGCCGCATGGCGCTCCTCCAGCCCCATTACCCGCAGTCCGGCCCGGTCTCTCGTTCACACACTGGGCACAGAATCAGCTCAGCTCCGGCTCGCTCAATGCCCCGCGCCCGCCGCGCCGACCTTTTATACCCACCCAGAACCTTCCAGAAGGCCACGCCTCCCCCGCACAGCTCTGACCAATCAGCGCGTGGATCCCGCCCCGCTGCCCGCTAGTGATTGGTCTACGCCGTGCGTGACGCGCGCCGGAAGGGGGCATAGCGCGCCGGCCGGCCCCGCGTTCTCGAACCTTCATGCGCTTTCCCCGCGCCCCCCCAAAACCCGCGGAGGCGCGGCTTTCCTGGCACCTTGGCCAATCAGAGCCCGCGCCGCCGGTGACGACAAGGGTGGTGGGCGGGGCGCGGTGTGAGGGCGGGCGCGTCAGCCAATCGTCGCGCGGCGCGCCGTGTCCTTATTTGCATATTTCGCAATGGGGCGGGAGGGGCCAATCGGCGCGCGGGAATGGCGGGTGATTTGCATAGAGGGCGGTGGGGAAGGAGAGCGGTGGGGAAGGGGAAGCGCAAGATGGCGGCGCCATGAGGGGCGAGCCCGGCCGCAGCCCTCGGGGATCCCCTTGTGCCCGCCGGAATCCCTCCCTCCCCTCAGGAGTGGCGGCGTTCCCCGTTCCCATACTCGCAGCCATTGCCTGGCCTTTCCCCAAGTGCTTCCCGCGGCGTGTGCTCAGTAAATCTCCCGAGTACAATCATCAGCATCCTCCATGTTCCCTTCTGCAAGGCACAGGAACATTGCCAGGTTTAGCCCCTTCGCAGGAAGCCGTGCTTGTGGTGTTTTAGGCACTGGAAACTGCTCATTCCGCAGAGCAAAAGCCCTCTCAGCGTCTCCACACTTTATAATCCATCCTAAATGTTCCCATGCATCATCAGCCTCAGCCCAAGGCAAGGACAGGGTGTCCCCCCTTGGCGTGTGGGTGCTGCTCGCTGCGTGGATAATCCAGCTCCCAGCATGGGTTTATTTCTGTGGAAACGGAAATGGTGGAAAACCGGGGTTTTTTGGCGTCCCTAGGGATGAGGGGAGCTGGGCAGAGGTCGGGAATCACCTGAGGTCACGCTCAGGGCTGTGACCTGCATCCAGCGCATCCGAAGTTTACACGGAATAAATAAATAAAGGCCGGGTGGAAAAGCCAGGGAGGCACTGGGAGCAGGGAGCACAATCACCGGGTCCTGGCCGGGCTCTGGGACACTGCACACTGGGAAAACAGGCAAGGGAACTTCCGTTTAAAGGGGTGAAAACTGCACAAAAAAGCATTTCAGGTTCTCCCAGGTTGACTTCAGACAAAAATGCTCTTGGTAACGCTTAAAAATCCGATACAGGAAGACGGGAACAGAGCCCTCAGCCTGCTCCTTGTGTCTGTCTGTGGTAATTCGCTGTGCGCAAGCCACATCCTGAGACAAGGATGGCAACGTGGCTTTTCATGGCAGTTGGGGTGACCTCAAGCAGGGGACGTGACGCAGTCCCCCGGCTCGGCTGCCGACCCAGTGCCAGCCCACAAAACACCAGTGCCACACCAGCAGCGGCGCTGGACCCGCGGGAAGCCACTGGTCCCCAGGCAGTCTGTGGCTCTGGTTCCTGCTCCACCACACGCAGGGCTGGGACCTGAACAGGGATTTTGGGGTGGCACAGGGGAGGGCAGGGTTTGGAGCTGGAATTTGGGTGCAGAAGGTTAAAGGCAGGACAGGGGATGGGTGTCATGGAGCACCAGCTGTGCCCCTCGAGGTAAAGGCACTCCGTACACACCGTGGTACACCTGGCCAGGTGAGGCGTGCAAAGCACGCTCCACCCTGTCCAGAGTACAGGCTGCTGTGGTGTTCTGCTCCAAGGTTACTCCAGAGATGCTCCTCAGCGTAATTCACACCGAGCCCACCGCGGGACCCTTGCTGCTCGCCTTTGGGGTGGTTTTTTGGGGTTGCTTTTTTTAAAGCCATGGGCAGAATTTCCGTAGGACCTAAGAATAGCAGCTTGGGATACCACAGTGACATTTAGATGTGCAAGCACACTTCGCAGAGCAGGCTGAGAGCAAGGGGAGGCAGCCTGAAACTGCAGTGAGTCAGTGCAGGGAGGAGGGCAGTTTGCAAATGACTCATTCCATCAGAAATTAGAAGCTGTTAAACTGGACAAAAGGAACTCATTTACTTGATAGCACAAAAATTAAAGTTTAGCAGGCTGGACGGGTTTAAGTATTTAGTTTAAGTATTTAGTGTGGAGTTTTTTTCAAATTACGGATTGGAACGTTATTTTTGTGAGTGAATTTAGTGTATTAAGGATCTAGCACTGCTTCTCCTTTCAGTGTTTAAAACAGAATTGGGAGGAGAAGGGAGATTATCAAAGGCATTCCTCCTGCTCAGCACAGCAGCACTTATTTATATAACACTTGCATCTGCTGAAGTTTGAAAATCACACATTTCCAGGGCCCTCCCTTCCCTTTCCCACGGGGTTCCCCCCTCTCAGTGTGTCAGGACAAACTGCTCCGGGTTAAAAAAACCCCCAAATTCCTGATCCTGTACAAAAGTCTGCAACTGCTCAACTCCTCTCAAAACGAGTGTCACCTAATCAGGGTTTTTAATGTCATCAACTCCAGTGGGACCAGGAGCAGCGTTTGCTCTTGAATTAGGGGCAGACAGGACACACCCGTGAGACCGCTGTGTTGTCACCCTGTTTTGTTTTAAATACTGCCGAATTATGTTGCAATTTTTGCTCCCGGATTTCAGCAAGGAGGATTGTTGATGTCTGGACACCTCTGCGAAAACACCCTGGGGGGAAAGAAGGCTGAGAGAAACCAACCACCAGCACCTTCAGCTACCCTAAATCCCAGCCCCAGCTCCCTGGCTGGCAATTCCTGTGAGCTGGCTCCAAAGGTTTATCTGCAGAGATCTGAACTGGCTGAACACAGCTCAAGGTTTCCTCCTCACCTCAGAGCTCATGAGGAAAGCCAAGCACGTGGGCTGGTTCAGCAGGAAGGTCACAGCAGGGCGAGGATGAAGCCACCAGGGGTTGTTGTGCTGGCATTATTTATTTACCAGGTTGGCTTCCAGCACCTGCATCCTCAGCCAAAATATCCCAGGTGAAATGGCTGCATGGAAGATAAAACCACGTTTACTTCCATGCATCACCCAGGGTTTCACATCTTTTGTGAAATGTCACCTAATTTAGACTGAAAAATACCCAGGAAAAAAAGCCCAGCTTCCCCACGCTTCCCATGCAAATATGCACATAGGCCTGCTTAGCTTGAAAATGGTATTTTTAACTCCATCCTTTTTTTTTCCCCTTGGATTCAGCTTGACTGCACGAAACCCATCACACCACAGAAAATGGTACAAGTTGAGTTGAGCTGCAGCACCTCAGCTGCAGCACCTTTATTTATAAAACAACTAACCAAAAAAAATTATTAAATCATTGATTCAAAGGAATCAATAATAAATATTTGCTTTCCTCTGAGTTGTTCAGACACAGTACAAGTACACCAATCATAGCAGGTAGCAGAGATGGAAGCTTAGTTTAGCTGCTGAGAAACAAAAAGCTACATAACATGGTAGGCATTTAATCACACAAGTAATAGCTGGTATATGACAGTAAATGCTTTAATACACTATTTTACAAAACAGGGTTTGGCTTATTTGCTTCCCTTGTGCAACTCCTGATCGGCTGGAGCTTGGAAAATAGAATTTGGAATGGTCCCTTTCTCCTGTTCCCTTTGGTGATGAACTTTTCCCTTCCCTGTGAGTCACTGCTGTGTGGGCTGAAGCAGATACCTGGACAGCGCCTGCATCCCAGCAGGGCTTGGGAACTCCAAGCCAGCGGGGCCTGGGGCAGCCAGGATCCATCCAGAGCAGGCTTCAGGCACTGCACCTCTGCCTGACCTTCCCCAAGGCCCCCAGAGCTCCCAGCCCGTGCCAGCTCACAGCTCACAGCACCAGGAGTGGTTTCACAGCAGGAGAGGCTGCCAGGGCTGCCCAAAGGCTCCAGGAAAACCTGCCAGGGCAAATTCTCCTCCCTCCAGGCTGCAGAGCCTCCTCTCTGCTAATTACCAGGCTGGGCTGTGACTCAAAACTGCCCCGGAGCCTTTGGCTCTCAGGCTGTGGCCAGCTCAGCTGCTGGAATTGTCAGCCTGGGTTTGTGTGAGGAGCTCCTGGAGGCTCAGGCACGGCAAAAGCTCTGCTGGGTCTCTGTGCTCGGGGTGAGGACCCTCAGGTGCAGCACAGGGAATGTTCAGCACAATGAGCACCCACAGAAGGACCCCCAAGCTGCTCTCACCATCCTGCTCCTGCCTTCGGAATTTCCCCAGCTCTGGAGTGGCTTGGGAGGGCTTTGGAGTTCCTGAACCTTCAGGGCTCAGGAAAAAACCAACTGCAGAGGAACCACAGCCACACAGAGCTGCTGCTTCACACCCACAGATCCGGGGATGTGCTCCTGGAGCACCCAGGGTGAAATGACAGAGTATCCACCACCAGCAGCTGGCGTGGGAGGAGCAGCTTATCAAACACCTCCTACTGGGTCTCCCTTATTTAAAACTGGGGTTGTTTTCCCTCCACAGCACCAGTAATTTGTCCTGCCAAGGGTTAAATCTGGGGTAGAGAAAGCAATGGAATTTTGAGTGACTGCTCCTAGGAAGAGAAGTTCTCACACAGTGTAGGGCAAGCTTGAAAACTCTCTCCCGTATGGAAGCAGCCCGAGCAGGGCTTGGCTTTGATCAGGTTGTCAGAGATCTCAAAGAAAGAAATTAGAATTCTGGGTCTCAGTCAGAAAAGGAGATTAATGACAATCCCAGAGTGAAAGAATTACAGATCTGTGGTTCTTCTGTGCTCATCCATCTTCTGTAGGCTCTTTCCACAAATTGGAGAAACCCTTTCCCTCCCTCGAGTGGGGAAAAAACCCAAACACCCTCATTTTTGAAATAGAAAATCACCAGTCTAGGAATACAGGAATCTAGAACCTACAAGCTCAGTGTCTTGTGTGTAGCAGTGGTCAGAGCCAAGTCCTTCAGAGGAAAATATCAACGACAGAATGCTGCATCTGTCCCCACCTCCCATCCTTTCCTAACTCCATATTCTGTGGAAATGCTCAATGTGGTTACTCACAAAAAATATTTTTTACAATTCTTGCAATTTTTTTGGAGACTTGCTAAAGGTTGAAGCCTCAGCTCTGGCACATGGCCCAGCATTTGGTGTAGGAGTGGGACAGCACACACAAAGATTTCCTAACGGGAGCAGCGTTTTGTGCCTCTTTACCTGTCCCAGGTGTGTTTTCCCCTGTCAGGGGATCCTTCAGGCCTTCCCTGGGTCAGCTGGGGAGTGCTGTTCATTCAGTCTCAGGAAGAACTTTCCATAAGGCTTCTCCAGCACAGCTCCCCCCAAACCTGGCCAGTTCTCCAGCTGCCAACAACCGAGAGCTCTTCCGAACGCTCCATCCAGGCTTTTTGGTACATTGGTGGCCCTCCCCATTCGGGCAGTGCCTCCCTGCTGGATTCAGTGCCCAGTTCTCCTCTCTCGAAGGCTCATTAGCCACGGCCACCCCTCCAGTGGGGCTCCCGTGGCTCTGCAGTGCTGCCCATGGAAGCAGAGTCAGGCTCCTGGCCCTAAGTTTATTCTGGCAGTTAAAGCACCTCTGTTTTCTTGACAGAAAAGGTCCTTTTTCTTTAGTACAGAGTTTAGTTCAGACACCTTAATACTGCATCTCTTGTCCTTTGGGAGTGATCCTTCAATTCCCACTTTAGTTACAGCCTCCAGTATTTCACTGAATGCAGAAAAGGTGAAGCACCTGGCAGTTCCCTTTGAGGCTGGACACCCTCAGCCCCAAAATCTTCACTTAAGACAACTCATCTTCAAGGAACTTCTCCAAAACCAGTCCAAGAGACTTCTCCCTCCCCACAAAATCTCTCTGGAATATTATGCATCTTTAAGTCTCTGTTGATCCCTTTTAAAAAAATCCTGAGGTTTGGCTTCTTTTCACTCATACAGCGCTTTGCTGTCGCAGGTTTTAAATGCTCAGTGTCCCATTTCCAAAGGAAAAAAAAAAAACCCAAAAAGATAATTTAAAAAGAAGCTCCCTTTTCCCTCCAATATATCTTTCTTAAGTCTGTATCAGAACCTCAGTGTTCAAGGAAGATGTTCAGAAAGAATTGAGTGGGAGGGCTTCTCGTGGGGGTGAATAATCCCGAGTGATTAAGATTAAGCTGACCAGGAAGAGAGCTAGCTACCCTAACGATGCTAAGTGGCTGGTGGTGTGTGAAGTGCTGCTTCTGGGCAGGGCAGGCCCCGAGGATGCTCACACGGTCTGGAACGCCCGGCTCTGCGCGGGCACCATCACCGCCGGCGCTCCCACCTTCACCAGGCTGTTGTAATCGACTTTCTTGGGCTCCGTCTCTTTCCTGTCCAGCTGCCGCTGGCTGTACTGCGGAGGGGTCAGGTGGGGAGTGGCTTCGGTGGACAAAGTCCGCTGGCTGCGGGAGGCACTGTTGGCGGTGGAGCGGGTGGAGGAGGAACCCGAGCGGGAGCTCCTGGAGCCGGAGGAGGAGGAGCTGGGCTTGACCAGGTGCGCCTTGGGTGCCTCTGCGTCCTCCCTGCAAGCGAGCGCACGCAGGGCTCAGACACCACGAGAAATGTGTGTCACCCCTCCGCTTTGCTGCTGCAAATCACCGGGAATGGGGGAAAGAACGGGGGAAAGAGGGGGGGAAAATGGGGGAAAGAAGGGAGAAAAGCGGGGGAAGGAAGGGAGAAAGAAGGGAGAAAG
>VZSE01000421.1:0-30990 GCA_013398275.1 Promerops cafer
AACTGTTTATTTAACAGGCAAAAGCATTCACCGTCACAAAAAATGAACATTATTAAACAGTAAAACCTCTTGCCACTCCAAAAGAGATGTCAAACTCAGAAAGTCCCCTTCGTGGGCTGTAGCTCGGCTCGCTCAGTCTGGTATCAGTCCCTCTGGCGCTGGAAATGCCGCGGCCCAGGCCTGGTCCGGTGTGCCACAGGTGCGAGCTCCCGGTGCTCTTCTGGGTGTTCAGTCTAGAGCAAGTTTAAACAGGTCCAAAGAAAAAGGAAAACTGCAGTCCAGGGAACTTCTCTGCCTCAGCTAGCTAAAAACTAACTAAAAGCAAAGGAGAGCTCTGTCCCGCTATCTGTCCTTCCGCAGACAGCACAGTGCAGGAGGAGGAATGTAGAGGAGTGAGTGAAGTTTCTGAAAACAAACTCCGCACTTCTTCTCTCCCCACTCCTTCACTCTCCATACCAGTCTTAAAGGTGCAAAATTTATTTCTGGGCTAAACAGATGAATGGGGACACAGTTCAGCATCATAAAGTCACCCCAGGACACTACCACACAGGGGTCCTCTATCAGTAATCACCAGAGGCTCTTTCCATGCCTAGATTCTAAGTGTCAGGAAATTTGTGTTCAATGTTTCTACCACTTTATCAATATGTTGGGACTGCAGTGTGTAAAGTCTTCTGTAGGAACATTGGCAGCAATTAGTCTTTGAACGCTTGGGTGGTTAGTGTTTCCCCTGATCAAATGGATGTGGAAGCTATATTACTTCTGATTATCTATATCTGGAAGCAATATACATAGTTTTAGCTCCAATCTCTGTTTGCATGTCTAACTACCAACCTTGGATAAAATGAAGAAGGGTGTTGGGAGCTCTTTGTCTTGTCTCACAGGGCTTCATGTGATTAGCAGGAACTTGAGAGATGGATTAAAATGCCAGTGAAGCTTGAGCTGTCTTTGCACTATGAAGAGTTTAATTGCCTGGAGATGCTGAAACATCATCAAAATGAGCAAAGAGTTTTGAAATTAATTTACAGTATTCTGCAAAAAGCTGTTAAAGATTTCACCAGAAACTTATTCCTCTACTTCTTCAGAGAACAAATAAAGGAGATCTTGAATGTCTAATGTGTTATATTTTCAATAAGTATGTTTCCTTACCTGCCTTAGAAGGACCCTGAGAGGTGGGTTTTAAATTTCCATAAAACTTAGCACTTCATAATAATATACAGAATGTTTAGTGTGATTTAAGTAATCAGTCTTCAGGAGATCAGTTTATTGCCCCAAAAGGGTCATGTCTGCTTGGTTGTTGCTTGATCTTGTCCTTTCAGAGGAAAAGCAACAAGCTCATTGCAGTACATCATGGATATAAGCCTCTGTAAAACTAGGCAGCTTCCTAGATAATGATAATCCAGCTTTTTATATACTTTATAGGAATGTTTAAGTATGTTTTCTTTTCCCACGGTTTTAATGAGGAGTTTAATTTTGCCTAAATAATGAAGACCTGAATGGACAACCCAGTTTTTTTATAACAAGAGTGACTAAACTCTAGTTAAAACATGATGTGAATTACTAGTAGGCTATGTTATATATGAATAAAGAACTAATTTCATCATCTTTGAGCTTGGATATTACAAGCACACATTATGTTATGCTGTGGTTTTGGTCCAGCTCTTCAGATTTGTATTGGATTGTGTTTCAGAGTAGTTTTGTTGTTGTTTTTTTTTTTTTTATTTTCTGTTAAAAAAGAAAGAGAGTTTTAAAGGTTTGTGTTCGGTGCTTTGGGGATGGATGTGCTTTAAAAATGTTCCAAGGTCAGAATAATTATTGTAAAATTTTTCTCTTCTGTTCAACAAAAATCAGACTAACTCATCTGATGATATATACATACGTGCATGAGCATATATTTAGTAAAATGCATTAATCCTTTGACAAGACAGAATTATTTTTAATGGAAAAATTATTCCACCAACTGCCAGAGGTGAAGAAAAGTCTAGGTTTGAATTTTTCTTCCTATATTTTTTTCAATGGGCCAAAAGGCAAAAATCCAGCATAGGTATGTCCTTCCTCTATCTACTTTCCTGCCAAGAAACTTTGAAGGAAATCACAAGTATTTCTACTTCAGCAAAATGCTGTTAATGCAGAAAATACAAACATAATGTTTACCTTGTGCTTGTTTGTCACTCTCTTAAACCTGAGGTTAAGGATGTTTTTCAAAATTTGTAGAAAACAGAAGGACAAGGCAAAATTTGAATTTTGGTAGCTGCAGCAGAAGCCTTGATGTGTCTTTGGAAATGTAAGATCTGTGCTTCTGTGCTTTCATGATTGAATAGAAGAATATTGAGATTTATATTCTTTACTTCAAAACTATAGTTGCTACATTAAATGTAATAAACTCATAAGCCAAACTGGGAAAAAAATTACCTTGTGATTTTGCTGAGGAATTTTCTAAAGGAAACCCTTCTTTCTCAACTCATGTGTTTCTATCTGAAACCTTCTAACTGTCATAAAATAGAGCTAGTGATTTCTAACATAAAATTTGTGATTGTTCCTGGTTTTCTAACCTCTATTTTTTAACAGTTTTTAAGTCTGGACAGGGTGCTTGTTGAGGGTGATGTGGTGGATGAGACAGAGACACAGGAAGAGAGCAAAGGCAGAAGAAACAGAGCTGAAGTGTCAAAGCCTAGTCATGTGGCAGGTTGGAGGTAAAAAGCTAGAAAGTCTCTGAAATATTTAGCCCAATATCATATTCCCAGAACCAGTTCACTGTAGTACACCCATGTACAAGCCTTCCAGGTCTGTAGGGATCTGTAGCTGAGCAAGTCTCTTCTTGGGAGGAGAAATTGGATTAGTAATGCTGGTCACCAATGGAAAGGGATGAGATGCTTGCAGTAGCTAAAATGTTAATGGTAGACTGAACTAGTTATGAAATAGAATAGTAGCTTTGCAGCAGTTGCTTTCTGTCTTAGATTTTAGGGCAGTTTTGGGATTCTAGCTGGCTGAAGACAGTATGTCACAGGTCTTACTAAAAATCCTCCTCTTTTTCTCTCCCTTCTCTCCTTTAATCATTAATGACCCAAGAGAGACAATTTTTGTTGTTTTCAGTCCTTCTATTGTGTAATGAATTAGAATCTTATGATATATTTAGGACTGTCAAGAAATTATACCTCTTCAAGTGTACAAGATGCCTGCAGTACAAAAGAAAGGTGTGCCATCAAGGGAATTGATGGTCTCCAGATAAGCAGTTCTGCAAGCTATGTGCAGGACCTACAGGCCAGTCTTGGACTGGTTTCTTGTCTATTTGATGGTTTCGCAGTAAAGTCACTAGAGGAAACATTTTTCTTCCCTGCAGTAATGTGGTTTGTTTAAAGAGAGGCCTGCACTTATTTTAAGAGGAGGCTTCACTGCAATGCAATTCCTTAATTTTAGCTAAAAAGGTATATTTGTTATCTTAGAAGTCTGCATTGTCTGAAATCATAGGTGCTGGCAAAGATATTCAATTTGTTGGACATAACATTGTGATAACAATTTTCTCCAGACTGAAGACTTTAGAATACAACTCAAAGTATGATGTTAAAGGGCTTGTTTTATTGAGAAATACATCTTTCTGTAAATTAGTTGTCTGTACACTCTAGGCATGTTACATATGCATTTCTAGTTGCACACCCGGTTGAGACATACAGTGTCAAGTTTTTTTAAAATCTTGGTGGCAAGATGAGTGAAAATTTTGGTTGTCAGCTTCTAAAACAAGGGGGTTGTGGTGTAGAAAGTAGGTAAGAATTATGGCTTCCAGAGAAAAGTTGCCAAATACTCTCTCAGAAAGCTGCTGCCAGTGCGTCAAAGAAATTGAATTTGGAAAATACCAGGGTGTGATAGGAAAATGTGTAGGAAATAGCCCTGCTTCTCTGCAAACTGCTGTTGTAATAATTATTCCTTCCTTCTCCCTCAACAGTATGATGCTAGCTAGCAGCCTGCAGTAAAGACAAGATGTTAGGGGAGGTACACACATGAAAACATGAGTAACAACCACACTCTTAGTTTTGTATGTTTAGCTGTAATTATTCCAAATGTGATTTGCTGATTTTACCTGATCTACCACAATAGTCTTTCAGATGGTGATTTGACAGTGGCATTTATTAAATGTGAAAATAGCGACATTGGATGTCATAAATTTATAGGACTAGCAGTCTTTGATCAGAATGATTGTTTTGGCAGAGAACAAAAATAGAATGTATATATAACATTGAAACTGCACATTTGTACTGTTACAGACAAGTTTCTGCACTCGAGCAATGCCAGCACACTTCATAGGTTGCCAAGTGATCTTCTCAGATTGGATTTGGGTCTTGAAATATTTGAGATGGTTTCTGAGTGATCCTGGAATCAGCTGTAGGGAATGTGTAACTATGTGTCCTTCTTTCACTAGGTTTAAAGTGCTTACATCCAGGGGGATCAGGGTTGCTTGCCTCTGATAAAGGGGAATGGTTACACTAAATCCCTGCTGTTAAGTCAGCTGTGAGACAGAAGATTTCTGCAATAGTTTCTTATATGAAAGACATAACTAGATGATTCCTCTGGTGTCACCCTAAGGAATAAATTAAATCTGTGAAAGTGACACTTCAGTCCCTTGTGGAATTGCACATAGTTTTGTAAAAGGTTTGGATGCAGCTTCTGGGAAACCTGAACCACCACACACTATGAGAGGCTAAAGCAGAGCAAAGTAGCTGATGATTGTTGGATGAAAATGAATTTATTATTTCTGTGCACTAAAGTTCAGTAGCAGATAATTATCCCATCAATTGTATTGACCCTTGCTATGATTAGATATTTAAAGTAAACTGGCAGATGTCTGTAAGGTGCTGTCTTGATTTAGTGTTTCATACTGACATATGATATTTGATCAGCTCTAAATTTAATTTCTCTGTCTTGGAAAATATTTCTCATATTGTTTAAAGTTCAAGTTCCATCTGAATCCCACAATTTTAAAGGGATGGTGCACAGTAGGAGCAATCTGTAGATGGTGCACAGCAGTTTAAGCTTTTAAAATCTCTGGGCTTTGATTCAATATTAAGTGTTAAATAGAATTATAGTTTCCATAGTGTATGTCATAAGAGAAAAGAAAAGACCTACAGGAGGAGATGTAGGTTTCACCAATTTTTTTCAAGAGGAGATTGTGTTTGTGTTGGTGGGAGAAGAACAAGTGGGAATGGAATTGGAGAATTGAAACAAATGTGGATGAGAGAAAGTAAGGTCTATCCAATCTTCCCCTTCTGAGTAATACAGGAATCACCCCCAGGAAAAGAGAAAACTGCAGTGCACAAAGTCCAAACACTGAGACTTGATGCTTTTTTGTGAGCAAACAGTTGTTTTTCTTTATTCTCATTATTCTCATCTCTGCAAGAAATCAAATAACAAATAAGCAGGAGAGTTTTTTCCATCATTTCAAGAATCAAAGGGTCCAAATTTAAATAAGTTCTAAAACTCCAGCCAAAATTTGCGGCTAGTGTTCAAACACAGGCATGCTCAGTTATACCTTTCTCTGTCACTATTAGTGGTCTTTCAAAATACTGCACAAGGATATGTATATCCGTAGCATTTTGGCAGACAATATCAAATGCATTACAGCACTGTAATATAGGGTATTGCATGACTGTTATGTAAGAATTAGCATTCAGTTTTGTGCTTGTGTTGCTAAGTTTAGGTATTCAATATATTTTTCAATAGATGAGTTGCAGGATCAGCTGAGTTATTCTCTTCATATGTCTTCAACAAAAATATTTTCAAAAATTGGACTTAAATAACACATGAATTTGTATAAGACATCTACAAGGTCCTTGTGTGCTCTTCTCATTGAGAGAAAACAAAGTGAAAACAAATATGATGAAGGTGATCCAAGTGGCAAATTATATGTGAAGGTCAGAAAGCAGGAATCATAGTGTTCCAGAAACTATAAAGTTTTCTGAGGTGACCAGAAGTACTTTAGAAAGCAGTTTAGGATGTATATAAATGTGCTATTGATGTCTAGAATGGTAAGATGAGCACTAGACAGAAAATCTTGGTTTGGTAAGAAAAAAAGGAAGGAAAGCAAACAAACAAAGAAACAAAGGAACACCTCCCCCCACCAAGCTACAAGACAGTGCTTAATAAATCTAGAGTTGAACCATGGTGTCCTTTCTCTCATAAGGTAACAGCTCTTCATGAAAGTTGTTCTATTGGTTTTTAGCTGTTTTCCTTATAAGGATGTGTTCAATATGACCTAGAAAAAGCAATTTGGTCCATAACAGGATTTCTCTTTCTGTTGTGTATTGTTCTCCTTTCATTGTACATTACAGATGTGCCTAAAGCCACACTCAGGATAACTTCTGTGAATCACTTCTCTCTTGGGTGAAATTCAATAAAACAGAAAATAGCAGAAAAGAATGGTTTGAATTCAAAAGTAGCTGTACAAGATCTTAAGAGTAAGGAAGCAACTGAGAAACGTCGTGATGGTTGGCTGTTCTTCAGTTTCAAGGGTGATCCTCAGGTGGGTGGAATTGTTTCCATTTCTGATGCAGTGGGCTTTTATAAATTTGATCTTGGAAAACGAAACCATACTAAATATTGAGCTTTCCTATGTAATGTATTGTGGATAAAGAGACATTCAAACCAATTAGCTCTGGGTTGAATTTTCTTAATGCAAAACTGCAATTCCATACTATGATTGTGTTTCAAGTGTTGCATGTGAAGGCTCTATTATACCCTCTTCTAGGCCTCTGTTTATGCAAGAGCATATTTGAAATCTTGATTGTAGTCATGCTAAAGCTTTTAATTGAGCAGATTTGAAGAGCAGGGAAGAAGAGGAAATTATTTTATGTAAAGGCGTGTATGTACCCAAAGATTAGTCACATTAGAACTTCTGCCACTAGGTTTAGCTGATTTACAAACACTGTGCTCACAGAGAAAGTTGGTATTATGCGTTTTTAGAGCTCTTTACATTATTTTAATCCGAAATTATAAAATACATAACACGTGCACAAGTAGTAATGCATCTGGCAGCACCTATATGTGCTTGTTTGCTTGTTTTTTTCTCAACAATTAATACCACATTAGTCTCCACATCAGGCAGGCTTCCAAGTCCCAGGGTATGTTTTGTGCTTGTGCAAACCATAGAACTGCTCTCTATGACAACCATGAAGAAGAAGGAAAAGGATACACATGTCCAATATCAGACAAAACAAGGAATCCTATGAGCAGTGAAAAGATTCTTCTGCTTGCCTTCACCAAAGCTCCTTTTACATTTGTTAAGAGTCACTTCTCACTTGACTGTTACTGAAGAATACTCAGAAATGCTTAACCAAAGTGTCTTTAAGCACTCAAACTCAACCTGGAAATAAATGTTAATTAAAAGCACTTTAAAAAATTGCTCTGTTCAACGAAAGCATTTCCTTTGACATGTTATAGCCCTTGATACTGAAAAACACACAGAGAAATGACAGAGACACTTCAATTAGCTCTGACACCTTTCTCAAATAGTTAGAATGAGGGTATTGGTTTATAGATTTGTAACACATAGTAAAATGTCAGATGCATAACTTTGAACTCAAAAAAATGACAAACAATTTTGCGCTAATGTGTAAACAGTACAGGTGGTGCAGACTTTAGAAACTCAGGGATTTAATTTCTTTTTATTTTACCAACCATTTTATATTTCGGCTTCCAACATTATCTGAGCTTACAAAGCTGGGTATAGTTTGCTGTTGTGGTCATAAAACACATGGCTGCTACAATCTTATTTATATATTTAAACTTTTTGTACAGTTATACTACAAGTGGAGGATCTTAATCAATACAATTTCAGATTTAATTTCGTTTTATTTCTCCATCAAATTACTACAATAGGAAAAGAAGGTGTAATGCAAGCCAACTAAATTACTAAATTAAAATGTCATTTCTGTTTCATTTTACAGTGATAAAAGTAGCACTTTTTCTTCTTTTTTGTGTTGTGAGAGGAGTGATTTTCAATCAAAGAGATGATATAATTTTTGAGAAAATTAGTTTTCTCATGTATAGACTCAGTTTCTAAGGGGTTAACAGTTTCTTGACGTGGTCAAAACTAACATTTGAGGCAGACTTGGTTAGGCTGAGGACAGCATTAACTACGCTGCTTCTTGTTCTGGGAGTCTGACCCCAACAAGTTAGAGAACTTCTCCCAAGACAAATAAAAAAGCTTGCAAAACACTGAGCGGACACCGTTGAAGAAACCATTTTCCCTTTCTCCTGCCTCAAGCAGGATTATGTCAAATCTCTTATGAAGATGTCAAACCTTCATTCTGCCACCTTCATATGCTGGCATATCGTAAAAATCTGCTCAAATGAAGCAAATTATCTGGAAAGAAAAGGGTTCTCCCGTAGTAACCCACTTCTTTAAAGGGTAAATAAGGTACATCAGCCCTCCCACGTGAGCTTTCATATTGAGGGCAGCTATACGATGTTGCCAGTATACTGCTAGTCTTCCCTAGAGCTTACCAGTACTCCCAGGGAGTGTATACACTGGGTCACTCACTTTTTCATATGCCACCCTGTCTTGTTTTGGAATAGATATATTATACACAAAAACAGTAAAATAGAGATACTTCTCTCTTTCTGTTTTGTAATCACAGGGCAAATGTAGGGACAAATATATTAGGCTATGTCAATATATGACCCAACTAGGCAACACTTCCTTCAAATAGTTTCAAAATTTTCAGCATAGCGCACCGCTTCTACTTGAAAAGTTATTATTAGAGAGACTCAAAGTAAGAGGTGAATGAAATAGTGAATAATTTTAGTTGATTTCTTTTTTAATTTAGTTTTTGACTGGCTTATTAGCTTACTGGGCCGACTGGCCCAGCAGGTGTTGCTACATGTCGTTCCCGAGGAGTCTTCCTGCTGGCAAATTGGTTTGAAATCAAGAATAGCATTTATGATCATGACAATAATAACTATGAGAAACATGCTTGTGAAGGCTGGATGAAAGGCAGATCATCTTTTCTTCCAAAGCCTAGGCATAAGAGTTTTCAAACTATGCTCTTATTTTTAGCAAAGAGCTTTTGATATACAGTAAAAAAGCCAACATTAAGCCTTAGATATATTTTCTAACTATTGAATTTGTACATACATTTCATAAATCAGATTTTCAGATTCATAGTTTTAAGTCCTGAGTAAACACTATGAAATTCTATTATGTACATCAGCACAGCAGAAGATTGAGATACCAGTCATTCTATGGATTTTGAAATTTACTTTTTTCTGTATCTTTAAATATATTATTTTCTAGTCAACACCTGTCACCACCATTAAATTCCTTCTGAAATAAAAAAAAAATTTCTTGTGCCTGTGCAGGAAGTTTGAGTAGTTACTGCAAAATAAACTAAGTTTACCTTAAAACAGGTATTTCAGTTCACCTCAGTGAACTGTCAGTGAGCTGTTCCAGTTTAAAGCCTTCAGTTTCTTGGAACAGGTAATGCCTGTAAACCCCAGACAAGGCACTTACCATTAGTAAAGCAGAAGGAAAGGCTGTGTGGTTTGGCCTGCTCTCTGATCACATCCAGATGGGCATAATAATCTTTTCAGTAGGATTAATTTTCCCTTACTTTGAATGTGTACAGTCTAACTACCTTAAGCTACTTACAGGATATAGGACAGCATCCTTTTGCTTAAACATGCACTTGACAGTGTGGTTACTAACTCAGATGCAGAGAATTGCATTTAATGTAAGAGTTCCACCCTTATGGACCATTTCCAGTTTACACAGATTGTGTTAATCAGAGCCAATATAAGGCAGACAATGTAGCCAGACCTTTTGCTACTTCCTTTCTTTTCCATTGCCAATGATGCAGGTAACAGGTCATAACAGAGACACTTATCCTTTAGTTTTATACCATTTGATTCAAATTTCTTTCTGACCTTGTATGGACAGATAGCTCAAAATGATGTTTTCATATCAACAAGTGCAAAGATAAACAGAATTTCAAAAACAGTATGGTACTTGCTTCTCCTACTGCCTTGAGCAGCAGTGTTTCTAAGTTGTTTTTAAAGCAAGGTAACCTCTGTAGGTACCAAATCTTCTTCCTTTTCTACCGGAGCCATTATCATAACAGTTTACCAGGAGTCAACAACCACTTGACTGAAACTATGCATACATATTTTCAGAGAAGTGCTGTCAATCTCAGAGGTACTGATACATATAATAAACCTTTCTTTGTATTGAAAGGAAATGAGATGACAGTCTTGCCATTAAGGATGGAAAATTACAAAGAAACAGGCATTGGGAAAAAAAAAAATTCCTCTTATATGCTGGTGACAACGTGATGGGCTTTGAAGGAAACAATCATGATCACACTGTTAAGTGAGATTAAGACAGACAATATACAGTGATAGCAAAATAGACTGAGAATATGGAATTAAATAAGCAGTGCAAGAAAAAAGAGGAAAATTTTAAGTTTTGGTTTTATTACCTTAAAATCTGGTTTACACATAGTAGTCTAGGCCTTCATCTGAGAGATTAACAATTCTGCAGAATACAAGTTTGTAATATGAAGACTCAGTCCCATTGATTACCCACATAGTATATTTCACACGCCTCATTTAATATGCTGCTCTAAAATCAGTTCTCAAATTGTGTAGACAAGTTAAAGCGCTCAGCAGAATCCATGCAAAATGCCAAAATTGCATACATGAATTGGCAGGAACTCAAATAGATCTATATATGTTCTTATCAGCTTTCCAGACACTGCATTTATATAATTGAAATACTAAAACTAAAAGATCAATGTCTTTTAAACTCCTCTGAAATGCACTGTCAAAAACTAAATCCAAAAATGAGATCAGATCCAGTTAGACATTACAACACATACTGTGAAGAACTAGAATGTCCCCACAGATTTCTTTGTGAATGAGATTTGCTTAAAACAAACTAGACTTAAGAGGAAAAAGCTTGCTGTTGACTCTACCTATTGAACAGGGATAAGAGTGACACCCTGATGCAAGAACTATAGAGCTCTACAGGAGGAAAAGATTAGGCCCCTGACTGCACCAGAATCATCCTCCTCACTCTCATTTCTGGCTCCCATCCACACACCCTCTTCCCTTTGGGCCCATAATTGCATTTGAGCTCAGGTTCTGCTCCATGGCCTTTGTTGAACTGCACTGTAAGTATGCTGTGTCCAAACTTGTCTTGATTTGACTCTGACTCAGCACTACTGATGCATTTGGTATTCAGTGGACTGACAGTGGGCTGACACAGAGTACAGCCACCAGAACTACTCTGCTCTTCATGGTTGGGACGGTGCCCCTGCCTTGCAGTCACCCTTGGCTCTCACCTTCACTTGTGACTTGCTCTGTGAAATAAACACCACTACCACTTGATTTGTAATAAGTACACTGAAAGAGAAAATACACGTTATCCAGATTTTAGCTGTATTTTACTGACATGCTGGTCAGAGTGTTCTGAGAAAAAAAAAAAAAAAAAAAAATAAAAAAAGGGGGAAAAAAAAAAAAAAGCAAAACAGGGTTAAATCTTCAGTTTTGGAGGAATAGACACAATACCTTTATTCAGTCACTACTGAATTGTAAGATACACCTATTCCATAGGCCCAAAATCATCCAAAATAGGACTGCATTCTGCCAGAGGCAAAATGGGTTCAGCCATGGCAGAGAAATGACTGGGAAGCAGTTTCTGTGCTGTTTAGGAGGCTGGACTGTGTTCCTGATAGAATACCTGTATGCCATTCGTTCTGGGGCACGCAATCAGCCCTGAGGTTTTGCTGGGTTACCTCTGCAAGCAGCCTAGCTGGGGGTGTCTGGAGAGAGCTTAATTTAAGGCAACTCTAAAGAAACAGCTCTTTACATGCAATAGTCCAGAGATCCTACTCTCTTTTGCTAATGAGAGCCAGAGTGCTAAAATTTTTAGCACACCATGACAACTACATGTTAGAAAGCGCCTAATGTTATTTGGTCATCAACTTACTGTTCACTTACAGCCAGGAGGGAAAGACTAAATTAAGTGGGAAAACACTGAGGCATGATAGGTAGTAAGAATTTTGCCTAATGGTTGCAAATCCAGTTTTTCAAAGTGTTCACGCATCGTTCTGCCCCATCACCAATTAAAATTGGGATATTTTTCAACTCTGGAGTCAGAATATATTAATAAAATAAGTGTTAGGTTTCTTTTTTTAAAAAAGGTTATATTCCTCCCACCTTTCAAAAATCTTCTGAGTATTAGTTCAGTGAGACTATTTAAGATGTGAAACAAACCCCCCCAAACAATTAAATTTGAGACTTTATATAGTCCAACCATTTGGCAAAAGAATGATATTTCAAGAGAACTGAATATTTTCTTTTCTTGACTGCTAGTCAAACAGAAAAAATTCTATTTTCTCATTAACAGATATGAAAATACAAGGAAAAAGTTAGTAGCAGAGACAGTTTTCATACCGGCCAAGCTATTTCACCTGTGTTTACTAAGAGTACTTTGCTAGACATTAGCAAACAGGAAGTTTTATTTCATACGACAAGTTGCACACCTTGCAGAAATCCTTGTAACATGTCCTCTAACCCCCCGGCCCACATGGCAGATTCGTGCATGGTATATGAGGTCTTCCTAAGTGAATTCATACTCATGCAGACAGTGTTTTGCTCAACGCCCCAAAGGAGACAGTGAAGAACTGGCTTCGGGAGCAAAGCTGGCACAAGAAGGCCTGTGCAATCAGCTCACTTACATGCCTGTTTTGACAGATCAGCCCTGGCATGAACACTGGCTTTCCTAGCTAAATTGGCTCTTAGCCAAATGCAGTGATAGCTAGAAAATAAATCCAATAGGAGGCAAAGGTACTGCCAAGGTACTGAGCAGTCTTCACTGCCCTTTGACATCCAGCATCTTTGGAAAAGGTGACCTCCAAATAGAAAAGAAGAGGAAGGAAAAATAAGCAATATTTACTCTTCCTGGTACATAAAGATAATGGAACACAGATGTGCCATATGCCTGTGCAAACAATAATTTGAACAGAATAGAGCAATGCTTAAATTTAGCTGCTTCTTATTGGAAATGCCTTATGTTTATGATGATTTTTTATAATAACATTTAATTTAATTGAACAATTAGAACCCTTTTTAAATTTGTCTTTATCCTAGGAATGACTTGATTTAATTTGCATTAATGTTTTGTTTGCAAACAGTAAATATTTGAACTTCATTTGACTCTGCTCTGTACCAAGCTGTTATTTTTTCTCTGTTCTACAGTTTGGTTACAAACAGGTCACCTTAAAATCTGGAAACCAAAGTAACTAAATGGACTCAAAGTTTCCTACTAACAGAACCTGAAGTCAGATGAGAACATTTTCTCTTCAGGTACATCAGAATTCTGGATTAAGTAAGTAACCAATCTTTCACAATACTTTTGACTTCAACATTTTCCATTTAATCACACTGATTCTGATTCCAAACCTACCAAGCCTACACTCATGCTTAAGCATGAGAAAGCAGTGATTTTCAGCTTTGGCCCTGACTCAGCATTTTTTTGCTATTCTGCAAGTGTTTTGACTTCTTACAAACAGAAATAGAATCACACACTGTTCTGATGTGATTTTATTGCCAAGAAACATTAAAGTGACAACTGCATCTCATTTCAGCTACTCATCTGAGGATTTCTTCAAATTTATTACATAGCGAACTACAGAAATTCAAATGGATTTTTTTTTCCAGGACTCAGACATCACTGAGTTAATGTGGTTTAAAGAGTTACTATTCCTTAGCTGTTCTACATCATTAACAGTTTATGAAAAAGTTTAAGTCAGTGCATTTTAACTCATTATTGCAATGGCTTGACAGAGTATGCACAGATGCATCTGTTACTGATGTTTAAGTAGTATATGGCAATAACTTTATTAATAACTTTATTACATTGTGGTAGACCTTGAGGGCTGATTGAATTTAAATAACTTTTGTAGGCAGCACTATCAGAGCATTGTGGATCCAAAGCATCTCTATTGAGTCTTAGGGGCAAAAGGTCATATTAAATTTTTTCTTTAGTTCTCTAGAAAGTAATCAATGTGTTTTGTGTTAGGAGAGATGTTCGGGTGAGCTGGTAAGGATATAGAAGCAGCGTGCACCTTTCCTTTCTCCAAGTTACTATTCCCCTGCTCAGAACTTGAAGATGGGGAACTGGTATGCAAACCTGTACAGGTGGATGGAAATAAGGGTGTTAATCTCAACAGAAAATATTTGTTGGTTTTTTTTTTTTAAGTAATTGAATACTAAGTGTTCCTGTTAGAATTAGGAATTCCCATCAAGAATCTGAAAAGTGAAACATCAAAAGTCATCATTTCATGATGAAATTTATCTCAGATATCTTCATTTTCTTCTCTTCATCAGTGTATTTTTCCCCATTGTTTACTCTCTTCAGCATACATATGTCACACAGTAAAAATTGTAATCCTCTGAATGCAAACACAGGTGACTAGCAGCTATGCTGTGCAGGCACACACAAAAAGTAGCATGTGAGATAAATCTTTGGATGCATTTCACAATTACATGCAGTGACTTTGAAGCATATATATACTATTAGTGCTTGAAAAATCTCAGAATCTTCCAATTTCTCTATATTGTGGCTTTTTTCACTACAATTTAGTTCATAACAATTCCATGCTGATATTCCCACATGAAGAATTTTTTGTTCATTTTTCTGTACACCAGACTGTCCGTGTTTCCTATGGTGAGACAAATAGCCCATTAGTCACCTATAAATCTGGGTGGGATTAGGAAGTGGGTGGTAAGCAGCACAGACGAGATACAACTATATGAGAGAGATTTGTTCTAACAAGCATCACAAAGTGTTTGTGTTGCATACACAGCTCTGTTATTTGAAGCTATCCAGTGACTACCTACATAAATCTTCTATGGATAAATTTTTCTCTAGATAGAAAAAAAATCTTGACGCTGCTAAAGTCCTCCAGGTCTTCCCACAGGGACTTCTCCATTTCTGAGCTGCTATTCCTGTTCTGCTCTCTTCTCTGAGCTATAATACACCAGTCTTCGCAACACTGCTGAAGGTTCTTGGGCATTGTGTAATTGGTCTTTGCTACCACTGGATGTCTGTGTCTGGCTCAGGTGAGAGTAAAGAACCTACTGGGCTCGTTTTGTATTTTGAATCTGAAGTCCATGTACCAAGCCATAAGAAAATTTTCATGATCATATATTCCTCTGTTGTGATTGTTGCCAGTCAGACCTTTTACCTTTTTTTTTTTATTATTATTATTGATGGTAAATCCATCCTGCATTCCTCTTAGTTTACTGCTTAAAGCAGGGCCTTGAAGGATTTGCAAGAATGAATTCAGGGCCTTGAAGGATTTGCAAGAATGAATTACTGAATGAGCACTGATAATTCAGAAAAAGCGGAGCAGTTATGCTTATTTTTCTTCTTATGAATATAAAAGCCTATACCATTAAAAACATTTAAGCTAAAGACCAAACACTACATAAAATCTTTGCAGATTTCTAACCATTTTCTTGGGATAAAAGAAAAAGCCAAACTCATAAAACTGGTGATTGCTTCACAATAACACCCTTTTCTCTACTTTCCATCTGCCCCTCCAATTTATGTCATCAGTGGGAAATAGTTGGATTAAGGAGCCTTCATTTTTTGGTATGATGGTCTTTTTGATTTCTTCTTCCAGGATTTAATCCAAGTATTTATATCTGTATTCCAAGCATTCCCTTTCTTGAGTTCAATATGAGGTGAGAAAAAAAATTGTTTACAAAATCCCTTCCTCTCTTTATTCATTTCCTGCCAATTTTGATTACAAATGTGTTTTACCTGAGGCTTAGAAAAAATAAAGCAAAGTGCAGGGACAGAGTCCCTGTGTACAAGACCCATACAGAAGATTTTAGAAGCTAAAAGGACATCCAAACCAAATATGTGCTCTGAACATGAAAAATCCCTAAATTGGGATTTGTTCTCACAAAGTATTAGACAGTTTAGCTAACAGTTGAATCATAGGTATGTACTTAATCTTTTCAAACACAATTTTCAAAATAGATAGGAGCTACAGATAAGGTTTATGAGTGTAGTAGAATAATTCTGTGTAAATTCTAAAATTTTTAATTATACTGGCTGTTTTGGATGCACAGATTATTTGTGAAGAAACCACAATTTTGTGAGCATGTTTGTGATTCAAACCACTGTGATAGTATTGCATGCAAATTTTTAGCACCTTGAAAGCCTCTGAAATTTTCCCAGTTCCAGACTTTGTGGGTCCTTATTCAAGTTTAAAACCAATCACTTATGTTGCACACACTAGGTTTTCTTTCCTATCTGGATTCACGTATACAAGAGAGCTTGAAAAACATAAACAGCTCCAGTGTGAATAGATGAAATCCCATGACTGGGGAAGGACAGTAAAGCTACTCAGTCCTTTTGGTCATGTAATGGGTGTGGGGCCAAATATATGAGGCATGGACACCACTTTAGACCGAAAGAGAATGATAGGTGTGTTGTCATTTATTGATAGTATTTAGTAAGACAGTGATACAATCATCTCTTCTATCTTTTGTAGAACATGTGTACAACTGAAACAAAATACTATGTAAAGATAACTAAGAACACTAAGGTGAGACAGAAGTGCAATTCAAAGGGGCAAGAATGCTTATCCATGTAATCAGAAAGTTTTAAATTTGTTCATAGGGTGACTAATTTCAAACAATTCATTACGTTAAAATATTTCCCTCTGTTGTAAATGCTTCGAATTAAAGGTCCTCTCTGCTATTAGTAGTTTTACAGCAGAAAAAGATGGGTTTAAAAGTTCCTGGCATTCTGTTATTTAATTTCTTCCCACTAGTAATCTTGTCAGATTTTCAGACATGCTAAAATGACAGAAAGAAAGGCGCAAAGGAAATAACCTTGTATTCAAGACCACTGGCCCATTTCATTCAGTATCATATTTCTAATAGTGGACTATGTCAGATGTTCCAAGAGATGACAAAAATAAGCAACTCATATTTATGCCCACATTGCCAAAGCCATATGAATGCCTGAATTGTATTGATATTAACCTTTGTGAATTTAAGCTTTAAGGAATAAATTGCCTTGAGCATCTCAGATGACTTGACATAGCAACAGAATAAAATAGAAGTTTATTCTTAACCTGTGGCAATGACTAGTTGCCTTATTCACTGGAGCATTAGGGATAAAGCTTTTTCTGAGTTCATTTGTGAATTACCTGATCTACCATGTACAAGAAAGACTTATATCCTTTGCTCCTCTGCACAAGAAAATATAAATAGGATATTGGCATACCCATACCCACTGCCTAGTTGCTGTCTTTGTGCAGATGCTATCTTGTGTTAGGATTCTCAAGTGCCTAGTAAAATATGATGTTATTGAAACCATTCTTCAAAAAATTTGGTTGAAATTGGGAAAAACCTTCAGAAATTACCGGAAGAGACTACACTTTTACATAATTCTCTCCCACACAGGGTTATGAACTTGCAATCAAGACTTTAGGCCTTATAAAATTGAAATCAAGATAGATATCTTCAGTGCTTCAAGCAGTGAGAGAGCATATTTCTGATAGTGGGTATGCACACAACATGGACAAGGCTGTAAATCAAAACCATGAGCTGAGTGCCAGAGAATACTGCTGTTTTGCCTTGTTACATGTTCTTCTGAGAGATAATAATAACCTTGAGCCATTTTTTATGAGGAAGACTCAGATCCATTTTTCCAGTTTTCTCAGTCTAGCCTCACAGTCCCTATATACAAAAAATTAACTTGTTATGAATTGCAAGCCCAGTTCCCATTACTCAAAAAATGAGAAAATTTCCTACATTCATCTTTGGTTAAGTATATGGAACTCATCAGCTCTGGTGATTTTCACTACACCATGGGGCTATTACTTGTAGTCAACCATCACACACATATCTACATGTGGATTTTGAATGCTGGCAACTGAGTATGTTATGATATTTATGGTGTTGTATACTGTGGTTTATCAGTCTGCATGAAAGTTAGCCTCCAAGGAAGCAGAAAAAGACTTGTGGTAAATGTTTAAGCAGCACTAAAATAAGAAAATATAAATGAAAAGAGATATTTAAAATAATAATGCTTCCTTCAACAATTCTAGAAAGACCATCAGAGGAAGGAAAACAGCTTTCATATTATATCCAGTAAGCAGAGAAGCTCTCTTACTATCAGGTGTAGGGAAACTGTGTGAAATCAAGAACATAGGAGATTTCTGGTAAAGATCCAGTTACATAGTTCAGATTCCACATGAGCTGCCAAAACCTGATTTCAGGTAAAAACTTTAATAAAAATGTATTTTCTGCCTGTACAGTTCTCTCAAGGAAAACTGCAAAAGACACCGCATTTCCTTGTCATTTACAGTTCTTCACAGGATTCTTTCAGCACTGGGAACACATGCCTTTGTGTGTTTATCTTGTTTTTTTTCTTATTTTGTTATTTTTTGCATTGTTGCTTCTTTTTGCTGTCTTTTTCACATTGGTGGGTTGAGGCATGGGAGCTTTGACTGTTAATAATTTTGGGTGTTGTTTTGTTAGGGTATTTTTTATTATTGTCTTTTTTTCTTTGTCCTTTCTATTCTGCCTATCTCATCTCTTCTTCTTCATTAAATCATTCCTTCAAGAAATTAGTATTGGGCTCAGATTTGTGATTGTTAATAGCACTTGCAGAAAGAAACTGAGTATTTGAAATTCTTTATCCATCCTTTGCCTATACATACTGCCTAGAGACTCAGAAAATTAGAAGACAGATAAATATTTTCAATATAATGATAATTAGGGAATTCCTTTTAGTATCAATTAGGAGGAGACAGAGAATGTCTCTAACAGATTTTCCTGGCTAGATTTTTCTGATTTTGGCTGTCTATTTTTCAGTTAGAGGAGTAAGGAATATTTTTACTATTGTTGGTACTCCAGATAGATAGTTTTTTCAAAGTCTTCAAATGCTATTTACTTCTGTATTGAGAATTTCTCTCTCCAAAAGTGTAGTGTATGAGCAGTTTTCTATAAAGTTGTAATAAATGTCTAGGCAAGTCACTATCTTGTCAGTCAGATGCAGCACAACTTTCAGTGATTCACAGAGTGGTTATTTTCATGAAAAGTACTGCCAGAAAATACTCATACTTTGTAAAGTATAAGTGGTTACAGATTTGAAACAGTGGTTTGTAGAGTGGTTACAGATTTGAAAAAGAAAGCTTACATCAAACTCAACTGTTACTTGTCAAGTCATTTAATAAATAAATTAACTAATTAATCCAGCCAGCACCTAGCTACGATTCAATCAAATATCAACTACTTATAATCCTTCCACACACACAATTATGTATAGCTGCTGATGGCAGTTCAGTCAGTAGAGATTGTTTAAATTAGATCATAACTATTGATATCATTTTTAGGCAACAGATAACAGTCAAGTGCCACAGTTCCAATCTCCTTTGATTACAAAGAGATATAAAACAGGAGTGACCCTTGTCTACCATACTAAAGGTATTTGTTAGTAACACAGTATTCATGTCTCCTATTTAGAGAAATGAAAATGTGTTTTCCCTGAAAACAGCATATGTTTTATCTTTCTTTGGGTATATTTTCATGATTACTGCTTATTAGATTCTCCTCCTTTTAATTTGAGCATTTATTGATAAATAGAACAACTGATCAGAAGAAAAAAGCTTAATTGGAACTAGTGTGGAAAAAAATAACTTTGAGCTGTTAATACAGGAAAAAAAGTCTTGATTTTCTTAACTATCTATCTGGAAAGGTTCTTTCTGCAAAGCTGGAATTGAAGTGCTCAGACCAAACACCTTAAATGCTGAGAACTGGATCAACATCAATAGAAGCAAAGATGAAAAATATTTTACTTAGCAGCGTAGCACGTTTCTTTCAGAAAAAATACATGGCAAAATCCTACATTACTTAAAGGATTTTGCATTTATATCCTCATATGTACAGAATGAGGACATAGCTGGTGTAAACTGGATTAGCTCCCTGAATTCAAGGACGGCTTGTCAAATATTCTTCTTTGTGAATAATTTCTTTATTTCTGTCCTGATGGACTAAGGTACAATCAGAAAAGAGATGCTGGGAAAAAAATCTAACATACCTTTCAAAGTATCTCCTCCTTAGAAGAAAAAAAAAAAAAAGCTGGATTTCATATTAAGGATTAGTTCTGATTTGAGGCAAGTGTTTCACTATGTGTTCCTGACATACTTTCTGTCTCCACAGCACTGAAAGACAAAGTAATTCACTGTAAGCTTGCAGTGGGTTGACATTGGCTGGTGTCAGGTGCCCACCAAAGCCACTCTTACACTGCCCGCCTCAGATGTAGAGTGGAGAGAAAATACAACAAAAGGCTTTGGGTCAAGATAAGGATAAAGAGAGATCACTCGTCACAGGCAAAACAGGCTTGACATAGGAAAATTAATTGATTTTATTGCCAATCACATCAGAACAGAGTAATGAGAAGTAAAACAAAATCTTAAAAATATCTTTCTCCCACCCTTCCCTCCTTCTCAGGCTTAAATTTATTCCTGAATTCTACCTCCTTCCCACAATGATGCAGGGGGGTGGGAAATGGGGGTTACCATAGTTCACCACACCGTCTCTGCCGCTACTTTCTCCTCAGAAACAGGGCTCCGCACAGTCTTCCACTGCTCCAGCGTGGGGTCCATTCCAGGGATGTCAGTCCTCCATAAACTTCTGCAATGTGAATCCTTCCCACAGGCTACCGTCCTTCACAAAATGCTGCAGTGTGGGTTCCTTCACGGAGGTGCAGTTCTTCAGGAACCCGCTGCTCTGGTGTGGGTCATCCATGGGTCACAAGTCCTACCAGCAAACCTGCTTGAGTATGGGCTTCACTATGTATGCATCTACAGGTCCTGCCAGGAACCTGCTCCAGCATGGGTTTCACTGGCAGTCCCAGCCTCCTCTGGGCATCCACCTGCTCCAGCATGTAGTTGCAGGAGCATCTTTGATCCACAGTGGACCACCTTGGGCTGCAGAGGGACAGCCTGCCTCACCATGATCTTCAGCACGGGCTGCAGGGGACCCTCTATGATGCCTGGAACATCTCCCTCACTTCTTCAGTGACCCTGGTGTATGCAGAGCTCTATCTCTCATATATTTTCACTCCTCTCTTCTCTGGCTGCTATTTGCTTCTCTGAAATAACTTCATTTCCTTCTTGGTTGTCCTATCCCAGAGATGGTACAACTGTCACTGATGGCTCAACCTTGGCCAGCAGTAAGTCTATCTTGGAGCCAGATGGCACTGGCTCTCTCAGATGTGGGGGAAGCTTTTGTCATCTCACAGCAGCCACATCTGTAGCCCTCCCGCTACCAAAACCTTGCCATGGAAAACCAATGCTAAGGTTTATATAATGAATCATAGAGTTAAAGAACCATAGAATGGTTCGGGCTGCGAGGGAACTAAAATGCCATGGCAGGATGGCCACCCAGTAAACCAGGTTTCTCAGGATGCCATCAATCCTTCCCTTGAACTTCATGGATGGGGCATCCACAACTTCTCTTGGAAACCTGTTCAGGGCCTCACGATCATAACAGTATGGAATTTTCCCCAATATCCTGTCTAAACTTTCTCTCTTGCTATTTAAAGCCATTATCACTTGTCCTGTGATGCTTTTGCAAAAAGTCCTCTCCAGCTTTCTTGAAGCCCTCTTTAGGTACTGGAAGGCTGCTCCAAAGTCTCCTCAGAGCCTTTTCTACTCTGAATTGAACAACTTCAACTTTTTCATTGTCTTCACAGAAGAGGTGCTCCAGCCCTCTGATCATCTTCATGGCATTTCTCTGGACTCAGTCCAACGGGTCCACCTCTTTCTTGTGCTGGGCACCCCAGAGATGGATGCAATATTCCAGGTGGGTTCTTATGAGGACAGAGTAGACAGGGAGAATCACCACCCTTGACCTGCTGGCCACACTGCTTTTGGTGCAGCCCAGGATGCAGTTGCCATTCTGCACTGCAATTGCCAGCTCATGTCCAGTCTCTCATCCACCAGCACCACCAAGTCCTTCTTGGCAGGGCTGCTCTCAATTAGTTCTTCTCTCCATCTATGCTCATGTCTACAATCACCATGACCCTGGTGCAGCACTTTGCACTTGGACTTGTTGAAATTCATGATGTTCTCGTTGGCCCACTTCTCAAGATTGTCCAGGTCTCTCTAGATGGCAACCTGTCCTCTTGTGTCAACTGCAGAACTCAGTTTCACATCACCTGCAAACCTGCTGGGAGAGCAGTAGAACTCACTGTCTATGTCATTGAAGTAGAGATTGAAGAGCACCAGTTCCAAGACAGAGCCCTGAGGGACTCCACTTGTCATGTGTCTCCACTTGGACATTGAACCATTGACTGCAACTCTTTGAGTGTGTCCACACAGCCAATTCCTTATCCACTGAATAGTCCACCTTTCAAATCCATGTGACTTCAATCTGGAAATAAGAATTGGAATCATAATGTGTCATAAGTCATGTGGAACCATGCCAAAGGCCTTACTGAAGTCTAAGTGAATGACATCAATTTGTCTTCCCTTGTAGAAGATTGTTGCAGCTACTCCATCACAGAAGACTGAGAAGAACATTGAAAGTTGGGGTGGGTCGTTACTACTATAGAGAACCCAATTATATATATTGATTTCTCAAGGACAAGCACAATATACTTTGATTTGGTGTATTTGAAAATGGTTAAAGACTATTTGCCAGTCTGCACCATTTGAAAGTAAGAATCCAAAAGAAGAAAAACACACATTTTTCATAGTCAAAATACTAGCTTTGAGAGGGGAGAATGACTACTGAAGAATAAGGTGATATGTTGCATGATGTATGAGTGTCTTAAACAACAAAAGATTCCTTAACAGTCTTTCCAGGCTTTGGATCAAGACCAGGAGTATGTAATATATTTTTTATTTTCCTTTTTTCTCCTTTGTGCAGGCATTTAGACATGATAAAAGAAAGAAACCTGGTATCACTGGCTTGAGTAAGCCATTGTGTGGGTAGTTAAGAAAAGTTTTTCATTTCATTTCTGTAGAGCTTTTTTTCTCTTCTCTATCTAACTGAGGCATTTGGTTTTCCTATGTTCAAAGTGGGCAGCTTCAAAATAGTGTATTGTTATTTCTTTTGCAGAGTATTGTAGTAATAAGGATCAAAAAGATTAAACTTTTATGAGGTAAAACATGGGAGAAAATCAGAAAAAAATGTCCCGTACATATACATGTGAAGAAAGAGCCTATGGAGATGACTGAGGAAGGGAATAACAGCGTACAAGAAAGACATTGGGTCAAGGGCAAAATCAAACCATACATATCAGAGCAATATTAGACCACCTATAAGTTATTTTGAAAATCCCACCACTGACTTTTTTTTTCTTTTCTGTTCCCCTGGAATTAGAGAGAGTCAATGCACTGAGCAGATTTTTAACCACCAAAGTGACTAACTGACCAATTGATCAAGATCCAGGTATAAGCTGGAGCATCTCTCTTACCCTTGGGTGGCTGATTGTAAGCTGAGCTCACCTTTGGGCTGCCGGCCTCAGGAGAAACACCCAGGGCTACCTGGTGCATCAAGTGGATGTGTGGCATAAAGCGTCTCTCCAGGCCAGCTCAGAATATATCTCCTGAGTGGTGCATCAGGGACTGTGTTGCCATTTCGGCCTTGTGGCTCCAGACTTGCCAGGGTGTCAGTGACACCAGTGAAAACAAAACCACGTTTTCTAACACTATGAAGAGCAAAGCAAAGCAGTCAGAAAATTGGAGCTTTCCAGACCATGAGGAGAAATTGAAAAAATCTCAGCTTTTAGATACTGGGCTTTTGTGATACAAGCCAGTTCTGCTGTAAACAATGGATGTGTACACCTGCCAGTCTTGAACTAAATTATACCCAATGTTATATTTTGTTACTGGGTGATTTTCTAAACATTTCTTTTAGTATTATGGTTCCTTTAAAACACAGTCTGATGCCTAGTCTTTTGCTAGTCCTACTTTTACTGAAATCTAGAATACGTATTATAGGCAATTTATGAGGAAGGAACACAAAAAAGAATGTGTTCTTACGTGTTCACTTATATGATTCTCCTTTTTACACAGTTATAGCATTTTTGGGGACATTTACAGTTTACTCCCAGATGTTACCAATGCCACAGGGAAGTGGATTATTTTTTAATAGTACCTTTCCCAAATACCAGTCCCAGTACTGGAAAGGAGTATTGAGATTAGCCAGTAGGATTCTTTTAACAAAGTAGAACTGCCATTAGGCAGTACACGTGTCCAGCTCACCAGCACTTTGATTCACAGCCTCCTCAAGCCTTCCAGCCAATTAAGGAAGACGTAAGAGGCTAATCAACCCTAATTTGTGATCTTGTTTAGTGTCAGGAAAAAAAAATATTATTTTCTTTCTTTTTTTTCTCTTCAACAGCAGAATATAAGCTTTCCAGAAGAATTAAAGACATGACTTGCTAACATACTGGCCCTGTATGACATTTCCAAGAAAACACAGTCTGTGGCTTGAGCTAGAATGATCCTGGCAGCTAGTGTATACAATTCAGCAGCAGTCACCATAGGCAGGGCTGCTGTGTCCTGGGGTCTTGGAATTGGCATGCTGCCACACTCACTCCTTTCCAAACAGATAAAAGCATACACTGATGCTTCTGCCATCCTCTCTATCTATATCCAGTACCCCCCACATTTTTTTCTTATTTAATTACCTAAAAATGCCAGTGTTTGACCCTTTACGGGGGCAATCCTAAGCCTGTAATTTAGAGTTATCTAAAACCTGCAAACAGACCCTATTTTCAACCTCCATTTCAGCTATGGCATAGCCAAAGTGCACGTTTTACTAATCTGTGATTTTTTACACCTTGCAAACAGGTTTGGCAATGCCTTTTGAATGCTTTTCTGAACATGATTTCGTCTCCTGTAACCTTCACCTGTACCCACTGCTTAGGTTTACAACCAGGCCCTGGACACCTCCTTGTTTTTTTGACAAGTTGCAGTAATAGCAAAAGAATTTCAAGCCTCTGGCTTGAAAATGAAATGTCAGTCCACAAAGTTGCTGGTAGGGAGAGCTGGTGACAGAAAACCCCAGGGTGTGAGTGAAAGCAGCCTTGTACTTTTGACAACTGCAGATTCCAGCCTATTAATTACATTGACCTTAACACCAAAGCACTTTTGGGTAAGAGAGTTAACAGCAGCAACACTGTAAACTTACTGCTTTTGACGTTGTTGTAACAGTTTATATAAATGATAAATTTAAAACAAACAAAAAAAAAGAAGAATCACTAATTTCTTCATTCATACACTCATTCACAGTAGCTTGCATTCCTTCCCCTTGCCCTCATCACAATCACCAATTTCCCATGAAGACAGCACATACATAGCAGACTTTGTTAAAAACAGAAAATATTTATGAGTTGATTTGAGCCTTTGCATTTGATATAAATACCAGCTTACTTCTTGAAGGGTTCTGTGTGCTATAGCTGCACCCACTGGAACTGGTGATGCTTCAAGCACTTGCACTGGCTGCTTACTGCAGGACTTGAATTGTGTAAAGCTGTGTGGTAGGAGAGTGACTCAGGAGAGACACAGATCACAATTTATGCCAACACTTTTTATTAATGTTGTGA
The DNA here is from genome assembly GCA_013398275.1 of Promerops cafer. Taxonomy (NCBI): domain Eukaryota; kingdom Metazoa; phylum Chordata; class Aves; order Passeriformes; family Nectariniidae; genus Promerops; species Promerops cafer. Next base: position 25,637 of record VZSE01000421.1, read on the forward strand.
TTAAACCCCAGCTAACAGCCCATACAGCTGCTCGGTCACTCTCCTAGCAGGAGGATCAAGGAGAGAACTGGAAGGGTAAAAGCTGGAAAACTCCTGGGTTCAGATGAAGAGAGTTTAATAGGGAATGCAAAAGTTGTGCACACAAGCAAAGCAAAGAAAAGCAAAGGAAGAAATNTACTTCCTCGTACAAACTCATATGTATGCAGCTGCAGTAACAGCTGGAAGGCCAGCTTTTTACCAAGAAGGGAAGTCATACTGCCAATATGCGATTTGCCAATGTGTGATTGAACTCCTCCTCTTCTGGACAAAGGAGAGAAAATGTGATAAAAAGCTTGTAGGTCAAAATACAGACAGGGAAATATCACTCACTCATTACTATCATGGGAAAAACATATTATAAGCATATATTTAATATATTACCAATCANCAGATGAAGAGAGTTTAATAGGGAATGCAAAAGTTGTGCACACAAGCAAAGCAAAGAAAAGCAAAGGAAGAAATTAATGCAGTTCTCCCCATGAGCAGGCAGGTGTTCAACCATCCCTAGGAGGGCAGGGCCCCTTCATGTCTAACAGCGACTTGGGAAGACAAACACCATCACTCCAAATGCCCCTCCCTTCCTCCATCTTCCCCCCACTTTATGTACTGAGCATGATGTCACATGGTCTGGAATATCCCTTTGGTCAGTTTGGGTCACCTGCCCTGGCTGTGTCTCCTCCCAACCTCCCAGGCACTCCCAGTCTCTTCGCCAGTGTGGCAGTAAAAAATGCAGAAGAGACCTCGGCTCTGTGTAAGAACTGCTCAGCAANCTAAAAACTAATTCTTGAAACCACCTTGCTCTCAGCCCTGCCTTCATCCTAGGCACAACTTCACTCCTGATTTTTTTACCTCCTCCCCCCAGCTGCACAGGTGGATAGGAAACGGGGATTACAGTCAGTTCATCACAAGTTGTCTCTGTCACTTCTTCTGCCTCACACTCCTTCCTGGTTCCAGCGGGGACCCTCCCATGGGAAATTATTCTCCATGAACCTCTCCAAGTGAGTCCTTCCCACAGGCTGGAGTTCTCCATGAACTGCTCTAGTGTGCATCCCTCCCACAGGGTGCAGTACTTTGGGAACAGGCTGCTACAGTCTGAGGCCCCCCACAAGGTCACAAGTGCTGCCAGAAAACCTGATTCAGTGTGGGCTTCACCTAGCAAGAGTCCACAGGTCCTGCCAGAAACCTGCTCCAGCATGGGTAACAGCTTCCTTTAGGCATCCCCCTGCTCTGGATGGAGTCCTACCCAGGCTGCAGGTGGATCTCTGTGTCCCCATGGGCCTCCATGGGCTGCCAGGGCACAGCTGCTTCGCCACAGTCTTCACTGTGGGGTGGAGGGGAATCTCTGCTCTGGTGCCTGGAGCACCTCCTGCCCCTCCTTTGGTGTCTGCAGAGCTCTTTCTCTCATACTTTTTCTCATTTCTCTCTCATGGCAGCTTTTTCTCCCCTCCTATATACGTTAACCCAGAGACACTACTGCCATCACTGGTGAGCTCAGCCTTGGCCAGTGGCAGGTCTGTTTTGGAGCCAGCAGCTTTTACTCTGTTGGACACAGCAAAAACATCTGGCAACTTCTCAGAGGGAGAAACCCTGTATCCCTGTTATCAAAAGCTTACCACCCAAACCCAAAGCATTATCCCTTGGTAGTGGTAATACAGTCACTCAAAGTCTTGTTGTTTCAGATGTATATATAAAATTTTGCAGGATTGCATGTGGCCTGAGTTATACAATCTGTTGGTGCTAGTGCATGTGAGTGGCCCCAGATGGACACTTATTGTCCTGAGTTTAACAATCCTTGTAGATTCAGCAGAATCACTACACTCCAAAACTTCTCTGTTCTGGTTATAAATTTCAGCAACAGCTCCCAGCAAATGCTTTCACTCTAATTGTCCTGCTATTTTCTGATAAGTAATTCTGCATCCATACTTGTAGATTCCTCAACCACTCATACAGAAACAGGCCTTTGTGGCATGTCTAAGTTAACACACTTCTGAGAACATTGTGCAATACTTCCACTTAGTGTACTTTATTAAAAAGATTTCACAGGTTTTCCTAAGTTTCCTGGCATATTCAGCTTCAGACACTTAAAACCCCTAAAAGCCAAGGATAACCACCAATAAGAAGCAAGAAGATCTGCAATATTAGGCTGCTTTTACTTCCTCCTCAACAGTCCTCAGTGCCCAGTGCTCTATATAGCAACTTCCACATGTTATTCTGGGCAAAGTTTTGGTAATGATGAGTCCCAAATAGTTTGTTCTCAGAAGCAGAGATGTCTATAATTTTAAGTCCAACCTAATCTTACTATTATAAAAGACTAGATACTACCTTCTTTAGTAAATATGCAAAGTGTTGGGAACACATTTCAGATCAGAAAAAAACTGCACTGTGATAAAAGTGCTGTATGCTGAAACTTGAACTGAAAGTCTCTATGTTGGTTGCTTTATGGTCTGATGAAGACGGAAATCGTAATTTTGAAATATGATGATCCTTTTTACATTCTGAAATTCTACTCACAGAGATTGTGTGTGATGCAGTTTAATTCCTGACACTAGCTTCTTCATTCTCCATTCAGTATTCTCACATTGCGCTGTATCCCTTCACAAAAAACTGTCAAACAGCACAGCTGGAGTTAATAAACTGAGGAAGGATGCCCATTACCAGTTACAGACATCCCTGTTGTTTGATGCTTTCAGTATTTCATTATCTCTGCATCAGCACTGGTACTCCTGCAACTGAAAAGCCATCAAAATAACACAGCTTGAAATGATAAATGAAAGCAACAGAACAACTGCAGCACAGAGCATGCACTTCTCTGGGCTTTTCTAGGTGAACAGATATTTGTATCTGTGCTGTGGCAGTCTTCTACTGGCACAGCAAAGGTTTATCCAGATGTACTCACTGGCTTAAAGCCACTGGACTCATTTAACATAGCCCATTTTCTATAACTGCTAGCACACCTAAGAAATTATATTTGATTGTTCTTCCTGAGAAATAGATTTTAGGAAGGTACAAGATTTCATTTTTTTATCTTTTATTAAGGAGAGAGAGGAAAATACAGTGAGATCCAGGAAAAGTCCGTATTCACCACAAATAATTTGACTGCAAAATTATTGTCAGTTAGTTGGAATAAGTCAAATTAATTGGTACATTCACTGCTGAACTGAGGTTAGGTATGTGACTCAAGAAGGTACTAAATTCTCAATGAAGAGTTAACATAATGGATCAGAATTCTCTGACCCAGTTTAACAATTAGCTGGAGGTGGCGTCATGTGAAATTTAAATGTACACTCCAGAGCAGGGAGTTCTTTCATCCTTTTCACAAAATTTTACTTTAATTCTTTCATCCCTAATAAACATGGCTAAATTTAAAACAGGAATGTATGTTTTGTTTTATTGTTATAAGCATTAACTGCTTAGTGCCAACAGCATATTTCCAGAAATTAAAAGTGTATTTCTCTCACCATTTTTCAGATCTGCAATACATTCATATAGCTACTGTATATAATTTAACATGTAAAGCAGAAGACAAAAATTAGTAATTAGCCCTCAAGATTTTGTAGTAGTGTCTGGGAATTAAGCCACACAGTTCCCATTACATTACAGAGAAATCATTCAACTAAAATTCTTTCACTACTTAGGAAAACAGGGGCCAGCTTCTAAAGTATGCTTACTCATGAGAGTGTAATTTGCACTTTCTGATTTCATATGATCAATATCTTTCCATTATATACCTTTGTGTTTCAATCTGTATGTTTTTCTGTATAAATTAGAAGTTATTCTTTGTAATTTCATGTGTCCAGCCTTGAAGAGATGATTCATCACAGTCCTTTACTGATAAACAGAAAAACAAAAAAAACAAAATTCATTTTAAAATAAATGCAAAGTGCAAAACAGGGAGACAGACAAATACTCCAGACCAAAGAGCCCACTGTTCTGATGTAAAAAGCCCCTGTTCTCTTACTAATATAGGTAATTTTTTTTTTTTTTTGGTGTATTTTGTTGTATGACAAGTGCAGCTAGTAAGATGGTTTCTCAGTCTTGTGGTTCAGCCAGCAGCTGAGCCCTAGACAGCTGGTCACTTGCTTCCTGGTGGGAAGGGGGAGAGAATCAAAAAAGTAGAAGTGAGGAAATGTATGGGCTGAGATAAAGACAGTTTAAAAGGAAAAGCAAAAGCCTTGTGCAAGAGCAAAGTAAAACAATGAATTTATTCACTACTTCCCATGGGCAGGGAGGTGTTCAGACACATCTGGTAAAGCAGGGCTCCATCATGCTTAACAGTGACTTTGGAAGACAAACACCATCACTCCAAACATCTCCACTTCCTTCTTCTTCCCCCAGCTGTATGTGCTGAGCATGATGCCAGAGGGTATGGAATATCCCTTGGGTCAGCTGGGGTCAGCTGTGCTGGCTGTGTCCCCTCCCAACTTCTTGTGCACCCCCAGCCTCCTCACTGGTAGGGTGGGGTGAGAAGAAAAGGCCTTGACTCTGTCAGCACTGCTGAGCACCTGTTAAAAAATCCCTCTGTTACCAAAACAACACAAATCCAAACCATAGCCCCATAACAGCTACTATGAAGAAAATGAACTGTACTCATCTAGTTTTAGACACCCATTAATACAAAGATACAGAATTTCAGAAATTCATAGAGTTTCATGAAGATTCAACTTGCTTTGACATTTGTTGAGCAGTGTCATACATTTCCATTACAGAGAATGAAATGATAATTTAAAAGTATGGGGGAAGAAAAGAATATTTCTTCTCACAATTTTGCATTTGGGCACATGCAGTATATGCATTCAGGGTCTAACTAAAAAAACCTCCTAAAATTGGGGTTTTTTTATTTTTCTTTCCCTAACAGATTCTTTGGCCATATGTATATAATATATGTAGCATATGATAACTCAGTAAGTTGCTAAGCCTAAGTATACAGATCTGGTGATGTTCCTACCTGAATGTAGCTGCTTTTTATTTTTTTTTTTTTATTTTAAATATTGGAAAAAAAATAGATATTGTCTGGTTTGACACTCAAATACTGTTCTAAACTTGAGAAAAACACTTGGGATTAATGCAAGTAAGAACCAACTCTTGTCTTACTGATCAAATACATGTGAACAAATTAGTTATATAGTTCCAGACACTTCTATTCATATTTTTTTTGTCTGCTCAGATGTTGAATATACATTTGAAAATCTTGGTTTTCAATAAAGGTTTGATTGAAATTACAGAGTTATCAGTTGGAAGGGAGGAAGGGAGGAAGGGAGGAAGGGAGGAAGGAAGGGAGGAAGGGAGGAAGGGAGGAAGGGAGGAAGGGAGGAAGG
>VZSE01000421.1:31250-55586 GCA_013398275.1 Promerops cafer
AAAGAAAGAAAAGAAAGAAAAGAAAGAAAAGAAAAGAAAGAAAGATCCTTTCAGCCCATAGTCAGAATTCCAGAAACAGAAAAAAAACTGTGCCCTTATTCACACTGACAAGTACTTTTTTCCCACTGACAAATAACTGATTCCTCAGGTTTTCCTATTGGAAAGTCAATGAAATTACTCGTGTAAGACTGACTGCAAGCTGCACGTAGACGCCTTATTTTTTCTCTTTTCCAAAGTTATTTTGAGGTAATTATTTTCTTGTACCTGAACTGATTGCTGAAATAGTTTTTCTTTCCCTACTCTACCCTCAGTCTTTTTTTTTTTTTTTTTTGTTAATCCCCTGCAGGTATTTAGAATTAGCTTTCATGTTGTGCCTTAGTCCTACTTTCCCCAGGCTTTGCAAATTCTCTTTTCTTAATAAACATTTTTTATCATTTTTGTTATCCTTTTTTGGAGTCTTTCCAATTCAGCAAAATCTTTTTTGTATTATGGAGCCCAAAACAGTGTAAAGCACTCAAATACAGTTTCACCAATTCTGCACAGAGATAAAAAATTAATTACCTGCCCCCCTTCTCCTGACCTAATTCCTCTCATTATACTGTACATGCTCAATATGGTATTTGCCATTCTGCAGCATGTCACTCTGTATTCTTCTGCAGAGTTTATGGTTTGCTCTGAGCCTGTTTTTTTCCTGTAGCCATGGAAATTTCTAAATTAGTCTTTATCCATGTTACACATTAGAGTCTTTCACACTTCACATTTAGCATGATAAAAGGTCAATTTTGCAGTATTTAGACCCTGATCACAGTAGGGCATATTGGGGTCTTCGCTATATTCTAAGGCTGCAATAAACAGAAAAAAATGGTGTAGTTGGCTGCAGCAAATTCTTCCAACCTTACCATTATGCTGAAAATGCAAATCTCTCTTTTCTGTTAGAACATATTTCCAGGGATATTTTGAAGAATTACCTGTGTTTTCCTAAGAAGTGAGGCTATAACTTAATTTATTTTATTATTTCAATATCTACCCTGGCCTACTTAGCTATATATATATATAATGCCATCAATTCACACTCTGTTTTCCTGCATTCTGGTAGTTATTCTTACTTCTTCACCTCCATTTTTATTTTTATTGTTTCTTAATTGAAACAAGGAATTTTTTTACAGAAATTCTCTTTTAATCACATGGATTATGTTACCTTGGTCAAGAAAACAGAATGACTGGCACTGTACTCAGTGTACTCATCCTTCTTTCTTCCCTTAGCAGTTAAGCAGAAAGACCTTAAACAGCAGTATAAATGCTTTCTATTCCCATGCTGTTACTCATACAGCCTCCAGAACCTTAACCAACGTGCAAAGATATTTTCACAGAATTGTGCAGCAGACAAAAGCCTTTGTTTGCAGAGTTAAAGGAAAAATCAAATGTTTGGCTTAACAGCAGTTATGAAATTGACCCAATGACTTTACTCAAATACAGCATCAGATACAGGGAAACATGATTAAAATATTTTTACATAGATCATTCCATCCCTGTTTTACTATCTCTAGTTAACCATTCTAGTCACATGTGTTAGCAGTATAAAGGTGTCTAAATAGGTACATCGATTTAACTTGGGATAGGAAAACAAAGACAGTGTCACAGTCATTCCTATGGCAAAGAATTTGTTGCCTAAAAAGCAGTTTGTTGTACAACTTCATAGTGTAAAATGCAAACTGCAAAGAGTGCCTGATGAATAGCATTGCATCAGAAATGATGGGATGTTTAACCTGTAAAAGGTGCACAGCCACATCATTCCATTAGACCTGAGAGATATCTAGTGACAGGCACTGCAGACAGGTACTTGCTAACCCAGGAGACATTAGAGCCTACCAGTTTTATTAGTTCAGTTTTATATTGATGCTGTTGCTCTTGGCCTTACAGTCATATCTCAAGTAACACAGGCTTCTAAAAGGTTGGTGAATAGCCTCAGCTCTAAGTTATCCTGGCTTTATTGCTCTTCAGTCAACAGAAAGAGAGAAGCATCTCCCAAGGGGCAACTCATTTTTTCATACACTCTTACATTATTGTTGATTAAATATTTCTGAGAAGCAATTTTCTCTGATGATTCAAGGGGAAGAGTAGATAGGCTAATTTGAATCAGTTGACTAACTTTAGAGAATGAAAGGGATGTGCAATGAGTGACACCAAGAGTCACTCCAGGGAGCAGTGTGAACTGTTGCTGTGGGACTGGAATTTTGCTGTCTTACATCTGCTTAAGCCATGCAAAATGTTGCATGATTTACCCTTGGTTGGTTGTTTGCTGAGCTGTGTTAACGATGTGACCACTACCAATTACAGAAGTGAGTCTGAGCAGATGATGACCCTGGCAGAACAGCTGCTGAGTACTGATTAGTCAGCAGACACCTAGAGCAAGTCAAGCTTATGGCTGAAGATCAGTTCTGTATTCAAGTGTCAGCCTCTCTGGCCACAGCTAATAAGTCTGTCACTGATGAAGCCAGGGACACTAAAATTCATCTGCAGTCTTCTGCAGCAGCAAAGTGCTCTTATTCGCATCAGTTTTCTTCTGATGTGGTACTTTGTCACTTTGAAAGCTTAGCACCAATGGACAGTGATATTACTTCTTGCCTGTAATGAAGCACGAAGTCGGGATGATGTTGCTGTGAGTGCCTTCTCAATACAGAATGGGATATTTGCATAGATTAGCCTGCTAGCTGATGATCCTTGACTGCTTTAATTTCAAACACTACTTTCCATTGAAATGCCATACAGGTCTGTTTATTTATTTATTACTTGGCATCACTAGAAGATGCACAAATTCTTTGAACATATTCCTGAGGCAATTTATTTCTTTACAGATGAAAAACTCTGCCCTTTTTTGTTAGAAGGCAAGTATATATTGAACAATATAGAGGTATCTGAAAGCAGTGGAAATTATGAAGCAAAGAACAAACACTATTTTTTGACATTGCTGTTGACTGACCTTGTGATACTGTTGCTACTGTTTTAGGTTTTTAGCTCATCTCTGATAAAGTTCTCTGATAAGGATACCTGCAAGATAACAAGTAAAACCTGTTCTTCATAAGACATCTGGTAAAATGATGTATGACTGGATACATGCAGACTTAAGGTTGACCTCTTGACTTCTACTATTCAGTAAGATAAACTGGAATAAGAAAGAGTTTAGCATTCAAGTCTTAAAATCTCAAAGGTTTTCTAAATGAAAGAGAGGCATAGAGCTTCAATCTCCAAAAATTATTTGGAATTTCATAGATGAAGTTAAAATACCTTCCAACTTCCACTTTGCGTATATTTCTCTGATTATAGAGATTATAGACACAACTATTTAAGTATATAGGAAAAATAATGTACATATGTAAATGAATGCATGAAATAAACCTTATGAGCCAGAATCACTACTAATCACTGTTTAATCTTTTCACTGTGAGTAGCTATACCAATACTAGTAAGTTTTTCAGAGTCTTTGAGAAATTTCCAGTACCCTCACTCTAACCTTTCAAGTAGTCTCGGAAGATATTTTACCCAAACTTCTTAGCCTATAAAGGTCCAGAGAATCAAAAAATCTAAAATCAGGAAAGATAAAATGTGTCATTAGTCCAAATTTCTGCCAGCACAGAATACATCTCCACGTTACATTTACAATTGTATTAAATTATTTCATTATTTTATTGATTTGATAGGTAATTTTCAATAAGCCTTCTCCTTCTGTTTTCTATATGACCCTGTTTGACATTGCTCCTTCAAATATTCATAGACCTGTCATTATGACCCCTTGTAACCTTTATTTGGTGAAGACGATGTGTGTTTAACTCTTTTAATGATTTTTTTTTTTCCAGAACTTAGTGCCAGAAGTTCTTCAATCAATGATTATATTATAAATTTCTCCTTCCTTTCAGTCAGGCAAGAAATTTAGTCAGAAACTACCTGGAGTGAAAATGCCATTTCCCATCTTTATCTGCTGAAATCTGATATTACAGAGAATAGAATCTGTTTCCTCCAGGGTGACAGAAATAAATAAAAAATGTTATGTACAACATCTGGATGATGATATTTAAAGTTATGTACCTCAAAAAGAAAGATACTTCACCTTACATAATTTACTGAGCTCTATTTTTGTTACCTTCTGCTGGTATTTTCATGAAGATGTTCAATGAGATTTGAACAGCACTGGGATATGTAGGTCATTAGTAACACTACTGTGACAAGTAAAAAAAATCTGATCAGGGACAAATCATAATGAAAGATAATGCCATTATTTTTTTTTTCAAGCTCTCATTCTATACATTGCTATATATACTACATTTCTTGTGATTTCTTAAAAAATATTTCAAATTCACCCTTGATTTAATTCATCCTTGATCTTTACTGAAGTTAGAGGAATTAAATAGTGTCTATTATGCTCACTGCAATAACCCTACCTTCTGCATCAAATTGTTGAAATTTATTTAATAGCAAGTTAATTTAACATGATTTCTTGCTTATGAACTCTTGCTGCCTGCAATTTTCCTCAAGGTGCTAAAGGATTTATTGAAGTATTTCTCTGATCTCATATATAGTACTTACTTAAGAGACTTCTAAAAACAAGTTCTATGAATTACCCAACCTACTTCCTGAATTCTCAAAGATGACATTTGATAATTCTATTTCTGATGTTAAGTATTTATATAATTTGGCCATGTTGATTGCTACACATATATAACATTCAAAAGATGTATTCTTTGTGATTATTGCATTTCTTATGCATTTTTCTGTATGACCTGGATTTACTATCCACTACTAGAATTTTTACCTTCCTTTTCAAAAAATACCAAAACCAAAACAAAGACATATGAAATACATTAAAAAAAAATTATACTCAAAACTCCAGCTAGTGACAGTTCATCTATCTGAAGCACAGTCAGACTATGGAACATAGTCTATAACTATAGAAACCGTGTAGAAGTCCAGTGTCAGAGGATATGTATTAAACTGAAATTTACTGGAAACTAAAAGAGAGGAAAAAAAAAAAAAAAATCAATGTTCAATATTTAGAGACTAAGATAATTCCAATCATGTTCTCAGACCCAGCCAAAGGGAATAACTAGGTATGTTGATCCTGCCTCCCAAGTCTATCAGGCAACAGTGTTTTATAAACAATTTTATCCAATAACTATATACAGGGGAAAAAAGGATACAGAAATAAAGCAAAAGTAAGGTAAGATGGTCTCAATTCTAACTGAAGTTATAATGTATTTAACAGCTGACATAGCACAATTTAGAGATTGTGTACTTAAGTTCAATTATAGCTTTCAAGTATGTTTTATACTGTTTCTGAGTTTTTCCTCCCTTCCGTGCATCAGTTTGATCATACAAGAAAACAATTTGATCACAGCTGTCAACATACAAACATCAAAGTTAGATTCTACTGCTTCACAATAGTGTAATAAAGTGTTGTGGAATTATGATGTTAGTAGGCGAAAATAACGGTTATTCATATAAGGCTTTACAATTCAAAATGTTTGTCTGGAGACTATACAACTCTTCTCAGTATGATATTTCAACATCTCAGACATCTGGTGCTTTATCAGCTCCTGTAAAAGATTCCTAAAGAAACCACCACGAGAGTATGCCTACAGTATTAAAATGCTTTGTAGACTCAGGTTCCTGGCCTCTGGCTCTCACCATCATTAATAGCACCAATTTTTCACTGAATTGAGAAATGCAAATTGCAATTAACCCTTTTCTTCACATTCAATTAATAGTTAAGGTGTGCAGAGATTTCTTTTAAACTTTCAAGTCAGTGGTGATGAGTAAATATAGTTTTATCTTTAGGATTTGAGTTATACCCCAAAATGTAAAGCAGTTCAAAATCAAACAGAATCAAAATCCTTTATTCCATCCATGTCACCCTGTATCATTCCCCAACTCAGTATTTCAAATGTGAGCCATATCCAGTTTGAAGAGTCACATTGCGTTATAGTACTGTATGTAACACAATATGATGAGTGTAATAGGCATGAAGCATCAAAGAAATAGTGTATCTGCTGAAAGTTGATACAATTTTCATTTGACAATAAATACAATGAATTTTAACCTGTTACTATGAGACTTATTGATACTTTCATATTATTAATGCTCTGAGAAATGTATTACATCGTTATGTGCATATGAGTACAATTATAATGTGATTCAGTTCCAGTGGGAATGATGAAATTTCCTAAAAATAATCATGCAATTTCCTTTTCTTCCTGTGCTGTCCCTTCCCTGTCAGTGTGCCATTATGTTACAAGAACTTCAGGTGCTTGAGTTCAATATAAGCAGAAACAAATTAATGAAACTTCACCACAGTGTGGGATTTGAACTTATTTATTATGGGTCCACTGAATTATTAAGTAACTCTACTGTCTACTACCTGGGAAAGAACCTTTTGATTAAAATATGTATTGAAAGGTGGTTTTAGTAAACTTTAATTCATAAATACTTACAAATCACATTGGTGACTTACAATTATAAATCTGTGTTATGTTCATTTACATGTTAGGTCTGCATCATCAAAGTACTTAATTTAAATCAATGTATTTCTATTATAAGGATATGAGTGTATATAACACAAAATCTAGAGGTTTGAATGTGTTTTTATAGGCACATGTAATACACACACAGACACACACACACATATATAGATATGTATATATGCAGAAAAGAGAGGAAGCAAGATGAGATGACTATTGATATGGCCACAATTTTATTAACATAGTGTGGATGAGTATTTTTAAGTCAGATGGTATCTAACCCTTCAGCAAACTGCTAAGTAGGAGCAAAAGATCCTGTTTTCCATGAGTGTGGGCATGAATATGTTGGATAGCTGAGAAGAAAATTATTAACTCCTGCATCTGTTTCCAAGTAGTCATTGAGCAACAGCAGTGAAAACAAACTCTAAAGAATCTGTGTTGATGATCATATCTCCCCTAGGTAGTCCTGGCTACACCTAACTAGTTGAGGACATAAAAATTAATAGAACCCTGATGTGGTTCTTCAGAACTGCAGATTTTAAACACCTATAAACAAGGAATGATAAGGCTACTAAAAGAGAAAAAAATATTTTGAAACCAACACTTACATCAATTCATGTCCAAATGCTACCCTGCCTTGCCCCCTGAGGTCCTGTTTAAGCAATTTTGTACTCTTAAATTTTATAGACATCTTTATTTAGTCAGCCATTAGGTTTCAACACAATCTGGGAAATTTCTGATAGTATTAAACAAAGTTAATTAAAACACTTTAGGTGCTTCATCAGTAAATATTGTCAAAACCACTTCGGGTTTCTCTATTGAGTTGGCTAGGATGATCTGGTAGATTTACTCCTTTGAATTTTCAGAATGACAAAGACTCACATTTTATTCTTCCTGTCCAAGAGTTCCATTAGCAAATTACTTCACAGTTTTCCTTTCTCTTTCTTATTTTTGTTTTGCTTGGTTTTTTGGGTTGGGCTTTAGTAGTAAAACCAGAATGCAGTAATATCTAAGTTTGTAGTGTCATCAATATTCAAAGCAGTTTTGGTGTCTTGGCTAAAAGGGTATAAAAAGTAGAACCATTTCATTCCAGCAAGGCAGCTATGGGATTTCCCAATAATTGACTTCCCTACAGAACAGAAATGATACTGAGGACCAAAGACAGAATCTGCACAACTTTGTTGGTGATGTATTTTTTACAGAGTAAATTTAACTGACCTCTGTCAATACATTTTACTGTCACAGTTTTGTAAGACATATTTAGCCCTCAGAATGGCAAATATGACTTTTCTCTCTCACTCTCCCTTATTTCCCTGTGCAGCTTGAGCATTCTTCTCTGAGACTGAGCTGAAAGCAGGGACATACACCCAATGCAGCCCAAACTTTACTGAAACAGGTTATCCTACTATGTTAGAGAAACACCTGGCAAGAAAACTTAATCTACTGCTAACAGGAGTAATTCATCTTTGGAGTCAACTGAGTCATTGTGTGGAACATATTTAATGATTGCTCTCTGCCCTGCAGCAGTTACATTTTTATTTCTGGGTACAATTCACTATGTTGTTTATTCTGCATACAGCCTCAAGTCATCTAAGGCTCTCAGATCAGGAACAGAGCTAGTATTGAACTCTCTAGGACAGAAAACCTTTTTCAATACAAGACTATTATTACTATTTGACCTATTTCACTTTGTTTTGAGAGGTTGTATGAAATATGCTCATTAGAGGAACCTGAATTTGGCTTCTTTTGATAGCTCCACAGTCAGCTTAAATCAAGCTAAATCAGGCGGCTATTAGAAAGGGTAATTCTGTCCATAATTACCTTCACCTTCTCACCAGGGCTTCCTTGCTATTTTCTTGCATTAACTTTACTTATTTTGATCTATGGTATGAATCAAATATATAAAAAAAACCAAACAACTGCTGGGCTATATAACCACTCTAGCTGTCTGTCATGATTTAATATCAAGCAGCAACCAAGCCCCATGCAGTTGCTTGCTTAGTCCCACACCAGCAGGATCAAGGAGGAAATCAGAAGGGAAAAAGCCAGAAAACTCGTGGGTTGAAATAAAGGCAGTTTAACAGGGAAAGTAAAAGCAGTGCACACAAACAAAGCCAAACAAGAAATTAATTCACTACTTCCCCTGGGCAGACAGGTGTTCAGCCATCTCCAGGAGAGCAGGACTCCTTCACATGTAACAGTAACTTGAGAAGGCAAACTCCACCACTCCAAATGCCCCACTCTTCCTCCTTCTTTCCCCACTTTATACACTGAGCATGATGTCACATGGTCTGGAATATCCCTTTGGTCAGTTTGGGTCACCTGTCCTGGCTTTGTCTCCTCCCAACCTCCCATGCCAGCACGGCAGTACAAAAAGCAGAAAAGGCCTTGGCTCTGTGTAAGCCCTGCTCAGCAATAACCCAAACATCTCTACATTATCAACCCTGTGTTCAGCTCAAGTCCAGTACACAGCCACATACCAGCCACTGTGAAGAAAATTAACTCTACCCCAGCCAAACCAGCACACTGTCAAAAAATGGATACGGAACATGCAAATAGGTATGAGAAGAAAAATTGAATTAAGTGTTTATTTTTCACTAAGTGTAATCCAGTTCAAAAGTGATCTCCTACTCACAGTTTTTTTCCAGTTATTATTATCAGATATAACATGTAAGTAACTGCAGAACAAGCTAGATCAGAAAGTTCAGTCAAACAAACAGACACAAAGATTTAAGAAGGGCAGGATCATATGAAGAAGGATAACAGGAAGGAGAGCAAAACCACCTGTGTTAGGTCTTCAATTATATTAGATTGAACATTACACAAAACTTCCCCCTTTGATCAGTCTAACTTGATTGTGAAGCCTCAAGGCTGAAAGTTTGATTATGTTTTGATTCAAAGCAGCTTTGAATTAAAGTCAGCTATGAAGACAGCAGTTCTAATGGATTTAATTTATTTCCTATTAACACCATTTGCAGTGAGCACCAACAGAAGGTGTCATTCAAGTTATCAGTGATACACGTAGTCTCAGGTGATAGTAGGTAATAGATACATTAGAGAAATGTGATGTAGGTAGAGGTGGAATAATGACTTCTGACCCTTGTTTCCAAGAAGTCTTGATTTGGTCTCTGTTGCTCAATATAGCCTTAAATACTGGGGTATGAGATTTTTCCTAGCATTTTTATGGACACTGAGATGTGATGACAATGAGTTTTTAAGTTTATTTACTGTCTTTTAGGAAATGTCTCCTATTTCTGAGGCATAGGGCATAGAGAAGAAAGGCTCCTGATCTCCTGGTTTTTACAGCTTGTGCATTTTTTATGCTTTTACCATATAAACACCCTTGTAATTGTAGGAATTTTTTTCCCATTCTACTAATAGGTGAGATTTCCCCCGTATTCTCTTTTTATCTTTCATCAATGATGAAATACTTTTCTTGAAATGGAATGAATAGTGCTACCGAGAGTATTAAGGACCAAAATGGAGCACTGACTCTCTTGAAGGCATTAATTCATTTCCTTATTTACAGATCCTTATGAATCATCAGGATTTAAAGCATTTTTAAATGTAAATGCTGATCCAGAGAAGTTTGTTTTTGAAGTATCTACAGGAAAAATTCAAAAAATTAGACTCTCTACATAGACTTGTACTTTACAAGCAAAATTTTGGATTTGGAATTGCACTTTAGATTTGGATTTTGGTTGGCAAGCAAGCACTTCATAATATCTGGTAAAGTTCTGTGGCAGTGATGGCAAGTACTGAGAGTTTAACTCTGTAGTTAATGACATTTTTTTATCATAGAAATCACATTCAATATAGCCTAGGCTTCAAACAGGATATTCAGTGCAGCTAGAAAAAAATGTTTCAAATTATGTAGTACATACACCATGTAATACATGGAAATTATATGCATTCTTCCAGTGCTGGATGTAAAAATCAATCCTTTTGTCAAGTGCTTCTATTGTAGACTGCCATGTTGGAGACCTACATTCAAACAAAGGACTCGGAGGGGTGGGCACTTAGCTTCCAGGGAGAGGAGCCTTCTGTCATTCAATAGCTGTCCTCAGTCACAGACAGCAAACGAGCCACTGTAGATAAGACACTTCAGACAAGCTCCTGAAAACCCTTTTGATAAAGTCTCACATCTGAAGCTAATGACAATAGCTAAGGTGTGGGAGTCATGTAATAAGCGTAAATCTGACTTGGAAAATTAAAAACAAAGAGCATGAAACAAAGAAAAAAGTAACACTAGTTTGAAGAGAATGGCATTATAGTCAGAAGGAGTAAATAATGAGGAACAATGCAGTATGATACATGAGAACTTAGATGATTTAAATACTAAAAGATGAAAGCTAGTTCAAAGCAGCTAAATAGAGAGCAGTGACAGGTTCCTAGGGAAAAAAAGGATATCAAACAATTGAGTGTGTCATTAAATATAAGAAATCAAAAGGTAAAAAGAGTCTAAAAGATAATTCTGTGTGCAGCATTAAATATGAACGATAAGTAATAAGATGAGAAAAGAAAAATCTATGTCTAACATTAAAAACAAAGGAACATTACCAACTATGCCTAAGTAGGGCAAAAAGGAGTCAGGTACAATTTATTAATATAAACAAAAGCTGGAAGAAACAGACTAACTAAGAAGTGAGCAAAGGAAGAGGAATCCACTTTCAGTTTAAAAATCTAGAAGGTTATTCAATCCTAGGAAACAGGAGTGTTAAGTACTTCTTGCTGTACAGTTAAAAGCTCTTCTAGGCTTCTAGGCTGAAGCTTTTGCTCACTGTGTCCATAGCTCAGCCAAACTATCACCACTGTGAGCTCAAAATTCATGCCTAGGGCTTGCCTAGCCCATGTACTTACTTACAGGAGATGTTTGAGGCCCAGATGGTAATTCTGTAAGAAAAATCAAAGCAAGAGAGACTGGATTTGCAAAAATACTTGAGGCACCAAAAGTTACAGGTTAGAAGCACCCCAAAATCTGATAATGAGGTCTCACAAATACTTGTGAAACTCTGGACCCTAATTGATGCTAGCAGAAACCTTGTTACTATGAATTCTTATGGATGAAGTCCATTAATAGTAAATCCCATCAGTGTTAAATCCCACTGCTCCTGTTATTCTTAATTATGACATAACAACATAAAGAAATGGACATTTTAGTTTTTTTCTTTGTCAACATGTATAGTCTCCTTTTTTCATTAAAAGAATAACCCTATCATAGCTGGACATTCTTCTAAGTTTTTGGGCCCATGCTAGTCTTTCCATAATAAATATTTCCTGATATAGCTCATTACCATAACAATTCACTCAGGAGTTAATTTTTGTCATAAATCATGGGTAATTAAGAAAAACAAGGCTTTTGTTAGGTTTTTTTAAATTAAAATGTTGGAATCTTTCTTGGTTTTCTCATTTTTCTGTTTCTAAATTTAAACATTTAAACATTCGAAAGTGGAGAAATTCTGGATGGAATAAGTGAACTAACTAAACTGACTCTATTAACAGTAACTGGAGTACTACTAAAAGGACAGTGCAGCTCAGAAACTGATTTGCTCCCTTTTGTGGAGGCAGGAGGATTCACTGCAGATTTAGTGTGGCACTTCAGTTCCGTGCAGCAAGCCCTGCGAGACTCCTGGTGCCCATCTTTTACCATGGCTGGTCTAGATTACTGTGCAAGTTAAGATGCTCTGTCATTCAGCCTAGCTTGGCCACACATTCATGGGTGCAATGTGAGGCACACTGTTAATTGCTGGATTATATCTTGCCCCAGTTGAGAGTGCAGGAATATTATAAATTCTAACTGAAAAGAATATGTGAATTGTTTACAGCAGGCTAGGCAATATGCTTTTCTCCAGAATGGTTGAAAAAAAAAAAAAAAAAGAAAAAGTGGAACAATTTCTTTAAAGTTAAAAAGTAAACAAAATTCCCTCTACCTCCCCTGTCCCTATGGAATAGCCTTTCAGACTTCTTTAACTGCTAAAACTGAAATTTCCAGTGCTACAAAAATGAAGAATTAGAATTTTCAGGGTGGGTCTAGGGAGATCACTTCTGGTTTGTTTTTGGAGGTTTTTTAATCTGAAAAGCCTCTGAATCAATAAAAATAAACCTGCCATACAAAAATGTTTAATAACCTTGACAAAGGTAAGTTCTAACCAGGTCAAAGTTTTCAAATTAAAGAAAGTCTTGTACAAGGATGAGAGAAACAGGCAAAAAATCTCGCAGAAACACAAGAGAAAGATGAATATCAAGCTGTTAAAGTGTCTAGGATTACTGCTGTTGATCACACCTCCATCTTTCAATGTAGATGAAGGAGAATGGTAGTTGGTCGCCAATTCCATCTTGGATTAGCTTGGATCAACCAATTTAGTGCAGCTCCTTGACAATGGAGGAGTGGCTTACTGTGGAAAGGAGGGAGAAGCTCTAAGATAAACTAAAAGTAAGACCTTTTTTAAAAAAAAAAAGACCATTTTAGCTACATTATGTAGTGAATGGGGAGCAGAAGATGGCAAAGACTAAAAAGCAAGAGTTCATAAGGTCAGACTTTCTAGAACAATTGAGAGAGATGTAGATATCTGACATCTTTATGTTTTATGTCATTTTAGTTTTTTTACAGATCTGTAATCTGTTAAGAGTTCTGTAGAAGGGGTCCAATAAATATATTACATAAAGAACAACAGCACTATGGACAATTTAGTTTTGAGAATGAGGGTTTTGTGGGATGAAAACAAAAGAGATGGTGAAGCAACAGAATGAAAGAAGAGATAACAGTTTTTTGCTCAGATACGGAGCATAGCCAGACTTTTATCTCTGGGCTATCTGTACCTATGTATGTGTAGCACAGACCAGAATGCTTCAAAGTCAGGACATCTTTAGTTATCACCAGAACAGATGCTGGAACCTATGTCTGTATCTATGTTAGTAAACTGAACTGTGCAATGCTGTCTATTTGTTAGCATGGTGCCTAGCACAGATTTTTGTCTTTGCCAATTAGCATATTCTATTGAATACATATGCTTTGTATTATCAAAGCATATTTACAAACAGGTAGTAGCTGTCATGTCATTACAACCAGACTGACCCCATTATGTGCCACAAGACTAGCTGTGGTTACTGTCACTTGTCTATACAGGCCTCACAGAACTGAATTTTCTTCACCTGGTCACCTTAGTGGTACAAAATGTCAGACCAAATGATGTATTTTATCCCTGGATCCTTTTATTCATTTTTTAGTCATAAAAAAGGCATAACTGACTCGCAGCATTCATCTGTAATAATTTAGTTTAGCAAAAATCTTTTTAATGTCCTGTTTCCTTTGGTATTCATGTCTCAAAAGCACAAAGATGTTGAGGACCAATACCTGCATCTGTTTAATTTCATACTTTATGAGAAAAACTTTGCTTTTTGAAATGAGTGAACTTCCCACAAGAAGCAGTTGTAATTCCAGATCTCTATAAATTCCCTAAGTTCTATTACAAATCTCTTAAAAAGACTACTACTACTTTAGTGTTTCAGTACATTTCATCTTCATATTTACATGATAACAATTTCATTGTTTCAGTTATTGCCAATTTTTCCTGCAAAAATATCTCTGCAAAAATTTACTGCTTACCCTCCTAGTCCTTTTAATATTTCTTAGTTTTTCTGAAATTATGCAATTGTTCTACATCATAAGAAATGCTGTGATGATTTTTTTTACTTATGAACATACATATTGACTAATTTTCTAACAATAACTTTTGTATTTTGAGAGATTTTTTTTTTCCTTAATAGGTAAACAGAGCTGATAATGATGCACAGTCCTGCCCAGTGTCTGTTCTAAGTTAAATCAATCATTATATTCCCTCTGCATAAACATCAAACCTCTCTCACTTCAAAGGAGGTAATTATTAATGTGAGAAATCTACAGCTTCTGATGTACCCATCCAGATGTGATTTAACATTTTAGGAAATCGGAAGAGCTCTAGACTTAGCATTTTCACAGAGAAGCATATATTATTCCTTTTTCATAAAATGATTCTGTGTCCCACTGTTTCTGTTTCATATCTAAGTTCAGTTTATTAATTTTACAGAAATTTTTATACAATACATATAACCTCTTCAGTATGATGCATGACAACATTTTGAGAGATCAGGAGGGAATGAGAACAAGCAAAAAGATATCCCACGATCTTTTAATGAATAAGAATTATGTGGAACTGTCAAGATTACATATGCTTTTCCAGGTATAGGGAACTGGAGAGCAGCACAGTAAAAAGTGACCTGGGGGTCCTGGTCAATGGAAAGTTGAACATGAGTCAGCAGTGCCCTGGCAGCCAGGAGGGACAGCCCTGTCCTGGGGTGCATCAGGCACAGCATGGCCAGCCGGGCAAGGGAGGGGATTGTCCTGCCCTGCTCTGCACTGGGGTGGCCTCACTTTGAATATTGTGTGCAGTTTGGGGCACTGCAATATAAGATATTAAGCTATCAGAGAGTGTTCTGAGAGCAACAAAGATAGTGGAAAAGCCTTGAGGGGAAACTGTATGAGGAGACTGTATGAGACATCACTTGGTCTGTTCACTCTGGAGAAGACTGAGAGGAGACCTCATTGCAGCTACAACTTCCTTGTGGGGGGAAGGTGAGGGGCAGGCACTGATCTCTTCTCTGTGATAAGTGACAGGGCCAGAGAGAATGGCCTGAAGCTGTATCAGGGAGGTTTAGGTTGGATATCAGAAAAAGGTTCTTCACACAGAGGGTGGTTGGGCACTAGAGCAGGCTCCCCAGGGAAGTGGTCACAGCACCAAGCCTGACAGAGTTTGGACAATGCTGTCAGGCACGTGGTGTGACTCTTGCGGTGCCCTGCACAGGACCAGGAGTTGGACTCAATGATCCTAATGGATCCCTTCTAACTCAGCTTATTCTATGAGTCTATGCTAAACAGTTCAATTGCATAACTGGAGAAGTGCATGTCTTACATTTTAAATTAATTCTGGTATGTTTTTAGAGAATTTTTTCATTCCTCACTTCCTTTCTTCCTCAGCTAAAATACAGGAAGATCTTCACCATAAAATTACAAAATCACAGTGATGTCTTTTCCTGGGCTTAGAATTAAAAGCCACAGTTAGAGGGGAAAAAGGGATTTTACCTCAGTGTTTATTAAAGATCCTTCCTTCCAGGCAGGAGCACCCTGCAGGCCATGCCCTCCCTGGACCGGTGCACAGAACCGACCAAAGACCCCTGAGATCCCCTCCATATATCCCAGATCTTGCACATTAGCATATCTATCACAGGTTTCCCAATGGGAGGCCCAGGAGAAGCCCCCTCGTAAGGAATGCCCCCCCTGCACGGGTCTATCTTAGTTTACAGGATGTGTTCTGGAAAGGACCTTGGATCTGGGGCTCTCTGAAGCCTTAACTACGACGTTTCCAAGATGTTTAGTCTCTTGGCTTAACAGAACTTTGGGTCTAAGCTAGTTATCAACTTAGAGAATTACAAGTATGTGTGCTAAAAGCACTTAGGATACCTAAAAGCTGCATAAAAGTATATATGAAAGGGGAATATGAGAAAATTATATGAAAAAGCAAAATCATCACGGCATCAACAGAATGTCCGGAGTGGGAAGGCGCCTCTGGAAAGCATGTAGACCAGCTCTGAGATTAAGGCATGGTTAGTTAGAGTGGGTTGATCAGATCTGGGTCCAGCTAGATTTAAACTATCTCAAAGAACGAGCAGTTCATAGCCTTTCTGGGAAACCTGCATCTGACCCTCTCACAGCAAATGTATTTTTCTGATGTTTAGATTAAGTTGCCTGTATTTGTTTTGTGGTTGTCTCTTGTCCTTTCCTTGGCTAATACTGAGCAAAGTCTAGCTCATATTTACACCATGCAAACAGCAACATATACACATTGATATTGCTCCCCCAGGGCATTCTCTTCTGGCAGAACAGTCACAGCTCTCTCAACCTCTCCTCATATAACAGACACTCCCATTCCTTGATTGCATTTGTGACCCTTTGCTGGACCAGATCCAGAGCATCCATTTCTCTCTTACAAAGACAGCATTTCAAATGTGTCTCAGCAGTGCTTATTAGAGGAGAAGGGTGACATCCCTTGAGCAGCTGGCAGCCCTCCCACCTATGTGGCCCAGGACACTGTTGGCCTTCAGCGCTGCAAGGACACTAAGGTTAAGATACCTAAAGATACCTCCTGTCTGAATAACTGTCATACAGACAGGAAACTGAGGCTGGTATCTTTTAAATATTCTTAGCTATCTATAGATGACTAACTGATTTCAATGACAAATTGGCACTTAGATGTTGCAGAGAATGTGAACCAGCAGATGTTTGTTTATTATCAGGCAGAAAGGTACAGCACAGAAGAAAAAAGGGTCAGATCTCTAAAAATCCCTATTCCTAGACTCATGTTCCTACTTTACTAGATATATGTGACATTAATATAATAGATTTAAAGCTACTGACATTATAATAGACATCTAGAGCTGACATTAATTCAGATTTACTTTTAATCTTGGTAAATCTGAAAGCAGAGGCATGATCAATTCCAAATAAAATAAAATACAAAGATAAACAACACTACTGTTTTTCAAGCAAATCGTTTACATTTAGAGTTATGCAGCAGCAGGAGCTCTGACCAAGGAAACACAAAATATAAAAGCTGTCACCTCAAATATTTTTCTTTCATCTTGATTTCGCAGAAGAAACTATATATGATTAAGGTAATACCATTTTTATTAACTTGTAAGAATATTATTTTCAGAACATTCCTTGCATGAAGAAATCTGAACAAAAACTAAAAGGTGGCACTACAAACATACACTGCAGTGAGAAAAATAATTAGCAATTTTTGTGCTGCTTTATCTAAAGGAAGGTAAAATAAAGTGGCAGGGGAAAAAAGCAGTAAATTAAAACCTGTATGTATTATAAATCCCTTCTCTATATTAACCACAGTGTTAACATAGTAGTGGATTTTATGTTTACTTGTAGAAAAGATCATTGTCAGCATAATTCACAAACGTCAGAAGAGTCATTGGAATGATATGGCTACTCTAAGGAATCATTCATACCTTACTCAAAGCAAAATAAATTGCTGTAGAAATACTAATATGCTGTAGTGAGTTTTGAGGATTGATTGATTTGTTTCTAAACTCTCATTGTTTATACAGGCAAGAAATATATATGTAGTATGCATTTGTAAGATAATACCTGTTTAACAATAATTGCAGGATTGCAAGCAATTTATACTATCACAATTTTTGTCCAAGGACTTGATCCATTGAGAATTTGATCTTCAACGCCCAGTAGAGAAGAAGGCATTTTTCCCAAAGGAGAGCACTGTGTTGAGACAGCAAGAAGATGCAAGGTCATGTACAATTCTTATGTTTGAAAGAAAACTATTTCAGAAGTTACAAGCTGAAGGACTTAATAAGTAATTCAAATATCATATTATCATGACTGACTTTAACTCAAGTAAGCAAATTCAAGATTCAGCCCCTTTTGTAAACCTACATCCTGTCCAGAGGTCTCAGGTGACTTGGGTGTGCTATTGGAAGTGCATAAGTAGAAAATAAACATCATATCCTGTTGCTGTGATGATACATGCAATACAGTAAAGAGAGAAGTGAAACAAATTAGAAGGAAAAGGTGAGAAGCAATGTTCAGTAACAGTCAGGAGACCAGATGGGTTTTGTAACCTGAACAGTAGTAAAAAAGGAAAGTAATACAGGTCCCATTTATATTATTTACTACCTCTTTCATCTTTCTCTCCCTCCTGAAGGAAGCACTATCCACCTCACCTCTTCAGTCTCTGAAAATGGGTGGCAGTGCTGCAGCTCCATGGAAGATGGCAGGACAGTGTTTTCAGCCTTCTCCTCTCCTTGATCTTTTCTACTCCACTACAAATTCAATCAGCAAGAGTACACCAGTTTTTCTGTAACTTTAGTTTAGGATATGTGAGCTAATTAGAGGAAAGAAGAAGCACTAGGAATACTCAGGTGACAAGAAGATTTCCAATACCTGCAGTGGCAAAGCTCAGCTGGAACTACTCAGGTTCATTTTCAAGTTGAATGTATTAGCCTTGCATGTCAATGATGAGCAGCTGCCTCCCTCTGAGAGACCGTACTTTAAGAGACTGCTAAAAATCTTAAAGCTGAATCCACTCCTAAGCTATTAATTAGTTTGGTCCAAAATATTAATCTGTCTTAATTATGCCAATTCCATACAGACCAAAATACATTTTCTAACTGAATTTCAGCCTAAATGGAAGCATTTATATCTAGGAGTATGATATTAATGAGACTCATTTAATGAAGGTGGTGATTTTCTCAAAAGATAAAGATGGGGGAAAGACACCCAATACCTAGAAACGGATTCCTGTATTTTTCTTTCTTTTTAATTATGTAGTTTTAGCCATGAAAATGTTTTTAAAAATTTTTATGAATATGAGCCACTAACATTTATCTATAGCGCTATGATAGAAAATTGGGATTTATTAATACTATGCTCACTCAACCTTCCTCTCAGAACTATCCTCTTATGAAGCAAAGCTGTAGATA
Source organism: Promerops cafer (assembly GCA_013398275.1). Classification (NCBI taxonomy): domain Eukaryota; kingdom Metazoa; phylum Chordata; class Aves; order Passeriformes; family Nectariniidae; genus Promerops; species Promerops cafer. The sequence goes on from VZSE01000421.1 coordinate 50,303, forward strand.
GGTAGGATGTTTTTTGATTGTCTGTATTTCCACTGTGGAAACTAGAGTTCCTGGTGTATTATTACCACTAAAAAGTGATTGGCACTTTTACAAAAATCAGTACAAAATAACAATTTTCTCTCCAGCATAAGTGGGGCAGTGAAATGCCAGAGAATTTGCAGGGTGCTGAGTCTCCATCTTTCTGTGTATCTTCTGATTAATAATAGAAAGTTCATGGGTACCTTCACAGTACCCATCCAGGGCAGGAGCATAGCCAAAATCCATTTCATTTGGGTGAAAAATCTTCTGTATAGGATTTATAGTTCTTCTGACAGACTGAGGAGGCTGCATTAACTCACAGTCTGAACTGATTCTCCATCTGCACATTTTTGTTAGCTGAGAGAACACAATTGCATTTATGACTTTTCAAGTCCTTGTTTTCTTAAGCAAAGCTGTTCATTCAAGGAAGAGGGAGAAGGAATTTTCACTTTGAAAGGAATATCCTATGTTTGTTAAATCTTTGAAAATTCACCTTTGTTAATTGAAAATTCATCTAAGAACCCTTGAGATACCATTAAAATCCAATACACTGGAGCTATACACCTAATTATTTTGATAAACCTACTGTTTTAATAAGATACTTCCCCTTTTCTTTTTTTGTGCTTTATTTAGTTGCAAAAAAATACACACATTTATAGTGCCAGCATGGGTTCTAATTTAAGATGATCTTACAGCACAAACAGTAAGCAAACAAAAGAAAAAGTATTTTTAACCAAAACCTATGGACTTATGTGCAGAAATATATTCAAAATGAAACTGGAAACCACTGGGAAGCAGGTTTAACATATCCTCTCTCTTCAGTCCTCGTAGATTTTAGGAAGAATAGGAATTACACTTTGGGACTGCCTGACCCAAACAATTTCCATCATTGTTCATTCTGGAGGAAATATTGTGATCAATTGCATTAGCTGTTAAAATTGCTTACCTACATTGCAGACAATTCTGCACAATGTATTGAAATAGCACAATTTTGTGTGATGATACTGGTCATGTCAAATTTCTAAAGGATTTTTTTTTAAATAGCTGTATGACTTATTTATGCTTTAAACTGCAGAATATTTCTCATTTCCTAAAGCAAAATAATTAATAATAATTTTTAAAGGTATTCTCATTATGTCATTCACCAAATCTGTAATCAAAACTCTTTATCTTTGGAAAAGAAAAGATTTTTTTGATTCACAGTAAAGGAGAAAAATCACTAGCTCTGCCAATATGAAATAATTTTTGAAAGAATTACTGAAAGGAAAAGGGTATGCACTTGAAATTTCCAGCCAAAATGAATTGAATGGAGAGAGAAATCACAGATTGGTATTAAAGGGGAAAGAAAATAAATTAACAATGATGACTAAATCGATTTATCTGAAAATAGTCATATTTCCATATATAAACTCTCTTACTATTAAACAGGAAGAGAATCTAAAAGTTACATAAACAAGTGACTATCATGGAGGAAGTATTACAGTATATTATGGTGATAAAATATCCTCCATTTTTCCTGCTTCCTTGACAGGGTTTTGTCTTTTCCGTGATAGATGAAGAAAAAGGCAGACAAACAGATAATTTTTTAAACTGTGTGTTGCTGCTGACACTGAAGTGAATGTTTTTCAAAAGAATGTAACTTTTTTTCAGAGAGGACATCCCTATAGATAGATGTAAAGACAAAAGCAAGGAAGTTTGTTAGAAGGGGATTCCTCTCCATTTTCAGAAAATACTGGTTCATATTCTGCGTATTCTGGCATCTAATTGTAAATGTCTATGAAGTAGTTAGGAAGAGACATTTTTATAGAACCCATGGAATGCTTTTTCTCTTGAAAATCATGGGTTCATAGTTTTTGTCTCTAAGCTCTGTGCTGTGTTCAGATTTAGTGATATAGTTCTTATATCCTTTGTTTCCACTGGACATTGTCCAGAGCAGGTTTTTTTTTTTCCTTCTTTGTCTTTTTTAAAATTATTTTCCTCTCCCTGTGGTTGTTTAAGCCTTAAGTTATACCATTTATTTTTAGATTGTAAGTGACTGGTTCCAGGACTGTTATCTCTATATGAAGCTTGTCATGTACATAGCACAGCAGGACACCAAATAAGTAAGTAAGTTTCCAAATACAATAAGTAAAAAATTCAAGAAAAGCCCATTTTGGAATGTATACACCCTGAAGCTTATCAACCCTGTTTCCCAGTGTCTTAGGGTCATTTTTAAAAATAGGAATTGACCACATCTTAAAATAAAACGGTTTTGAATTGAAGATTACAATAAAGATACCATTAACTGTCATTAGGCAGCATTTGCAAAATAATTAACATCCAACATAGTTACTTATTTAGCTTTTCACACTGTTTCCACAATAACAAACTACATATTGCTAGAGAGTGAAGAAAAGCACTGGAATGCCATCACCTACATTCATGATAAAAAGCTCAGGGGCACAGTTTTGTTCTTGCCTCCTACTACTCCCCTGAAAAAATCCAGTGTGATACATAAGCACAGGATTTTGGTGGCTGAGAACTTAATGATAAGGATGTAACAACAGGTCTTTGACACTGGCCAAAAACCCACATTCTATCACTAATTAGTTCACTAGTGCAGGAGTAGCCTTTGGATTTGTGTCCATCCAATATCTCTCTTACATCTATATTAAAAAATGTTGTCATTTTGGTGTAATTCTTTTCCTTATTTTCTTGATTTTTTTCCTTAAATTTCATGCTTCATTTGCATAGACTTCTCCACAAGTTTGCAGCCTTCACAAGAACTGCATACTTGATGACTGAGTTACAGCTCTTAATTGTGACTGATGCATCAGAGTGCACACCTTTATTCTTGACTTGATAAATGTTTGTAAATTTCAGATAAGAATATTCACTGCATATATTTAAGACAATAGCTTTTACCTGTACAGAGTGAAACATATTTTCTGATGAAAATTCATGAGATGAAATGTCACCTTCAGAAAGCTTGTGAAAAACGACCTGTATTGTGCATCTTTCTGTCAGAATTCAAGTTTACATTGTTCCACTGGTGTACCCAGCCCATTTCCAGTGACAAGGAATGTACAATAATATGTGTACCTTTCCTGAACCTATTACGTGCTGCATCTCTGCACTGGCTTTTTTCCTGCTGGGAATAAGGGCTTGGAGCACAGAAAACAGTGAAGTGACTGGATACTGTACTTTTTACTTTAAAAATATGTATTTGTAGTTTTTGTATGATATCTGAGTTCATGATTTTAAGTGCTGCTTCTAAGAAATCTGAAATTCCTGAGATGCTGTTTGTGGCAATGTCTAGAAAGAATTTTTATTTTATTTTAGAGCACACCAACTCTTAAAATGGAGATCAGGTTTTTATTCTAATGGCAGCTGTATTGATGCACTTTTTTTCATATATTAATGGCAAAAAAAACTGGTGGCGTTGCAGGAGAACAGACTGTAAAACACAACGGGCACATCACCTTGCCAGGTCTGTTTGGGAATTCCAAATGCAGAAATGCTGTGGAGCTTGCTAGACCTCTTGTTTCTGATGGCCTTTGAATTACATTGTTCATGTCAGATCATGAAAGGACATGAATTCTGGAATTTTGAATGTTTACTTTTGTTTTTCCACTTCTTTCATGAAGATAAAACGACTTATTTTTTGATGCAGACAACAACATTAAGAGCTGTATTTGTTCTTTATCTGTCTTATATAAAAAAAGTATTGATTACCTTATAATGGTATTTCTTTTCAGAACAAAATGGTATTTCTTATAGAAGAACAAAGCTTATTCTGTTATTCCAACTTTCTTTGAACTGCTGTTTGCAGTTTACATTTGCCTGTAACATTTCAGTCAAACAGTTAGCACTGCTCTTTCTTCAAAGGTATGAGTTGAGCAGTTGCCATTACATCAAGGCTTTATATTTCACAAGGCTTTATCTACAATAGTCACATAATTTATTGTCTTATTATTAGGTCAAATTCAGTTATCTTTATTCAAGTTTTCTGACTAAATAATGGACTAAAGGGTCCATCATGTGGACAGTTGTTATTGTTAAAACTGTTTTCTTGTGATATTGTAGGGAGAACACTCTGGATGGGATGTTGCCATTAATTGTTTCCATACTCTACTGTAATTTCTGAAGACACACAAACAAATGCATGCACACACACAAGACAAATAAATTCAAAACAATCTTGACTAATGAGCTGTTCCAATAAAGATGGATCTCCTAGCTGTGACTCAAAAGAGCTTTTTAATTTGAACACGTTCAATTTTAATACATAGTAGTAGGAAATTGAAAATGGAACTGAATGTTGCAAAAACTACAGTGTTTATCACTGTTTGTGAGGGAAGGATGCAAAGATCCCATGCAGTGCTTCAGCCTGACTGTACTATGCACAGCCAGGTCCATGGGAAAAAAAAACTTGTTATGAAACAGAAACACTGTGAGTGAACAGAAATAATATGGTAGCAGTAACAAAACCAAGCAATAGCATGTGCAATGGCTTAACAGGGTCATTATGAGTCACTGTTATTATTGCTGACTCTAGGTATATAAATCAACAAATATTTAGGGTAAAACATTTATTTAAGGTAAAAGGGAGACAGATCCCCTAGAGACTGTAGATTTTCCTGTTCAGACTGGGGGGGTTTGGCAGTTTCATCAGCTCTTTCTTTTAAAATAGGGTTGCTTCAAGTGGTGAGACCTAGTCCACTGGCTGCAGTTCAGCTGCACACCAGGTGATTAGAGTGGGGTGGGAAAAAGTCTGTAGGACAGAGAAGTCCAGGAATACAAATGCATTGGAAAATATGCGAGCTGATTCCTCTGTGTTTCTTCCCATCTTCAATGAAGAATACATGGTAAGTTTTGGGAATCCTTGCCCTTTCCACTGCTTTTTCAGTGCTCCTTTCTTGAAGTCTAAGAAAGTCCATAATAGCACTCTGGGCCAGGAAAGAGTAGTAGTTTTCTGTTTTTTTTTTTTTTTAATGATAGAATTTCTTTTTTAATTTTTACAGTGTTGCTTTATTTTGCAGATGAACACAGTAGAAGCAAAACTGATTTTCCCAACACTATATACACAAAACACACACTCATGTAAGTGTGCCTTTATAACAGGCACATGTAAACATATCTAATGCCATAGATAAGGAAATTAAGGTGTGGTTTCCTAAATCAAATACTTAATTTTACAATGTATGATAATTTTTCTAAGAAAAAATTCTCAGTCCATATTCTTCTGCAGAATTCTTCAGCAGATGCTGTGATTTACCATACCAAG